>CM055272.1:52620894-53144076 GCA_029237695.1 Conchocele bisecta | reverse complement strand
GCATATGCAGCCTATGCTCAATAAATGTTTACAAGAAAACATTGTTAATGTGAAATTTACAGACTGTCATAATTTTGCACTTAAAAATATTTTAGTTGTACGATGTTTGTGGGTTCAAACCTCGCCTAGGGCATCAACAAACACTTTCATAGTATTTCCATCCCACTGGTCTGTCTGATGAGACTTTAAAGGTACATGCCCACTCAGTAGGCACAAATGTTATTTATATCAGAGACACCATCTGAGACATTTTCTGGTAAAATAAACATTTATTCACCATTAACGCGCGTATTGATTGTCGTTATTATACATATATATCGGGCGTAAATTTCCACACTGATATCAGGGACGATAACCGTGTTTCCTTAAAATGTTAACGGACATGACTATTTATTCCCTGTATTTATTTTTAGCTCACCTGAGCGAAGCTCATGTGAGCTATTGTTACCGCAATGTGTCCGTCGTCCGTCCGTCGTCCGTGAACATTTTCAAACGTCTTCTCCTCGGTAATCATTGGGCCTATAGTCACCAAACCTTATGGTCATGGTCCTTTGGTTGGGGGATTACAAAATTGTTAAAATGATGTTATCACGTAATCCAAGATGGCCGCCCTCTAAAAATAGCACAAATTCTTCAAAAATCTTCTTCTCAAGAACCGCCAACCGGATTTCGACAAAACTTGGTAGGAATGATCGATGTACAATGCGCTTTCAAAGTTGTTAAAATGGTGACCCTGGGGTAAAAAATGGGCGTGGCCCGTGGGGCCAAATAGGGGTCAAATTAAATATTGACCGAATATATATCAAATCGAAGGTATCAACGAGGCGATCACTCTGGTGCACTTTTTGTCGAAATCAGATGGTTATGTCATCCAAGATGGCCGCTGAAAGGTCAAAAGGTCGTTCTTTTATTAGAGATTTCAAAATTCTTCTTCACATGAACCGCTTGGCCCATGGTAGCCAAACTTAAAAGTTATGGTCCATGGGTGAAGCTTTTTCAGATTTGTTAAAATGGAGGTCATCGCTAATCCAAGATGGCCGCCGTCTAAAAATAGCATAAATTCTTAAAAAATCTTCTTCTCATGAACCGCCAACCAGATTTCAACGAAACTTGATAGGAATGATCGATGTACAATGCTCTATCAAAGTTGTTAAAATGGTGACCCCAGGGTCAAAAATGGGCGTGGCCCGTGGGGTCAAATTTTATTTTTGATCGAATATGGTCATGTCTATATCAAATCGAAGGTATCAAAGAGGCGATCGCTCTGGTACATTATTTGTCGAAATTGGATGGTCATGTCATCCAAGATGGCCGCCGAAAGGTCAAAAGGTTGTTCTTTTATTAGAGATTTCAAAATTCTTCTTCACACGAACCGCTTGGCCCATGGTGGCCAAACTTCACATTTATGATCCATGGGTGAAGCCTTTTTAGATTTGTTAAAACGGAGGTCGTTGCTAATCCAAGATGGCCACCATCTAAAAATAGCACAGATTCTTAAAAAATCTTCTTCTCATGAACCGCCAGCCGGATTTCGACGAAACTTGGTAGGAATAATCGACGTAGAACACTCTTTCAAAGATGTTAAAATGGTGACCCCGGGGTCAAAAATGGGCGTGGCCCGTGGGGTCAAATTTTATTTTTGACCAAATATGCTCATGTCATATATCAAATTGAAGGTATCGATGAGGCGTTTGCTCTGGTGCAATATTTATCGGAATCAGATGATTATGTCATCCATGATGGCCTCCAAATGGTCCATTTATTCGAGATGTTAAAACGTCTTTTTCTCAGGAACCACATGGCCGATGCTGGCCAAACTTCATAGTAAGTTAAGATCCTTGGGTGAAACATTTTCAGATTTGGTAAAATGAGAGTCGTCGCTTAATCCAAGATGACTGCCATCTAACAATAGCACAATTTGTTTAAAACACTTATGAACTCAATGTCACATTCTCCTCTGGTGTTCATGGAGTCAGGTGAGCGAATTAGGGCCATCATGGCCCTCTTGTTTGATATGCAATGATCATACTTTATCATCTGTCGAAAATAAAAAAAATTCAGGTAACACATTTAATTTAATAGTTTAATTTGCATACAAAAATAGCCTAATACCACCGTGAGTCATTATCAGTAAAATAAATATTACTAAATGATTATATCTGTATAGCGGGCACTTGTAATGTTTAGAACAGGTGGAATAGTGACTGAATTATACACTTATTTATTTCCTATAAAGAACATTTTGTGTCCACTGAGTGGGCATGTATCTTTAAACTGTGGTCCCGTTTCTATATGACCTTAGCTATTGGTGGGACGTTAAACCCTTTCACTTTCACTTTTTAGCCAGGTTTTTTGAAAAAAAATCCGGGCTATTGGATTGGCGAAAGCCGGGCAGACGGGCGGTGGGCGGCGGGCGGCGGGCGGCGTCCACAATCAATGTTAAAGGCCCAACTGGGATATAAAAGCCACCAGATGGCGCTGGGCAGGCTTTTTGATAATTTTATGCATGCTTCACTTCAGGGACACATTTTCAGATATTTTAGAAATACCACTGAACAAATAAGTACACTATTTCACGCAGACATAGATAATACAACTTTGAAAGGCTTAGAAAAAATTGGATTTAAGAAAACAAATGTAAATGTGCTTTTGAAGTAATACAATGTACTCAACTGACAACTGATTCAAACTTGCCGGGCGGAGCGTAGCTGTTACATATGTAATTCATGCATAGAGCTGAGTTCATGACCCGACATTGTAAACAACCCCACGTGTTTAATGATAACGCTAACATCTATAACTGCCTGTATGGTCAATATCAGACAGTGTGCTAGCCGCACAACTTTGATTTTGGACAGTAATATCAAATTAAATGTGTGGTTGGTATATGCACATAACAAGGTGAATGAAACAAAACCATGGTTTAATAGACCAGCAAGAGAAATATTTCGCCTAGAACTTGATACAGTGGCTGTGAAAATGCAGTATATACTAATTATAAACAGCATATACTCGGGTTAGTATGCACAGTCACAAAACAGCATGTATGTGCAGTCTGATCTGGAATTTACATGACTACATGAATTCCAGTTTGCTAGCAGCCTTATTTCCTGTATCCTAACACATAGCAGTATGGCTATTTCAACACTGGTCTCTAATTAGCTGTCAGCATATATTATATCTGCAGCAATGCAGTCTAACTGGGACGGGGTTATCTGTGGAATGACATGACACAGTTACACATTTTTATCAAATACCGACTTATTACAAACACATATTCTTATATATTGGTTACTACATGTACTTGCAAAATACATCGGAGATAGGAACCTTGTTCAGGTCCAGAAGTACAATATAGGTTTCACTATATATACATGACACACTCTAAGTAACGGACACGTGGACACTTTACGACATGCATATCCCCGGATCAGCTGGTGCATCCTCGCAGCCTCATCAGGATCTACACTATTAAGTTTGGTGGTCATTCATGTTGGCTCTAATTAATAATGTAAACTGCATCATGATGTAGTCATGTGCTATCTGAATGTGAGTTACACTGATCAAACACTCAATAAGCCCCATTTTGTCATTGTGTAACACATGGAAAGGTGTTTCATTAAATGTTACGTGTTTCTATTTTTAATAATTTATATAATAGCATCAGAATACTCTTTGCTTTGAAATAGTTAGCAGCAAAATATTATATAAGTTTTGACACTTTTAGTAAATTCTCAATCATTTTCCTGCACAACTAAAACATACAGACACTATTATAGGGACTGGTATATATTGTATCATTTGTGTGTTTTATGGGACCACACGTTTGATAACAAACCTACATACCATATATCTAGATACTGGTCAGTATGAAACACCTACACTGGCTATCCAGCAGCCCCCTCACTGTTCTACATTGGGAGCAGACGACAAACATGTGCTGCTGTTTATGTATTCTATTTATAAAGCCAGTGTATAACTGACAGGCTAGGGACACTATCAGTAATTGGATATGCCCCTCCTACAAAATTCGGTACCAGGGCACCAATTGTTGGGCCTTTAAGTTTGAGTCCATTTCTTTGTTACTGTACCACCTAGGACTACCAAACTTTCACAGCTTCATAACCAAGGGGTGCCCACCACATATCACTATCCAACATGTTACCTTTTTTTGAACTTGACCCATTTTTTCCGCGTAGTCGACTTAGCCATTTTCAATGTTATTTTTTCGCGTTTACAATGTTAAGTTTTCGTGTTTAAGTCCATTTCTTTGGTACTGTACCACCTGGACCACCAAACTTTAGGATTAATCAAGGGGTGCCCACCACATATCACTATCCAACATGTTACTTTTTTTTTTACTTGACCCATTTTTTTCCCGGCAGTCACTTAGCCTTTTCAATGTTAAGTTTTCGCGTTTATGTTAAGTTTTCGTGTTTAAGTCCTTTGGTACTGTACCACCTAGACACCATTTCACGCTTCATAACCAATGGGTGCCCACACCATACAACTATCCAACATGTGACCATTTTTTTTTACCTTCACCTATTATTTCTACGTAATTGACTTAGCCATTTTCAACGTTAACTTTTTAACGTACGTCTGGCTAAAGTTTTTCGTTATACTATATCTCTGCAACTGCTTTGCCCATTACCTTAAAACTTCACATGGGTCTTTATCATCATCTATATTATCATTCTACCCCCCTCCCGTGCGGCCCCTGTGCCCAATGTCAAGGTCAAATTACTTGTTTTTGGTTAAGTTAGTTTGGTGGTTAAGTTTTTTGGTTAAGTTTTTTGGTTAAAGTTTTTCGTTATACTATATCTCTGCAACTGCTTTGCCCATTACCTTGAAACTTCACATGGGTGTTTATCATCATCTATCATTTTCTACCCCCCTCCCGTGCGGCCCCTGTGCCCAATGTCAAGGTCAAATTACTTTGAAGTTTTTGGTTAAAGTTTTTGGTTAATGTTTTTGTCGCGCCCGCTTGCGGAAAGCGTGATATATATATAGTCGGCACTTTGGCGTACGTACGTGTGTCCGGTTAAACTTTTTGGTTAAGTTTTTTGGTTAAGTATTTTGGTTAAAGTTTTTTGTTATACTATATCTCTTTTTTTAGTGTCCATGCCTCGCCACAAGGCGCGACATGCAGGCCGTGGCCATCTAGTTAAAAAAAATCCAGGCTATTGGATTGGCGAAAGCCGGGCGGGCGGGCGGCGGGCGGCGTCCACAATCAATGTTAAGTTTTCGTGTTTGAGTCCATTTCTTTGTTACTGTACCGCCTAGGACCACCAAACTTTCACAGCTTCATAATCAAGGGGTGCCCACCACATATCACTATCCAACATGTTACTTTTTTTTTAACTTGACCCATTTTTTCCGCGTATTCGACTTAGCCATTTTCAATGTTAAGTTTTCGCGTTTACAATGTTAAGTTTTCGTGTTTAAGTCCATTTCTTTGGTACTGTACCACCATTTTCAACATTAACTTTTCGCGTTTACAATGTTAAGTTTTCTCGTGTTTAAGTACGTCTGGTTAAAGTTTTTTGGTTAAAACTTTTTTGTTATACTATATCTCTGCAACTGCTTCGCCCATTACCTTGAAACTTCACATGGGTGTTTATCATCATCCATATTTTCATTCTAACCCGCAACTGTGCGGCCCCTGTGCCCAATGTCAAGGTCAAATTACTTTGAATTTTTTTGTTAAAGTTTTTTCGTGTACTATATCTCTGCAACTGCTTCACCCAATACCTTGATACTTCACATGGGTGTTTATCATCATTGTTGCACCTGCTTGCGGAAAGCGCGATCCTGTGCCCAATGTCAAGGTTCAATTACTTTGAATTTTTTTGTTAAAGTTTTTTCGTGTACATATATCTCTGCAACTGCTTCACCCAATACCTTGATACTTCACATGGTGTTTTATCATCATTGTCGCACCCTGCTTGCGGAAAAGCCGCGATCCTGTGCCCAATTCAAGTCAAGGTATTACTTTGAATTTTTTTGTTAAAGTTTTTTCGTCGTGGTACTATATCTCTGCAACTGCTTCACCCCAATACCTTGATACTTCACATGGGTGTTTATCATCATTGTTGCACCTGCATTGCGGAAAACGCGATCCTGTGCCAATGTCAAGGTCAAATTACTTTGAATATTTTTGTTAAAGTTTTTGTCTGTAATATCTCGCAACGCTTCCATACTTGATACTCACATCTCTGCAACTGCTTCACAAATACCTTGATATCACAGGGTGTTTATCATTATTGTCGCACCTGCTTGCGGAAAGCGCGATCCTGTGCCCTATGTCAAGTTCAAATTACTTTGAATTTTTTTGTTAAAGTTTTGTCGTGTACTATATCTCTGCAACTGCTTCACTCAATACCTTGATACTTCACATGGGTGTTTATCATCATTGTCACACTTGCTTGCGGAAAGCGCGATATCGTCGGCATTTTGGCATACGTCCGTCCGTTCGTCCGTGTGTCCGGTTAAAGTTTTTTGGTTAAAGTTTTTCCATCTACTTTATCTATTTATTTAGTGTCCATGCCTCGCCCCAAGGCGCGACATGCAGGCCACGGCCATCTAGTCTACAAAAAGTGGGTATAATTATGTTATCCAAGTGTCTATGCTTGGAAAAAACCTGGCCTTCGTGGCTTTGCCTCGTTTCTTGTTTTTAACTTGACCCATTTTTTCCGCGCAGTCGACTTAGCCATTTTCAGTGTTAAGTTTTCGCGTTTTCAATGTTAAGTTTTCGTGTTTAAGTCCATTTCTTTGGTACTGACCACCTAGGACCACCAAAACTTTCACTGCTTCATAATCAAGGGGTGCCCACCACATATCACTATCCAACATGTTACTTTTTTTTTAACTTGACCATTTTTTCCGCGCAGTCGATTAGCCATTTTTCAAGTGTTAAGTTTTCGCGTTTTCAATGTTAAGTATTCGTGTTTAAGTCCATTTCTTTGTACTGTACCACCTAGGATCACCAAACTTTCACAGCTTCATAACCAAGGGGTGCCTACCACTATACTATCCAACATGTGACCATTTTTAGCCAGGTTTTTTGAAAAAAAATCCAGGCTATGGATTGGCGAAAGCCGGGCGGCGGGCGGGCGGGCGGGCGGGCGGGCGGGCGGGCGGGCGGGCAGGCGGCGTCCACAATCAATGTTAAGTTTTCGTGTTTGAGTCCATTTCTTTGTTACTGTACCACCTAGGACCACCAAACTTTCACAGCTTCATAATCAAGAGGTGCCCACCACATATCACTATCCAACATGTTACTTTTTTTTTAACTTCACCCATTTTTTCCGCGTAGTCGACTTAGCCATTTTTCAATGTTAAGTTTTCGCGTTTACAATGTTAAGTTTTCGTGTGTTTAAGTCCATTTCTTTGGTACTGTACCACCTAGGACCACCAAACTTTCACAGCTTCATAATCAAGGGGTACCCACCACATATCACTATCCAACATGTTACTCTTTTTTTTAACTTCACCCATTTTTTTTTTTTTTTTTTCCGCGCAGTCGACTTAGCCATTTTCAATGTTAAGTTTTTCGCGTTTACAATGTTAAGTTTTCGTGTTTAAGTCCATTTCTTTGGTACTGTACCACCTAGGACCACCAAACTTTCACAGCTTCATAACCAAGGGGTGCCTACCACATACAACTATCCAACATGTGACCATTTTTTACCTTCACCTATTATTTTACGTAATTGACTTAGCCATTTTCAACGTTAACTTTTTAACGTACGTCTGGTTAGAGTTTTTTTGGTTAAAAAACTTTTTCGTTATACTATATCTCTGCAACTGCTTCGCCCATTACCTTGAAACTTCACATGGGTGTTTATCATCATCCATATTTTCATTCTAACCCCCAACCGTGCGGCCCCTGTGCCCAATGTCAAGGTCAAATTACTTCTTTGAATTTTTTTGTTAAAGTTTTTTCGTGTACTATATCTCTGCAACTGCTTCACCAATACCTTGATACTTCACATGGGTGTTTATCATCATTGTCGCACCTGCTTGTGGAAAGCGTCGATCCTCTGCCCAATGTCAAGGTCAAATTACTTTGATTTTTTTTTGTTAAAGTTTTTTCGTGTATATATCTCTGCAACTGCTTCACCCAATACCTTCATACTTCACATGGGTGTTTATCATCATTGTCGCACCTGCTTGCGGAAAGCGCGATCCTGTGCCCTATGTCAAGTTCAAATTACTTTGAATTTTTTTGTTAAAGTTTTTTCGTGTACTATATCTCTGCAACTGCTTCACCCAATACCTGATACTTCACATGGGTGTTTATCATCATTGTCACACCTGCTTGCGGAAAGCGCGATATCGTCGGCATTTTGGCATACGTCCGTCCGTTCGTCCGTTCGTCCGTGTGTCCGGTTAAAGTTTTTTGGTTAAAGTTTTTCCATCTACTATATCTATTTTTTTAGTGTCCATGCCTCGCCCCAAGGCGCGACATGCAGGCCACGGCCATCTAGTCTACAAAAAGTGGGTATAATTATGTTATCCAAGTGTCTATGCTTGGAAAAAACCTGGCCTTCGTGGCTTTGCCTCGTTTCTTGTTTTACCTTCACCTATTATTTCTACGTAATTGACTTAGCCATTTTCAACGTTAACTTTTTAACATACGTCTGGTTAAATTTTTTGGTTAAAACTTTTTCGTTATACTATATCTCTGCAACTGCTTCGCCCATTACCTTGAAACTTCACATGGGTGTTTATCATCGTCCATATTTTCATTCTAACCCCCAACCGTGCGGCCCTGTGCGCAATGTCAAGGTCAAATTACTTTGAATTTATTTGTTAAAGTTTTTTCGTGTACTATATCTCTGCAACTGCTTCACCCATTACCTTGAAACTTCACATGGGTGTTTATCATCGTCCATATTTTCATTCTAACCCCCAACCGTGCGGCCCCTGTGCGCAATGTCAAGGTCAAATTACTTTGAATTTATTTGTTAAAGTTTTTTCGTGTACTATATCTCTGCAACTGCTTCACCCATTACCTTGATACTTCACATGGGTGTTTATCATCATTGTCGCACCCGCTTGCGGAAAGCGCGATATCGTCGGCATTTTGGCACACGTCTGTCCGTCCGTCCGTACGTCCGTGTGACCGGTTAAAGTTTGTTCGTTAAAGTTTTTCCATCTACTATATCTATTTTTTTAGTGTCCATGCCTCGCCCCAAGGCGCGACATGCAGGCCACGGCCATCTAGTCTACAAAAAGTGGGTATAATTATGTTATCCAAGTGTCCATGCTTGGAAAAAACCTGGCCTTCGTGGCTTTGCCTCGTTTCTTGTTATTTTCTATTTTCCATTTTTATCATCAAAAACATGATTTGACAGCACATTAGAATAATTTACAACATGGTTTGACAGCACTTGCAGAATCAGAATTCAGAAGTGCTGTCAAACCATGTTTTTACTGAGAGATAAGGCAAGATATAAAAGCAACAGCAGACGACAATTGTTGTGAGTAGCGGTCTAAGGGTTAAATGTGCTTCCCTTCAGAGGTTATTGGAAATTACTAAAGACTTACAGATTTGTAACGCCCTTATATTTTCCACTGTTTATAAATATGCACAAATTTTGACGGATTATTAAAGCGCAATGGGAAGTCAAAGTTTATTTAAAAATATCACGATGTCGACTTCATTGCATTTCCATAATAATAGCCCAATATAGGTTTCCTACGTTCTATACTAATACACGACCTAATTTCCCAGGAATGTAATGCTCGCTCAATTCTGGGGCCCGTTTCACTAAACTTCGTACGACTAAAATGTTCGTAAGTGCAAATTTAGGATAGTCTGGAAATTGCAATTGATGGATTTACATTTATTGCGCATAGGCTGCATATGCTCAATAAATGTAAATACAATTATTGTTTACAAGAAAACACTGTTAATGTGAAATTTACAGACTATCATAATTTTAAACTTATCAACATTTTAGTTGTACGAAGTTGAGTGAAACGGCCCCCTTGTGTCTGAAATCGTGTATGGATATGGGAGTGGGATAAATTATTTAGACAGAGCTCCAGATAAGATGCGTATTGGCGTATTTTACGCACTTATTTTAGCAGAATATGCATTGATTATCAACAGTTGGAGTACAAAATACTCATAGTAATGTGAAAATGCACATTGATTTTCAAATTTAGTAGTGGAAATACTGTAATAAAGTTGAAAATTTACTTAGTTCAGTAGCTCAACTAAGTAAATGTTCAACTGTTTCACAGTATAAATAAGTGAATAAGTAATAATACACTCAAATAAGTGAATGGTTAAATGTGTTTTATGTTTTGATCATTTCTTCCCTTTTTAATCATGAAGAAAAGCAATAATTAATTTGTAAAAATAAAATATTCATTTAATTTGAAATCAGCGGGTTCAATATTCTTTAGACACAAATCTTATCTGGAGCTCTGTGTAGAGCATGGTTATTCACCTATTTGGTTGATAATCCGCTTACTAAGCAGGGATTCCGCTGGCGATCTCTTTCGCAATTGGCGATGGCGATTTTTTTATTTTCCCCAGCGGAATCCCTGACTAAGGGCATGCATATTATTACCTCATACAGACAGACAGACATACCATGCTCTTAACCAATGACGTTCGGAATACACTTTTACACATATGAAATTTATTCATCATTTTATTTTTGTTATTTCTCAATGAAAGTATATGTTCTGCTAAGTGACCTGTTTGGAATGGGCCTGGCACCAGGTCAAGATATTCTAATTTCAGGGCTGAATATATTTATTTTTGTAGATTTTGGGAATTTCCTCCATTATGGACAGGTTAAATACGGGATAGTCAAACCCGTTGGCCCGGCCTTAAATGACCTTAGCTATTGGTAGGCCATTAAACACCAATAATCAATCTCATGCAGGTAGACAAACATGCACTTAGCCAATACTTATGGGTAGAAAAAGTTTTAAACATTTTACTTTTAGTTTCGTCATTTATCAGTGAAAGTGTATGTTGTGACCACCAGTTGAACCGACGAGGCGATTCAACTGGTGGTCACACCATATACTTCTAAGCACACATGCAGAAAATATTTTGAATTATCCGTACAGACACATGCCGCCAATATACCAGGCATTCCTGATGTCGGCCACACTGGGGGAGGATGTGAAGGCACTGAAGAGGATGGTGCTGCACAATGCCGTGATACTGAAACTCAACGAGACGCAGCTGCCCGAGGGTACACAGCTCACGCAATACCATATCAAGTAAGGGAATACCATATCACGTAAGGGAATATCATACCAAGTAAGGGAATATCATACCAAGTAAGTGAATAACGTATCAAGTAAGGGAATACCATATTGACTAAGGGTACACAGCTCACATAATACCATACCAAGTAAGGGAAATACCATATCACGTAAGGGAATATCATATTGAGTAAGGGAATATCATACCAAGTAAGGGAATACCGTATCAAGTAAGGGAATACCATATTGAGTAAGGGTACACAGCTCACATAATACCATACCAAGTAAAGGAAATACCATATCACGTAAGGGAATATATCAAGTAAGGGAATATCATACCAAGTAAGGGAATACCGTATCAAGTAAGGGAATACCATATTGAGTAAGGGAATACTGTATCAAGTAAAGGCCTTATCAATATTGCATTGTCACGCCATTGGGAACTTTATTTGGAACTCCTACATTTTATTAATTTGGTATAATGTTGGGGCATAATACGAATACGTAATTAAGGTGATGCGGCCAGCAAATCAATTTCGTTCAAGGTGTTGTTACATGTGTGCTCTATCACATTTACGAAATAGGCTGTGATGTTGCAGGGGTTTTCCAAAACAAATTGTATCCAAATACATTGTCATTGTAATATTATAAAACAAGTACAACAATACTATTAAATTGTAAATATTTAGACAATTATTGCTGTGAGTAACCATATATTAACCCTTAGAATGCTGGAAACGAAAAGTGTCATCTGCTGTTGCCTTTCTCAATAAAAACATGGTTTGACAACACTTTAGAATCGTTTCCATTGGAAATGATTCTAAAGTGCTGTCAAAACATGTTTTTTATGAGAAAAATGAAAAAACAGCAGACGACACAATTTCATTCAGCAGTGTAAGGGTTAATGTGTGTTTCCCAGAATAAATTGTGTCCGAATATTTAGCAGTTCTACAGTATTTGTTTACTTGTGATTGAAAAGGTACAAATGTTTGAATGAAAAACAGTATTCCAATTTCAGGGCTGAATATATATTTTTCTGTAAATATTGAGTTCTGATTTGGGGAATTTCCCTCATTATGGACAGGTTACACATGGGATAGACCAACCCGTTGGCCCGGCCTTAAAGGTACATGCCCACTCACTAGGCACAAAATGTTCTTTATATCGGAGACCTCATCTGAGACATTTTCTAGCAAAATAAACATTCATTCACCGTTAGCCCACACATTGATTGGCATTATTATTCATTTTTAGCGCGCCTTCCAAAGGAAGCCATGCTTATGGCATACCCTCGGCGTCGTAGGCATCCGTCTGTCTGTCCGTCCGTCCGTCCGTCCGAGCTTACAAATGGATACATATGTGGCTAGGAGAACAATAGGTTATGTAATATTCTATTGTTCCGTGATTTTATGTGGCTAAAAATGGGTTTATGTGACTACAGAACAATAGGGATGAACAAAGGAAAAGGTTAGGGTTAGCCACATAAGTATCCATTTGTAGGAACGTACGTCCGTCCGTCCGTCCATCCGTTCGTCTTCAAAAATTATAATGGCCTATATTTTCTGTTTACTTGTTTGGATTTGCTTCATATTTCACACACGCATTGCTCCAAGGGTCCTCTACTGCGCTGTGGCAAATCCACGTCCGTCCCGCCCCTTCTAAGCTCAGGTTCAATGTCACATACTTTGTGCATCTCGAAACCTTAACGCTCGGATGCTCGAGTAAATGGCCTATATTTTCTGTTTCCTTGCTTGGATTTGCTTCATATTTCACACACGCATTGCTCCAAGGGTCCTCTACCTCTGCTAAGCCCAGGGTCAAGGTCAAATACTTTGTACGCTTGAAACCTTAACACTCTCTGGTAAATGGCTCATAAATTTTCTTTCCCTTATCCAGCACGATGTGTTTTCAAATGTGCCCTCGGTTCCTTTGCTGCCACCGGGCACACTTCGTTGTTCTCTGACAACTTTTGTTATATTAGATGTAAAATTTCCACACTGATATTAGGGGCGATAACCGTGTTGCCTTAAAATGTTAACGGACATTACTATTTATTCTCTGTATTTATTTTTTGATGTGCAATGATCATTCTTTATAATCTGTCTATAATATTATTTTTTCAGGTGACGCATTTAATTAGTATAAATAACTAAAAAAATATCATGCCTCATTTGCATATGAAAATAGCCTGATACCAACGCGCGTCACTATCAGTAAGATACATATTACTAAATGATTATATCTGTATAGCGGGCACTTGTAACGTTTAGAACTGGTGGAATAGTGATGCAATTATACACTTATTTAATTCCTATAAATGACATTGTGTGCCTACTGAGTGGGCATGTAGCTTTAAATGACCTAAGTTGTTGATAGGTTGTTAAACACCAATAATCAAATTAAATCATAAGAGGGCATGGGAGATTAGAGAGCTATAGCAGAGCTCCAGTTAAGGTGCGTAATTTGGAGGTAAATTTCTTCTTTCTCCATCAAAAATGGCAAGTTGGGAGTGCTTTAGAATCGTCTCAATGAGACGATTCTAAAGGACTCCCAACTTGCCATTTTTGATGAAGAAATAAAAAAAATTCACCCCAAGTTGGTCAAATTACGCACCTTAACTGCAGCTCTGTATAGCACACTTTGTTCTATTTATAGATGCGAGGAGGAGGACAAGTTTGCCTTGATATTCGCCCTGTTGAAGCTGCGTCTCGTGCGAGGCAAGACGATCATGTTCGTCAAGAACGTCGACAAATGCTACAAGTAAGTATTCGGTCCGCCAGCTGACCACCGGGTGGGTGGTTGGTCGGGCGAACGTGACGGCATAAATTAACGGTAGGCAGGGCTCCAGATAAGGAATTAGTAATTGAGTATTTTCACTCCATCATTTCTGAGGCAATTGGGTATTTCAAAATTTTAATTGGGTAAAATAGAATCACACTACTGTTTACACATCAGCAGACCGCACTTATTGAATAGTTTGCTTCTAAATGAAAACACATCTTGGTATTTCATTAGAATTGTCTCCTTGGAGACAATTCTAATGAAATACCAAGATGTGTTTTCATGGAAAAATAAGAAAATATGCTATATTTGTGGTCTGTTTATTGTTTTCTGTAGAATGATAAAGATACCAGAAATTTTTCATTGCTTTTTGATACTCGCTACTTCTGATTGCAATTGGGTTTTTGGCAATTCCTTATCTGGAGCTCTGCCTCCTTATAGGAATCACAATTTGCCTGGTTTGGCCTTCAGGTATGTTTTTTTTTTATCTTTGGCTCTTTTGTTACCTGGTAGTTCACAAAAGCCAGAATTTTCTCTTCCCATGGCTGGCAGTCACTCACTGGATTGACTGTATATGCAATGCCTTGTAAGACAGATATGTGGCTGTGACTGGAGAAATGGGGCTTATGAGTTTTGCGATCATTTCCGTCTGTACAAACCGTCAATGCATTTTTAGCTCGACTATTCAAAGAATAGTTAGAGCTTATGTAGTCGCGTCGGCGTCACCGTCACGCCTTGGTTAAGGTTTTTAGTCAAGCTTGTATATGGAATACTCCTGGCCCTACACCCACCATACCTTGGTTAAGGTTTTTATGCAGGCCGTGGCCACGTTGTTTGCCAAGCTATGTGTACATCGACAACCCTCGTAGTCGAGCTATGCTGTTCTCCTACAGCTCTTGTTTTTATTCAAGGGGGTATCCACTTCATTCCGTCGGTTAATTGTAACAAGGCTAATTCACAAGTTCTAAATGTTAACATCAGACCCACAGGTAGACACAGGAAAGGGCTTCTGTTTCCGGCAATGACCAAATCTAGGGGTATAATACTCTTTTAACACAAAATTTATCGGGAGATCAATAGCCGATTTCACCAAAATTGCTAAGTATACTTATCTAGCTAAGTACACTTTGAGGGAGTAATCATTTATTTTCCCCAAAATGCATAATTTAATATAACTAACGACTGCATATATTTGATGATTAAAAATATGCAAAATTATTACCGGTACACTGAATATATTTCAATATCACAGCCAAAATGGCTGTGATAATGTAATAAATTCAGTATACCGGTAATAAAAATTATAAGTTATCCTTAAATTGAAAATTTCTCCCTCAAAGTGTACTTAGCAAGATAAGTATTCTTTGCAATTTTGGTGAAATAGTCTACTGATATCACATAACACAATTGCGGCGTTTTCCAGACTGAAGCTTTTCTTAGAACAATTTGGAATCCCCGCTTGCGTCTTGAACTCGGAGTTGCCGGTGAACTCGCGGTGCCACATCGTGAGCCAGTTCAACGATGGCCTGTACGATTACATCATCGCGAGTGATGAGACTCTGCTTATGGATCCCAGTGACGCGCCTAAGGACCCTGGGAAACTTAAGCGGTACGGACTACCATGGGTTCAACGTATAATCCACTTAATTAATCTTAATTGTTTTATCGTCTGCTGTTTATTTTCTATTCTCCATTTTTATCATCAAAAACATGCGTTGACAGCACTTTAGAATAATTTACAACATGCTTTGACAGCACTTCAGAATCATTTCCGTTGGAAATGATTCTGAAGTGCTGTCAAAACATGTACATCTACATGTACAGTTAAACCTGTGAATCAAGGCCAGCCATGGGAAGAGAAAAATCTGGCCTTTGTTGACAGGTGGTCTTTGTTCACAGGTTCATTTATGTAATAATTGAATAATTGGGAAAACAAAAACGTAGCTGCTATTGACAGGTAATTGCTATTCAGAGGTGGTCATTAGCACAGGTTCGACTGTATTCCATTTCCATGCCAGTTGTGGACTAGAGGTTGGAACACCTGACTTCCAATCCGGAGGTTGTGAGTTCAAATCTCGCATTGAGCATCAAATATACTTCCATAGTATTTCCATCCAACTGGTCTGTCAGACGTCAATGTTTTATACAATCGTTTTTAAAAAAAATGGGACGTATTATGCAGAGCTCCAGATAAGGAATTAGTAATTGAGTATTGTCACTCCATCATTTCTGTCAGAAGCAATTGGGTATTTCAAAATTTTAATTGGGTAAAATAAAAAAAATCACACTACTGTTAATTATTTAATAGTTTGCTTTTAAATGAAAACATGCATTGGCATTTCATTAGACAATTCTAATGAAATACCATGACGTGTTTTCATGGAAAATAAGAAAAATATGCTATATTTGTGGTCTATTTATTGTTTTCTGAAACATGATAAAGGTACCATAACATTTGTATTGCTTTTTAATGCTCGCTACGGTACTTCTGATTTCAATTGGATTTTGGCAATTACGCACCTTAACTGGAGCTCTGTTTACCTTGGCAATATGAAAAATTCAATCTGCCTTTCCTCGATTGGTGTATATTGTCACCTTTGACACTCGTGTCAAATCTGTGTTGAAGAAGTTAGAGTTGAAGAAGTTGAATGTTCCATTCATGGCTTCACTCAGTACACATCAGTAGCCAATTTCATCAAAATTGCAAAGTATATTTATCTAGCAAAGTATACTTTGAGGGAGTAATCATTTATTTTCCCCGAAATGCATTATTTCATATAAAACTAACGATTGCATATATTTGATGATTAAAAGTATGCACAATTATTATACATGTACTGAATTTATTACATTATCACAGCGAAAATGGCTGTGATAATGTAATAAATTCAGTATAATAAAAATTAATAAATTTATCCCTAAATTGAAATTTTTTCCCTCAAAGTATAGTTTGCTAGATAAGTATACTTTGCAATGTTGGTGAAATAGGCAACCGGTGTGTATTGGCTTGTATTCTAGGACGCATAAAAAAGACCGGGAGTTTGGTGTGTCGCGGGGACTTGACTTCCAGAATGTGTCCAACGTCGTCAATTTTGACTTCCCCACCACCGTCGAGGCGTACATACACAGAGTGGGCAGGTACACTTGTGCTGCTCTCCGTACCAGCGTTTAATGTTTCACGTCGAAAAATACTTAGAGCTATCTCATAAACACATTTTTATGCCCCCAGTCTCGGTAGAGCCTGAGGTATGTAGTGTTTGGACTGTGTGTCCGTGTGTCCATGTTTCTGTGTGTCCGGCACATTAAGAAGTTCGCTGGAGTTTCTCAATTATGTCATAACTTATATATCCCTTGATGGATTGCTTAAATATTTCAACACAGCATACCTGTGAACAAATGCCACACATCCATGCTGCTCTTAATATGACCTTGACCTTTTGACCTTCACAACTTTGAACTTTTAATTCACATTAAAAAGTTCGCTGGAGTTTCCATGTTGCCCTTAATATGACCTTGACCTTTTGGCTTTCACAGCTTTGAACTTTTTCACACATTAAGAAGTTTCTCATTTCTGTTATAACTTCTATATTCCTTGATGGATCAACACTGCCCTTAATATGACCTTGACTTTTTAACCTTCATAAATGTGCTTGTGATTACTTATCACTTTGGTTAATTAACTTTGCCACAGTTTCTCCAAATTGCCACCGGCGGCATTCGTGTGCCGACAGGCCACGTTTCTTGTTCATCTGGTAAATAAATTTGCGCCCATTACCAGACGAAAATGTGTTTATGCAGTAACTTCCACGTGTAGTTCAATGGGAATTTGTCAGGAACCCGGCACCGGATTCCTGACAAATTCCCATTCAACTACACTGAAAGTCTAGTAACCGGTGCCGGATTGCTGACAAATTCCCATTCAACTACACGTGGAAGTCTAGTAACCGGCGCCAGATTCCTGACAAATTCCCATTCAACTACACGTGGAAGTCTAGTAACCGGCGCCGGATTCCTGACAAATTCCCACTCAACTACACGTGAAAGTCTAGTAACCAGCGCCGGATTCCTGACAAATTCCCATTCAACTACACGTGGAAGTCTAGTAACCGGCGCCGGATTCCTGACAAATTCCCATTCAACTACACGTGGAAGTCTAGTAACCAGCGCCGGATTCCTGACAAATTCCCATTCAACTACATGTGGAAGTCTAGTAACCGGCACCGGATTCCTGACAAATTCCCACTCAACTACACGTGGAAGTCTAGTAACCGGCACCGGATTCCTGACAAATTACCATTCAACTACACGTGGAAGTCACTGGCGCAAATTTATTTAACAGATGGTGCGGAGTGCAGAACTTGTCAGGAAATGTATGTGACCCGCTACGACCCAGGGTTTGACTCATTGCGGACATGACAACCCAGGTCTGGGAAAACACATTCAAATATCATATAGTTTATTGTCCCGTTTACATTGACAGTTGTTTCCAAATTATACGAAACTGTAATTGTTAAACGTGTATATAACTCCTTTAGATAAAACATGTCCTACATGCGTTTCTTTTCTATTTTGGCCAGTTTTGTTCTCTAAGTATTGAATACATCCAAATGTAGACCGTGTATTGAGCATGCTGCCAGCCATGAACGCAGGGCGCACCAGTACCGAAACAATACAAGCGACGTACGCGTGTTTGGCATGTTTTCAACTTCTGACACACAGATCTTACTGCTGTTACACGCGACGACCCGTCTTTAAGAAATGAGAGAAATTTCCAAATATGTACGCAATGACCGTGAAAAAAAATATGCATTTATATTGATGATTTAAAATTAGAATCATTGTGTTGACATAATTTAAGATAAGTATTGCAGATATTGGAAATAATTTCCTTTGAAAATCTTCATATAATCTAAAGCCTCATACATGTACAATGATTATCACAAGGACGGGGTTCGTTTATAGATATAGTACTTATAGGTTAATATTTGTTTTCTATTTGTGGATATATGATGAGTTATGTAGCATGCGATATTGCGCGACTTTAGTCAGAACGAGTGGGATATATCCACATAAAATAGTATGTTTATGATACATGTATATGTAAATCACTCACAACTAAGATGCGCCTAAAAATATACAAACTATAAATGAAGTAAACAAATTACTGATGATTTAGAAGGAACTATTTTACACAGGTGAAAAGTAATATGAACCATTTACTTTCCATTGTGTTTCAATTGCAAACGAATGTACGTATATAATAAACAAATATGTTTTATTCTCTGATAAATTATCAAGACTAAGTATTCCTTTCCTGTGCTGAGAACTTTCTGTGTGAGTACAACTGTAGCAGGAAAACATCACGACTCGTGTGATCCGCTGTCCACTGTCGTCGTTATTAATGTTTGTGGACAGCGGACTGCAGGAGTCGTGACGTTTTCGTGCTACAAATATGTGGCCGGTCAGCACTCAAATA
This sequence comes from Conchocele bisecta, assembly GCA_029237695.1. Lineage (NCBI taxonomy): Eukaryota > Metazoa > Mollusca > Bivalvia > Lucinida > Thyasiridae > Conchocele > Conchocele bisecta. The sequence goes on along the minus strand of CM055272.1, from coordinate 53,124,578 downwards.
TCCCCGGTGGCCCACCGGGGATATTTGTGTGCTGACCGGCCACATTTTTGGCCACCGGGGATATTTGTGTGCTGACCGGCCACATTTTTGGCCACCGGGGATATTTGTGTGCTGACCGGCCACATTTTCTTGTTACTCCTTCATTTAAAAACCAAATATTTTCATGTTGTGAGTATTTTATACTCCCGCTTTTTAAAATCATTGCATATTCAGCTAAATATATGCATAGTAAACACTAATACGCTTCTTATCCGGAGCTCTGATGTTTATGCCCAAGACGGATTTTTTTCCAGAACTGCCCGAGGTGATAATAAAGGCACAGCACTCTCTTTTGTCTCGGTAAAGGAAATGAAGCAGTACAAGGACGTGGAAAAAGAATTGTCTAACGCGTCCGAATCTGGCGAGTCTGTGTTTAAACCGTACAACTTCAAAATGGAGGAAATAGAGGGATTCCGCTACAGAGCTAAGGTCAGTATTGGTTCATTTATATCAAGGTCAGTTTTCAAGGTCGCTGCTGAAGGTCGCTGCTGAAGGTCAGTATTGGTTCATTTATATCAAGGTCTGTTTTCATGGTCATTGCTCAAGGTCGCTGCTAAAGGTCAGTATTGGTGCATTTATGTCAAGGTCAGTGCTTAAGTTCAGTATTGGTACATTTATGTCCATGTCAGTGCTCAAGGTCAGTATTGGTGCATATATTTCAAGGTCAGTTTTCAAGGTCACTGCTACTATCTGATTTACCATTCTTTCTAAGAATTTATTTCCATACCTGTTTCTAAATGCTGTCACATTCAATTTCACTTATACCAGGCATATGCAATATATACTTACCTATCATCTTGAAATACAGGGCTTATTTCCCTTGGTGTATGTAAATCTTTTAAAGATATTTTTTCTATGCATTTCTTTCTTTTTCGGATTTTCAAACATCTTGCGAGAAATAAATCCTGCATTTAAAAAAATGATAGGTGAATAAACTCCGGGATTTTTAAAACAGCATGGTGGTGGTCGTATTAATTAATTTATTTTTCTACTGGGTGGGGTCTACATCATTTAAAATATCTATAGGTAGGAGTATTTTCTTTTTATCCTTTCTGGTGGTGGGGGGTTACGTTCCCTATGATGTTGGTTATTTTTCATAAGTATTCAAGTGGGTGTCAGTGTATCAATTTAGAAGTCTCCGTAAAAAAACACCGACATTGAATGTTAAACTGGTCAACGTTTAGCGAAAGTTATTAAAGAGTTGTCGTTCTTGCAATCCAGCGCGTTCGGCCGAGTTCGATTGGCTGTCGGACATCTCGACCCCAAGACGAGTGTTATTTCACCATTTTATGCAATTTGTTTTCTTTTTCTGTTGGTAGGGGTTAAATGAGAAAGAAATTCTGTTTTATGCAAAATATTAATTCTGGTGGTGGGGGGTTATTAAAAAAAACAATTCTGATGGTAGTGGGGTTATGCAAGAAATAAATTCTGCTGGTGGGGGGTATAATTTTATGTAAATTCCGGTGGTGGTACCCCTAAAAAAAAACCAGTCCCCCCCCCCCCCCCCCCACCAAGACATTTGTAAAAGTAAAATATGCATTTAATTTGAAATCTGGGGTATATTACTCTTTAGATATAAAACTTATCTGGAGCACTGATGAAATTTGTAGCAAAATCACTTGACAAAGCCAAAAAAAATCCCAATATAATTAATACTTGCTGCATATGTTTGCAATACCATAATACCTATTTTCTCTTCTCAACATAATTTTATCATTAAAAACATGCTTGACACTTTAGAATAATTTTCAACATGCTTTGACAGCACTTCAGAATCATTTCCATTGGAAATGATTCTGAAGTGCTGTCAAAACATGTTTTTATTGAGAAATAAGGCAAGATATAAAAGCAACAGCAGACGACAATTGTTGTGAGTAGCTGTATAAGGGTTAATGAAATATTAGTGTCTGAATGTCACTGGGAGTATACATGTAGGCCATTGTACATTGTCCATATTTTATTATATGCTCACCATGGCAACTGTGCTTCTAAATACTGCCTATTTTTAGAGTTGAAGAAGTTGAAGGTTTCATTCATGGCTTCACTTAGTACACATCAGTAGCCGATTTCATCAAAATTGCAAAGTATACTTATCTAGCAAAGTACACTTTGAGGGAGTAATCATTTATTTTCCCCGAAATGCATTATTTCATATAGAACTAACGACTGCATATATTTGATGATTAAAAGTATGCAGAATTATTATACTGAATTTATTACATTATCACAGCCAAAATGGCTGTGATAATGTAATAAATTCAGTATAATAAAAATTAATAAATTTATCATGAAATTGAAAATTTCTCCCTCAAAGTATACTTTGCTAGAAAAGTATACTTTGCAATGTTGATGAAATAGGCTGCATATTACAATTTCAGTCATATAGAACCACAACAACTACCTTAAATCCAATATACAACTGAGACTGCTACAGAAAACATCTTGGTTTATCTGTGCAACTTCAATGTACATGTATGCTGGTGTGTTTATGCAATAAATAAAATCTAATTAGTATTGAGATTTATTAAACTTGTTGACTGATTTCATAAGAAGCTTGTCATAACCTTGTTTCTTATCAATCAGTAAATCATTTAGCATGTTTATCTATTAAGGACATCTGCGTAATTTCATGAAATACGTTTACAAAATTTATATTTTCCGTAAATGGCGTGAAAAGTTGACAAAATTTTGATTTTATTTATGAAAAACATTGTAACTTTTGTAAACATATTTAATGAAATTATGCAGATGTCCGAAGGTACATAATCACATGGCGTGTCTCATATTTATCCCATCAACACAGTGCGTATGTGCCGTGAAACACTGTGCCGTGAAACATTTTTGATATCCAGTCAATACAATTTTTGTATTTTACAGCCATTTGTTGGTGTTGACGGGATAAATAGAATAGTAGGTTAGTGCCGTGAATGGGGAAAAATATCTGGCGCGGCACGGAAACGGGATGTGCTCAGCAGAGCCTCGCCCATCCCGTTTCCTGAGCCTTGCCAGATATTTTTTCCCATTCACGGCACTAACCTACTATTCACTATATAGCTGACTTGGGAGATGGGTCTTTAGATGTGTAATTTGCAAGCAATGTAGACGCAGATAAACTGCACATACACACTCGGAGCTCAAGATAAGGTGCGTATTGGCGTATTTTACGCACTTCTTTTAACAGAATACACATCGATTATCAAAAGTTGGAGTACAAAATACTGACAGCAATGGGAAAATACGCATTGATTTTCCAATTGAATAGTGAACATACTGTAATAAAGTTGAAATTTACTTAGTTGAGCTGCTTTTTGCAGCTGAAATCAGTGAATTTTCAATTTTTATTTTTTTATCATTTGTTCCCTATTTAATAAAGAAGAAAATCAATAATACTTTTGTAAAAGTAAAATACGCATTGAATTTTAAATCTGGGGGTATAATACTCTATAGATACAAAACTTATCTGGAGCTCGGCACACTATCTTATCAGGGTCTGAACTTTTCACCATTCAGTTACTGTATCATCCGTCTGACATCTAACAGATGAAATTGATCCATATCTGGCTGCAGGAGTGTACCAACAAACCAGGAATGAGTTGTCTCCGTGTGGCGGCCATTTTGTTATTTTCTTGTTCTGTGTTCTTGCAAAGTAGTTTCCTCCCCGTTGTGGCCATTTTTAATGTTCGTATTCTATATATTTGTCATTGCGCTAACTATAAAGTTTTACTTGATGGATCTTAACCAAATTTGGAATACATGTTTATTACATTTTTTCGAGTGACTTGTCTCCCCTCGATGGGCATATATGTTGTCTGTGACGGGAAAAAATGTGGCTTATGGGTCTGCACTGCCCACTGTTCCATCACTTAAACATCAGGCTACCGGAGTGTGCTATTTGATCAGGAGCTACATTGGTCACCAATCCCATAAGCCCCATTTCTCCAGTCACAGCCACATATGAGACACACCATGTCATTTTGTACATTCAGGCATCATGAAATACGTTTCCATAAATAGCGTCAAAAGTTGACAAAATTGAGAGTAATTTCTCTCAACTTATGACTATTTATGAAAAATATTGTGCATTTTGTAAACTTATTTAATGAAATTACGCAGATGTCTGAAGGTATAAAATCACATGGCGTGTTTCATATTATGACGTTCGGCACTCTTGTTAATTTCTTCCTTGCTATCAGGATGCCATGAGGGCCGTTACACGAGTCGCAATCCGAGAAGCCAGGTTGAAGGAAATTAAACAGGAAATGTTGAACTCACAGAAATTAAAGGTTTGTAAATGTTTCTCATAATGACGTAAATGTTTGATCAGGACCTGCACTGTTGAGGATAAATACACAGAAAATTTTGAACTCACAGAAATTGTAAATATTGCACCATGAAGTAACTGCACAGTCTGCTGTTGCTTTTATATCTTGCCTTATTAGTGCTGTCAAAGCATGTGGTAAATTATTCTAAAGTGCTGTCAAAGCATGTTTTTGATGATAAAAATGGAAAATAGAAAATAAATAACAGACAACAAAAAATTTCTGTCTAATATGTGAGGTCTGTATTGGGCCATGTGATCAGGAGCTACACTGATCAAACATTCCATAGCTAATGCTAAAGCCACTTTTTGTCTCGCCCATATTAAGGGAAAGTGAGACAGAGCGGTCACAATTTCAGTATCATACGCATCAAAATTATGTCCCAATTTTTTCTCTTTTTTTACAAATGTTAATATCTCCTGGGGTCCGTTTCAATCAACTTTGTACGACAACAATGTTCATATGAAGATTTCTACATGTATGTGCAGCTCATAAAGTCGGTACAAATCCAACAAAAATTTACCCAAATCACCTAATAATGTTAAATACATGTATACCGTACAGGGATTCTTCTGGGGAAAAAAAAAATTGCCACTTCTTTTTTTTTTTTTTTTTTTTCTTTTTTTCGAAAATTCTAATTTTTTATCGCCAATTGTTTATTTTTATCGCCAATTGTGAAAGTGGCGATCGCCAGTGGAATCCCTGGCCGTAAATATTAGTTTGCACTTACAAACGTCTTAGTCGTACAAAGTTTAGTGAAACCCCCTGGGCCCCGTTTCACAAAACTTTGTACAACTAAAATGTTCGTACAAAGATTTTTGTAAAATAACATATTTAGAATGCAAATATGGGAGAGGGGGGTTGGGGGGCTACTATTAGAGAAGGGGATACTATTGGAATAAATATGGTATGCTAATATGTCGCTAAGTGGTAATATTTATATTTCTCTGTTTCAGTCATTTTTTGAAGACAATCCGCGGGATTTACAGGTTCTTCGACATGACAAAAACCTACACACCGTGAAAAGTCACGCACACATGAAGCATGTACCAGACTATTTGGGTAACGTAATATAATCGGTTGAATGTCGGTGGGTGGCAGGTGGGTGCATGCGATGGGTAATTTAACGATCAGGGTTCATCCTTATTACGATTTCTTAATCCTATTTTAGGGGAAGGGGCCAAATGACTTTGGTGTGGTATGGACCGGGCACCAGGTTAGGTTATTCTAATTTCAGGGCTGAATATTTTCGCTGTAAATATTATGTTCTGATTTTGGGATTTTCCCCCCAATGCAGCAAGCAGGTTAAATACGGGATTGTTTGTTGGTTTGTTTGTTTATTAGTGTTTAACAGCCTATCAACAGCTAAGGTTATGTAAGGCCGGGCAAACGGGTTCGATCCCATTTTAACCTGCTGCATTGGGGGGAAAATCCCAAAATCAGAACGGAATATTTACATCGAGAACAAATATATTCAGCTCTGAAATTAGAATAACCTGACCTGGTGCCAGGTCCATACCACACCAAAGTCACTTGGCCCCTTCCCCTAAAATAGGATTACGAATATCGTAATACTCACATAAGGGGTATAACCAGATTCAACTGTCACATACAAAATGCCAAAGACATACGTGAGGGCCAAACCAGGTCTCCAGTCGGGATTCCGGTAAGGATGAACCCCGATCGTTAAATTACCCATCGCGTGCTCCCACCTGCCACCTACTATATATACGGAATTGAAACCCGTAGGTCTGGCCTTAAATGACCTTAGCACTTGATAGGCCATTTAGCACCAAGAAACAAACAAACAAACAAATGAAAAGTCATGCAGAGCATGATGTTATTAGCTGATCAAATCAGGGTAAAGTGCATCGAACATATGTAGGTGTCTCTGGTAACATTGTCAATGGTAAACTATTTTCGACCACAGTTCTGTACCCAGCGTTGACATTTTTCTCGATTTCGTGCAGGTTTTGGAAACCCGTTCTCAAATCCATCCAATAGCAGCAATGCCATAGCAGCAATGTTTTGTTGTCACCATTATGTTGCGAAATATTCCAGCGTAACACCTGTACTGTATGCTCTATTTATCTACAAATTACACTCCGCAATACACAAAGTTGTCACTGTGTGTGTGTTTGTCCGAATTCTGTAGCAGCATGCGAGTGGGCGGAGCTACCAGGGCTATATATATCTAGCGGTTACAGTGTCATCTAAAAATAGACGCAAGCTCCTGCGTATTCGGGCACATGCCCAGATTGGCCTAATGTGCCCTATCCGTGATTTTTTGCGCGATGTCAGGCGCAAGACAATCAATAATTTGCGGCATTGACAATAATTAAGGGGGATTGCCGCAATCGCGCGTGCTGGATGCATCCCTGCCATCCCTGCATGATACGTAAACAAATCAAAGTTGGCTATGAAGGGCAATTCTTCGTTTTGATTGGTGGAAAATTTTGTGAATATTAACTAGCGTCAAATGACGCGCATATACGCGATCCAATGGGATAAACCCGAGATGCTGGGATAAACCCGAAAATGCTGGGGTTACTAGTAAGGAGATTTTGAGCAGAGGTCGATTATAAATTAGCCGAATAAACACATTTTACGCGATTATACGTGGCTGAAACTTGTTTTGTTTAATAAATAAAAGCTTTAAATTAGCCCAATAATCGGCGTATGTTGGCGTATATGGCCATTAGAGCCAACTATGGACTTCAACAACAATAACCCCGGGTTAAATCTCTTCAGGCGTTCAGCTCATTAAGTATTCAAAATTGTGTTATTTGGCTATAAGTAAAGTTTTAAACGGAGATAATTGCCAAAAATGCAAACTTTATCGGTTGATGCAATTTGGAAGTGATACAGAAAAATTCGCGTTCGTAGATTACCGAATAGCGGAGAAAAGGGTTGCTACAAACTTTTTCAGAATTCGATGGATAACCAACATATTAGCCGATCTATAAATAGATCGGCTAATAACAAACTGTTGAATGTCTCTCAATTGGACAGAAACTTGCATGCTCTCATCTTCTGATGTCAGTGAAGTGCTGTGGCCTAGAGGTGAGAACACCTGACTTCCAATCCAGAGGTTGTGGGTTCAAACCTTGCCTAGGGCATCAAAACTAGTATTTCCATCCCACTGGTCTGTCGGATGAGACTTTAAACTGTGGCTGTGACTGATGAAATGGGGCTTATGGGTTCTGCGACCAGTGTAGATCCAGATCAGCCTGTGCATCCGCACAGTCTGATCAGGATCTGCACTGTTCGCCATTCCGTGAGTGAGGCACTCGTCATGCTTGTAATAAGCAGTATAGATCGTTGTCAAGCTACTGGAGTGTGGTATTTGATCAGGAGCTACACTTGTCAGTAATTCCATAAGCCCGATTTCTCCTGTCACAGCCACATATGACCTTAGCTGTTGCTGGGACGTTAAGCTCATTCACTATTAATTTTCTGATGTCGGTGTCCTCGTAGCTGGAGCTGTTTCAATGTCAGTTTGAGAAAGAAACAAATGTTTTCTCGGAAAAAGTAAAACTATAATGGTCAAAACCCAGTTAACAACTTGATTCCTTCAGCTGAAAGGTACTTATTGTTGTATCCCCCGGACTCCGTCGGGGGATACTATGGATTTGACAGCGCGCCGCGTCCTCGTCCGCGTCCGCCGCAGACACTTCTTGTCCGGAGCATAACTCGAACACCCTTTGGAATATTTTCATGAAACTTCACACATGCATAGACCACGACCCAAAGGTGTGTCGCGCACAAGAATGACAACTCTTGCATAGCTAATTTTTGAGTTATCTCCCTTTTTTGTTTCTCGTACTGATTTCGTGTCCGGAGCATAACTCCACCACCCTTTCGAATATTTTCATGAAACTTCACACATGCATAGACCACGACCCGAAGGTGTGTGTGCGCACAAGAATGACAACTCTTGCATAGCTAATTTTTTTTAGTTATCTCCCTTTTTTGTTTCGCGCACTGATTGACCATAACTCGACCACCCTTTGGAATATTTTTATGAAACTTAACACATTCAATTAGACCACGAACCGAAGGTGTGTCGTGCACAAGAATGACAACTCTTGCATAGCTAATTTTTGAGTTATCTCCCTTTTTTGTTTTCGCTCACTGATTTCCTGTCCGGAGCATAACTCGACCACCCTTTGGAATATTTTCATGAAACTTCACACATGCATAGACCACGACCCGGAGGTGTGTCGCGCACAAGAATGACAACTCTTGCGTAGCTAATTTTTCAGTTATCTCCCTTTTTTGTTTTGCGCACTCTACAAACTGGACAATAATGCATGAAGACCTGTTTTCTCGTCTGCTCTGTATACCTTTTCTCGTGTGCTCTGTACACCTTACCTGTAGAGAGAACAATAGAAACTGGGAGAACCATGTGCTAAGCATGGGCTAGCATGTGCAGATGTCCAGTGCTTGACCACTGCTGACCAGGTAATTTATACAGGTAAATCACTACATTGGGTACTGTGTTGAAAATATTGTGGCATTATGTGGACCTCTGCAGATATATGTAGATAAATATAGGACTATTAAAAAAAAATCTGGTCTCCAATAGCAAGCATTATTATTGTAATTTTTTTTTTTTTTTTCATTATTTTTTTCAAATTATTTTTCAATTTGACTGGAAAAAAAATCTGGGCTCCAGTAGCAAGCATTGTTATTTTTAAACTTTTTTTTCCCTTTTTTTTTTTTTTTTCATTTTTTTTTTTCATTTTTTTTTTCAAATTATTTTTCAATTTTTGTCCAGTAGCATAAGGTCGTAAGTGCTATATACAGACTATTCACCTGTGCATGTGCTAGCATGTGCAACTGACCACTGACCACTTACAGGTAATTTATACAGGTAAATGATTATATTACATTTCCGTAAACTGTGTTGAAAATATTGTGGCATTATGTGGACCTGTGCAGATATATGTAGATAAATATAGGACTATTCAAAAAAATTCTGGGCTCTAGTAGCAAGCATTATTATTTTTAATTTTTAAACTTTTTTTCCATTTTTTTTTTCATTTTTTTTTTCAAATTCTTTTTCAATTTTTGTCTAGTAGCATAAGGTCGTAAGTGCTATATACAGACTATTCACCTGTGCATGTGCAACTGACCACTGACCACTTACAGGTAATTTATACAGGTAAATGATTATATTACATTTCCGTAAACTGTGTTGAAAATATTGTGGCATTGTGTGGACCTGTGCAGATATATGTAGATAAATATAGGACTATTCAAAAAAATTCTGGGCTCCAGTAGCAAGCATTATTATTTTTAATTTTTAAATTCTTTTTTCCATTTTTTTTTTTCATTTTTTTTTTTCAAATTCTTTTTTCAATTTTTGTCTAGTAGCATAAGGTCGTAAGTTGCTATATACAGACTATTATCATATAATAAAACAATTATTGACTAGTGAGCCATAGAATATAATCTGATATTCTATGGTTCACTAGTCAATAATTGTATAATATGTTCGGGCCAATGAAAATTGCTTTCGGGCCCAGGCTCGAGGTCAAGGCGGGACAAGGCGAGGCATCTGATTCCGCGGAATTCTTGTTTACTTATCTCCCTTTGTTGTTTCGTGCTCTGATTTTGTATCCAGAGCATAACTCGAACACGCATACGTATTGCTCTCTAATGGTCCTCTACCGCCCTGTGCCAAATCCACGTTCGTTCTGCCCCCGTGAAGCCCAGGGTCAAGGTCACATACTTAGTGCTTCAAAAACATTAACGCTTGGGTAAATATCTTATACTTTCTGTTTTCTTTCATGGATCATGGATCATCTTCATATTTCATATACGCATTGCTCTAATGGTCCTCTACCGCCCTGTGCCAAATCCACGTTCGTCCTGCCCCACCAATCCCAGAGTCAAGGTCACATACTTGGTGCTTATCAAAAACTTTAACGCTCAGGTAAATATCTTATAATTTTTATTTCCATTCACGGATCAACTTCATATTTCATATACGCGTTGCTCTAATGGTCGTCTACCGCCCTGTGCCAAATCCACGTTCGTCCTGCCCCCGCCAAGCCCAGGGTCAAGGTCACATACTTAGTGCTTCAAAAACTTTAACGCTCAGGTAAATATCTTATAATTTTTATTTCCATTCACGGATCAACTTCATATTTCATATACGCGTTGCTCTAATGGTCGTCTACCGCCCTGTGCCAAATCCACGTTCGTCCTGCCCCCGCCAAGCCCAGGGTCAAGGTCACATACTTAGTGCTTCAAAAACTTTAACGCTCGGGTAAATATCTTATAATTTCTGTTTTCTTTCATGGATCATCTTCATATTTCATATACGCATTGCTCTAATGGTCCTCTACCGCCCTGTGCCAAATCCACGTTCGTCCTGCCCCCGCCAATCCCAGGGTCAAGGTCACATACTTGGTGCTTCAAAAACTTTAATGCTCAGGTAAATATCTTATAATTTTTCTTTCCATTCACGGATCAACTTCATATTTCATATATGCGTTGCTCTAATGGTCCTCTACCGCCCTGTGCCAAATCCACGTTCGTCCCGCCCCCGCCAAGCCCAGGGTTAACATCATATACTTAGTGCTTCAAAAACTTTAACGCTCAGGTAAATATCTTATAATTTCTGTTTTCTTTCACGGATCAGCTTCATATTTCATATATGCATTGCTCTAATGGTCCTCTACCGCCCTGTGCCACGTTTGTCCTGCCCCCGCCAAGCCCAGGGTCAAGGTCACATACTTGGTGCTTCAAAAACTTTAACGCTCAGGTAAAAGAAAATTTTGACTTGCAATTTGGCCTCATTTATTATCAAAGCGATATGTGGGACATCCGTGTTCTATGAACACATTTTCTAGTTTATTAAACTTCACACATGCATAGAAGACGACCCAAAGGTGTGTCGCACGTAAGAATGACAACTCTTGCGTCGTTAATTTCTTAGTTATCTCCCTTTGTTGTTTCGTGCACTGATTTCGTGTCTGGAGCATAACTCGAACACCCTTTGGAATATTTTCATGAAACTTCACACATGCATAGACCACGACCCTAAAGGTGTGTCCCGCAAGAATGACAACTCTTGCATCACTAATTCTTTAGTTATCTCCCTTTGTTTTTCCGTCACTGATTTTGTCTCCAGAGCATAACTCGAACACCCTTTTTTCAAACTACTTGTGTATCTGGGGAGGGGGATACACATGCGCTTGTCGACAAGCGTCCATTTCTAGTTTATTATGGTTTTGCATAGTTGTGTCCCTTTGTACACTTAATAGCAACTCAGCTATATCAAGTCGATGTCCATACAATTTCAATACTCTTACAATTGGCAGTTGTCCCATTAGAACGGATGATTGCTTTTGTACTATAAATAACACTCTGTATTAAAAATCATAATACACAGAACAGAACCCTGGGGTCCGCCGATTCACTAAACTTTGTACGACTAAAATGTTCGTAAGTGTAAATTTAGGATCGTCTGGAAATTTCAGTTGATGGATTTACATTTATTGAACATAGGCTGCACACGCAGCCTATGTTCAATAAATGTAAATCCAATAATTGTTTACAAGAAAATGTTGTTAATTTGAAATTTACAGACCATCATAATTTTGCACTTACGAACATTTAATCGTACAAAGTTTAGTGAAACGGACCCAAGAACGCCTCGGGCTGAGACCGCAGCCACTACACCATCGTATTAGCCATTTCACCCCTAAGTAACTGGAATGGATTTTGGTACTAGTATATCAATTTACTAGTATGTATGTTTTTATTCTCAAAAATATGAAAATTACTTGCAAACAGTGCAGATCCTGATGAGACGGCTCGTCACAAGCCGGCTCATCTGGATCTACACGTTTTGCCAATACCACTATACAGGTCTGTACTGTTGAAAGGGTCAACTTTCCTAAACCCTTTCAACTCTACATACCTGTATAGTCTAGGTGCATAATCACGTGATTACCACAACAACAACAATGTCTGAAAGTGTTTTGATATTTTCCTTAATATGCAACAGATTTTGATGAAATATGGCGCAGCAAACGTGTCTGCATTTGCTTATGTCGTTTTTGCGAAGAATTGATTTCCGTGTCAGTATTGTCAGTAAACACGGAAATCGATTCTTCGCAACAGATGTTTGGGCCAAAATACCGAGACCACCAAATACAGCTTAACAAGACGCGTTTGATGCACCATATTTCATTAAAATCTGTTACATAATAAGGACAATATAACACAATACGTACCTTGAATCGTACACACTGCTTGAAGTTTCAGTACTTGTTATGGTCAATCACCTTGATAGTGGTATTGGCAAAAAATGTAGATCCAGATGAGCCGGCTCGTAACGAGCCATCTCATCAGGATCTGCACTTTTTGCAAGTAATTTTCATGGTTTTGAGGAAGAAAGAAAACATTTTCTTAAATGGACTAGTCTGAAAATCATTTTGTGATGATTTAATTGTTAAAATTAATATACCAAAATCCATTCCAGTTACTTAGGGGTGAAAGGGTTAATATTAATTCAATTTTGATGATTTATTCATAAAACATTTCAGTGCCGCCGACGTTACAGAAACTGAGCAGCGGTAGAAAGAAATCTCGGCCACGTAACAGAAAGAGATCTGGACCGACGGCAGGACAAGTAAAATACAGGGTGTGTATCAGAAATATTTGTAATTATATGCCATTCAGAGCTCCAGATAAGGTGCGTATTGGCATATTTTACACACTAATTTTAGCAGAATATGCATTGATTATCAAAAGGGGGAGTACCAAATACTCACGGCAATGCGAAAATACGCATTTTTCAAATCGAGCATTGAAAATACTGTAATAAGTTGTGGTAAATCATTTTACATAAAATAAAAGGATTTACCCATTTTTATTTGCAAATATTGGAAAATATCTGCTATTTGTGGTGATATCAGTCCCCACTCTGCAATCAATCAATCAACCAATCAATCAACCAATCAATATACAAATCAATCCATATATATATTGATTGATTTATATATATATATACAGGGGCGTAGCCAGGGACAAATTTCTGATACGCACACATATCAAATGGTAGAACATCGGGTGAGCACGGCTCACTCGTCGACCGAGCGAAAGGAGGGCGACTGCTAGGGGGGTCCTGAATGCCCCCCCTGCATGCCCCCCCTGAATTTTTTTGAAACGGATATCCTATCTAGCACGTTTTCCTGCATTATTTATGGCACCATTTGTTTGTAATCGACATGTACATTTGATATTAAATAAATGCATTCTGTTCCAGACACAATAGCAATTGACATATTTCTTCCAGCTAAAATAATCGGGTTATGAAACTTGCTGTGTTTGGTGAAGATGGCTGTATAAACGGCGGTATAAGCATGGAGACCTACTGCTAGTTTACTCTGTGACCAAAGTTTGACTCCGGATTCTTGTTTATTTATGATATATCAGAATCCGATATGGAATACCGTTTCAAATTAATCTGAATAAACAATGAGCAGTAAATGTTATTCTTGATTGGGTTTAGGATGCGTGTATATACGGAACTACATATGGTCTGATAAAAGGGACTTCACATAATATTATGCGACAAGCATAGCCCCAGATCAGTGTGCTCGTAATAGCATATCACTCATAAATTTAGAAAGATTGAATGCTACTTGCAGGTTTTTTGTAATCTGTATTGATTGTACATGTCTTTGAATGAAAATAAAAAGAAACTCTAAACTTAAAAAGGTACACGACCCTATCAATGGCAACAGTTAAGTGCTGTTATATTTTATTGATTACAACTGTTTAGATTTCGACAAATAGAGAGAAAAAGAAATCCATAACGGAACAGATTACAACACATAGTTTTGGTATATTGCATGATGCCGTTCGGCGTTTTGGAGCATGTAAATGTTTTTAAACAGTAATTATTGCGTATTATCTGATCCTGAAGTAGGTACATTGATCAGGAATACATACATATGGGCCGTCGGCTGTGGAAATGTACCTTACGACATTTGTGATAATTGGCACTAATTGCAGTAATCTTTTTGCGCACTCGCACAGTGAGGTTAGATTCACATTGCTTTGCTTGTGTGAACAATGCTAAGTACTCCATTGACTGAATAGCAAACAGTGTATGCCTGACCAAATTGTGCGGATGCGCAGACTGATATGGGGCTACGCTGGCCGCATATGCCGCCATGTCCATTTTCTCAGCCGGGTGCCAGGGATTATAAAACGACTTTTTGAGCAAGTACCCGATAACGCTCGAAATCTTGAAGTTTGATGGGCCAATGCCGTGTTGTGCACATTCTTGGCCAATACAACTGCCTGATTTAGAGTACCGAGTACGATAATTTGTTTGTTTATAATCACTGGCACAGATATTCGTATAGGTGTGTCACAAAGCCATATTTAGTGTTGCTGTGCTCCGCATGTCCACATGTATACTCCAGTATATGTACGATCGTTTACACCCAAGATGGACACAACACGACACAACATCGGTAAAGTGACGTAACAAACATCCTGTATGGGTTCAAAACACTGGAACAGCTTAACGACATATTAACTGTATGGCTCATAAAAAAATCTAATTAGTTGATGAGACCTTAAACTGGGACGATACGATATGTCGCTAACGTCACATTTACTACGGCTGCGCTTAAGGCGTGCCTACTAATAATGTGCACAATTTGAATCAGTATAAAAAATGTAACGTGCTATATTGGCTTTTTTTATGGATGAGTCATTAGGGTTTCATAAAACCCAGTTCAGTTCGCTCGGTAGACGAGTTGCAGTGCTATGAACATATCTTAAACACGAAACAGTAAGGACAGTCGTCGTTCCTTTCGCCTGGTAAATATGTCGACGACAGTTTCAGTGTTTATGTCGCGGTCGCGGTGAATGTTCATCAGGCCTAACCCTGTCAGACGAGTTGTTGACATTGTCGATCGCAGGTACGTTTTAAGGCGCCGCATAGTGCTGAATGACCTCTCAGCCGAGGCGGTAGATACTGGCATGGATAATAGAATATGTAGGCAAGTTGTTACATTTGGATACAACTCGGCATTTGTCACGTTCAATGTTTCTGCTATGCAGGTAATTTTGTCTACACTTGACTCACATTTGGTCCGCCATCGCTTAAGTTCTCGTTCAAATGTTTCAACATTTTCAGCTGGATGGTCGGCCTCAAAAGCGTTATATATAGCCTTTGACATCCCATCTAGCCGTCAACTGGCACATTTTCTTGTTGTCGTCCATCGTACCAGAAATGTCAAAAACATCCGGATATGGTGGATCAGAATCGCATAGTACTTGCGCAGCCATTTTAAATTGTCCCGCTTAGTAAACTTTGACTAATGAAAGGGCAACCACTCCATTCAAAGTACTTACTGCTCTACAGGCTGGTTTCCCTTGGTAGATGAATGTTCTTGTAGTAAAACATAGGCTATACTGGAAACTGCATGTACAACTATACTCTATCGTTATCAGTTCACGAACCTGATATAACATCTCGCCAACGACACTACTGCGACGAATTACTCTGTCCATCCCCCCCCCCCCCCCCCCCCCCTCCCCACCCCCCGATTTTATTGCATATTTTGAAAAATAAGCCTTTTAATTTCTTTTCTTTTTTCTCGTACGCACGCGCGTGCGTGCGTTTGCGTGCGTGCGTGCGTGCGTGCGTGCGTGCGTGCGTGCGTGCGTGCGTGCGTATGCCTGGCTATGCCACTGATATATATATATTTATATCAATCAATCAATCAACCAACCAAACAATCAATCAAGCAATCCATCAACCAACCAATCAATCGACCAAACAATCAATAAACCAACCAATCAGTCAATCAAACCATCATGTTTGTTTTCCTCAGAAACGGAAAGCAGACCCCCTGAAGAGTTTCCAGTTTGAGGGTCTGGTTGGAAGCAGTAAAAAGAAAAAGAAGAAATAGACGACAGTACCAGCTAGATCATCTATTTGTTACCATTATATGTGGCCCTGTGCCTGCAGAAATGGGGCGTATGCAGGGGTGGGAAATTTCTATATATATCCTTAAATCAGGATTTGAGGTTCCTGATAATTGCAGAAAAATACGGTTTCAAAATGGATACACACATTGACGCAGAATGCCAAGTGCTTAGTATGGCTAAACAAACATACTTTCGCACCCATTTCTCCAGTGACGGCCAAATATCGGTCGGTCCATTCGTGATTGCCGACTATGAGACTACTGTGTAATTCTATTCAGTAAATTTTTCTCTAAAACCAGCTTATCGGTTGACACATGATACAGGGTTTCTGGTGTGGGTGGTAGGTGTGAGCATGCGATGGGTAATTTAAAAATTGGGATTCTTCCTTAACGGAATCCCGACCAAAGACCTGGTTTGGCCCTCAGATACATCTTGTATGCCAGAGTTGAATTTAAGTGACCTTAGCTGTTGATAGGCCGTTAAACACCAATACAATCCAACAACAATTAATTGGCCCATTGTGTTTCCGACCAGTGTAGCCCCTGATCAGCTAGCTCAGTCCTGTAGCCTGATTACAATATATACCGCAACATTAAAAGTATGGCGGGTGGATATTTCACCGAGTGAATGGCGTGCATATCCTGACCTGACTGTGCAGATGTTCAGGCTGGTCTGGGTTGACACTGGTCACAAATGCCATGTCTCATATCTCCTTGTACAGTGGAACCTCTCTAAACCGGAGTTGAATTTGGTTGTACCCCTTATATTGGTAATACGATTATTCGTAATCCTATTACTTTTAGGAGAAGGGGCCAAGTGACTGGTGTGGTATGGACCTGGAATCAGGTCGGGTTATTCTAATTTCAGGGCTGAATATAAACTTATTTTGGTGTAAATATTCCGTTCTGATTTTGGGATTTTCTCCCCAATGCAGCAGGTTAAATATGGGATCGAACCCGTTGGCCCAACTTTAAATGACCATAGCTGTTTATAGGCAGTTAAACACCTATAAATCAAATCTATTTCAACGGGTCTTGTTGGAGCCAGTATACACATTGATAAGCATCCATTTCTGCGAAGCCTGTTTGTGGGAAGCAAGATATAATTATAGTGGTCATAATTATATCTGTCTGTTCAAGATTTGTGTTAAATATTTTAAATTACATCTCCGCAACCATAAATTGAATTGACTTAAAACGTCATATGTTTGTTTATCATCATCCTTATTTTCATTCTATGGCCCACCCTGTACAGCTGTCTTCCCGTCTCTATTTGACCTTACTGTTGAACAGCCATTAAACGCCAATCAATCCATCATTCTGGGTTAACCTATGGACATATGATGGATATTTTTTTCATGCCCATTTCCTGACCACATTTGCGAAACGTTTGATAGACATTAAAATGTGTCAATAAACTGGGGGCTATTTCACTAAACTTCGTACGACTCAAATGTTCGTAAGTGCAAATTTAGGATCGTCTGGAAATTTCAATTGATGGATTTACATTTATTGAACATAGGCTGCATGCAGCCTATGCTCAATAAATGTAAATCCAATAATTGTTTACAAAGAAACATTGTTACTAATGAGAAATTTACAGTCTCTCATCATTTTGTACTTACGAACATTTTAGTTGTACGAAGTTTAGTGAAACGGTCCCCAGTTAATAAAAAGAATTGATATTTGAAGATTCATACTTCTGTGTTAACACGTACAAACATACGCACATGTTCAGTTTCACCCCTATTTGAGACACGCCATGTAATTTTGTACCTTAGAACAGGTGCGATTTTTCATGAAATCAATTTACAGAATATCGTAAATTTTGTAAATGTTTTGCATGAAAAATCGCACATGTTCTATGGTTTGTCTCATTGAATAAAAATATTCTGTAAAACAGGTTGTATATGGAAGGAGTCGCCTGTAGTTTATCAGGTATCAAGCTTTGTATTGGCCGAATACTTACTGACTGATAACATTGCTGTATCATACATTGACCTGATACGAATATCCGGGTTACTACAAAATGAAAAGTGACGTTTCATTGGTCGAACGGCATCGCATGACGTTACCGAATGACGTCGCGGAAACAAGTCTGCGTTCTTTTTAACGAAAACAATATCATAATTGCTCATGTAGCCTAAAACGTTACCGGATAAATAGAATAACATGCTATTGTCTTTTGATATCAAGTTTATCAGGCTTGGCTCGGAAACGGTAGGAATTCCTCGGCGAGCCTCGGAATTCCTACATGTTTCCTAGCCTTGCCTGATAAGCTTGATATCAAAAGACACCAGCCCAGTCTTCTCTATATATGTTTGTGCTTGTTTTTGTTGACTATACATGCGGTCTTCTGAGACATTAAACATGATTCAGATTTATGTTTTGTATTCTCTAGTCTGATAGTATGTAGATCTTTTCTGGATAGTCTGTTGATAGTGTGGTATGGACCTGGCACCGTTGGCCCGGCTTTAAGTGACCTTAGCTGTTGATAGGCCGTTAAACACCAATACAATCCAACAACAATTAATTGGCCCATTGTGTTTCCGACCAGTGTAGCCCCTGATCAGCTAGCTCAGTCCTGTAGCCTGATTACAATATATACCGCAACATTAAAAGTATGGCGGGTGGATATTTCACCGAGTGAATGGCGTGCATATCCTGACCTGACTGTGCAGATGTTCAGGCTGGTCTGGGTTGACACTGGTCACAAATGCCATGTCTCATATCTCCTTGTACAGTGGAACCTCTCTAAACCGGACACCAAGGCAACCTCTGCGATCTTTAGAATGGTCATAAGCCTGAGTTACAGTGGAACCTCTCTAAACCGGACACCTTGGGAGGTCAAAAAAAGTGTCCGGTTTAGAGAGGTTTCACTGTAGTTGGTTTGAACATTCTGCAGAGAAATTTGAATCGGACCAAGTTTAAATAACGTTCGATTTCGTCCGATTTAAATATCTCAGAATGTTCAGACTACATGTAACTACACAAGTAATGCTGTTAAATTTGGTATGACAGACTGGTAGTGTTAACGACTGGAACATGGTGATCAGTAAAACGAAGAAACCACAGTCGTATTGATGAAAAATAAGATTTACGGTACCTGAGACCTCATAGGCGCCGCAAATTATTGCAGTGTAAACAAGAGACCACAAGATATTAAAGAAGATGTGCAATATATCTCATGAAAAATATTTACAAAATTGACGATATTTTCCATCAGTGACGTCGCAAGTTGATGTCATTTACTCTGAACGAAAACGTTCAGAGTAAATCACATCAACTTGCGACATTGCGACGTCACTGATGGAAAATATCGTCAATGTTCCAGTTCCATGTTCCATGTTCCAGTCGTTAACACTACCAGTAAACTTTTGATGTAATTTACCAAAAAATATCAGTTACTGTCAATATTTTTCATGAAAAATCGCACATCTTCAAATCGCTCGACTTGTCTCAAATGTGATGAGCCCCATTTCTGCAGTCGAACCCAAAAATCATGAGTTTACCTCGGTACAAATTCCATAAGCCCCATTTCACCAGTGACGCTCACAAATCATGCGTTTACCTCGCTACAAATTCCATAAGCCCCATTTCTCCACTAGTCATTTATATTGCTTACCGTACCTAGGTAAATACCGTACCTAGGTAAATACCGTATTCCCTTTTCCAATAACAATAGAGAGCTCTAGATAAGCTCCGTGCCTTAACCCTTCCTACGCTGTTGACGGAAATTGCCGTCTGCTGTTTTTTATTTTTGCTTTAATTCTTAACAGAAAACTGGTTTTGACAGCACATGAGAATCGTCTCAGTGTGGAGACGATTCTCATGTGCTGACAAAACCAGCTTTTTGTCGAGAAATATTGAAAATAGAACATATCCAGCAGACGACAACATTTAATTCAGCGTATTAAGGGTTAACATTATTGTACTCACTGATTTCATAATAAATACATGATTATTTTCCGTTTGCAACTGGATTATTGAATTTATGTCGTGTATTTCTGATATAAAATAGGTACTAAATGATTTTGTTTTGTTATACTACAGCATACAGTGGGGTCAGCGTGTAAGTGCACACACGAACGAACACGACAGGTTGGTTCGCTACCCACCCAAAGTGTATGTTGTTACCACTCAGTTGAACCGTCTCGCCGAGACGGTTCAACTGAGTGGTAACAACATACACTTTTGATGCGAAATGAGAAAAATGCAGAAAAATATTTACATTTTTAGCTCGACTATTCGAAGAATAAGTAGAGCTTATGTTGTCACCCCGGCGTCGGCGTCGGCGTCACCGTCACGCCTTGGTTAAGGTTTTTAGTCAAGCTTGTATATGGAATACTACTGGCCCTACACCCACCATACTTGGACAACTTCATCTCCTAGTGATGTACATCAATAACCCCTGATCTATATTTGACCTTCACCTACATTTCCTCTTGAATTACTTGGTTAATTCCCCTTGGTTAAGGTTTTTAGTCAACCTTGGTTAAGGTTTTTAGTCAAGTTTGTATATGCAATACTACTGGCCCTACACCCACCATATTTGGACAACTTCATCTCCTAGTGATGCACATCAATAACCCCTGATCTATATTTGACCTTGACCTATATTTCCTCTTGAATTACTTTCTTAATTCCCCTTGGTTAAGGTTTTTAGTCAACCTTGGTTAAGGTTTTTTTTCAAGCTTGTACATTGAATACTATTGTGCATCCACACACCATACTTCGACAACCTTTTCTCATAGGTATGTACATCAATAACCCCTGATCTATATATTTGACCTTGACCTACATTTCCTCTTCAATTACTTACTTAATTCCTTTTGGTTAAGGTTTTTAGTCAACCTTCTATATGGAATACTACTGGCCCTACACCCACCATACTTGGACAACTTCATCTCCTAGTGATGTACATCAACAACCCCTGATCTATATTTGACCTTGACCTACATTTCCTCTTGAATTACTTAATTCCCCTTGGTTAACGTTTTTAATCAAGCTTGTACATGGAATACTCCTGGCCCTACACCAACCATACTTGGACAACTTCATCTCCTAGTGATGTACATCAACAACCCCTGACCTATATTTGACCTTGACCTACATTTAACATTGAATTACTTACTTAATTCCCCTTGGTTAAGGTTTTTACTCGACCTTGGTTAAGCTTTTTACTCAAGCTTGTACATGGAATACTATTGTGCATACAGACACCATAATTGGACAACCTTTTCTCATAGTGATGTACATCAATAACCCCTGATCATATACTTGACCTACATTTCCTCTTGATTACTTACTTAATTCTCTTTGGTTAAGGTTTTTACTCAAGCTTGTAGATGGAATACTCATGGCCCTACACCAACCATACTTGGACAACTTCATCTCCTAGTGATGTACATCAACAACCCCTGACCTATATTTGACCTTGACCTACATTTAACCTTAAATTACTTACTTAATTCCCCTTGGTTAATTGGTTTTTACTCAACCTTGGTTAAGGTTATTAGTCAAGCTTGTAGATGGAATACTATTGTGCATACATACACCATACTTGGATAACTTTTTCTCATAGGGATGTACATCAATAACCCCTGACCTTTATTTTACCTTCACCTACATACATTTAACCTTGAATTACTTGGTTAATGTTTATAGTCAAGCTTGTATATTGGAATACTTCTGGGCCTACATCAACCATACTTGGACAACTTCATCTCCTAGTGATGTACATCAATAATCCCTGACCTATATTTGACCTTGACCTACTTTTATCCTTGGATTACTTAGTTATCTCCCCTTGGTTACGGTTTTTACTCAAGCTTGTATATGGAATACTCCTGGGCCTACAGCAACCATACTTGGAAAACCACGCACCTACGTCCAAGGTCAAGGTCACTGTTGAAGGTCAAAGGTCAAACCTATTGAAATTCCCTTCCGCTCTATATCTTCTACACCGATGCATGGATTATCACACTATGCCCAGGGTCAAGGTCACAGACTTGATGCGTTTGAAACCTTAACGCTCGGCTAAATGGCTTATAATCAAAAATGCCTCGTTTTCTTTGGCTGCCAGTGGGGGTATTCGTGTGCCGACAGGCCACATTTCTAGTTTCCCTTGGTTAATGTTTTTAGTCGACCTTGATTAAGGTTTTTATGCAGGCCGCAGCCACCTTCTTTGTCAAGCTATGTGTACATCGACAACCCTCGTAGTCGAGCTATGCTGTTCTCCTACAGCTCTTGTTTTGTATACATTAATTACAGTGGGGTCAGCATGTAAGTGCACACACGAACGAACACGACAGGTTGGAACCAACCTGTCTTGTTCGTTCGTGTGTTCACTTACACGCTGACCCCACTGTAAGTTTGTTAGTTGTATAAACTAATCACTGGGTTGGACAAGGTTTATGTTTCATTCAAACAGTTTTCTTTTTTTCAATGAACTTGTACCCTTTCATATTGTTACAACACGTGCATATTTTGTACTCCCACTTTTAACTCTTTGCATGCTGGGAAACTTGTGGCCTATAAATAGTTCAAAACTAGCGGACAAAAATTCATCATATTTGCTTGTATTTCTCCCCGTAAATATCATGAATATGTCTTGGAATTTCATTAGAATTGAGTCCTGAGGACTCGATTCTAATGAAATTTCAAGACATATTTACCGAGAGAAATAAAACATATACTCCTAATTCGTTTGGCTGATATTTTCGTCGCTAGCATGCAAAGAGTTAAAAACAAATGCGTATTCCGCTGAACTAAACGTGTGAAATTCATAAATACACGCCTTATCTGCATCGCTGACTTATCAGTGATCTAATTGGAAGCAAATAACCAATAAATGTTTGACGATAGCGATAAACTCTGTTACACGGTAGTGACGCATTGTCGCGTATTTCAAGCTTGCCGGCTATATTCAGGAACAATCTGATACAGAAATAACGCGAGACGCCATAAGGAAGACAATTAAGCCCAAGAATAGCATTACTGGGACAAAATCGTCTCGGTATTAGCGTCGCTATCTTAGACTTTTATGAGAGATTTTCTGTCTAATTAGTTGCCTTCATTTGTGACTGCATACGAACAGTCTGATCAAGATCTGCATGGTTCGCCATTTCGTCAATGAAACACCCGTCATGATACTAACAAGGAACACAGATCGTTATCAGCCTACAGGAGTGTGCTATTTGATTGGTAGCTACGCTGGTCTCAAATTCCATAAGCGCCATTTCTCAAGTCACAGCCACAGTTGTATGTGAGGTTATTGTGATCAGGATGATTAGAATGTGTTATAATATAGGAATGAATGGCCTTTTTGTGGAATTTATCGGGGTATAAACTTGGAAAGTCGCGGGAATACTGGACGAAGCAATAAAAAATTACAATTTTCGAAAAAAAAAAAAAAAAAAATAAAAAAAAATTGATTTTTTTTTCGAAAATTGTAATTTTTTTAAGGCCTCGTCCAGTATTCCCGCGACTTTTCCAAGTTTATATCCCCGATAAATTCCACAAAAAGGCCATTCATATAATTCCAGCATTTCAAATAAATTCATCAAGAAAATGTGTTTATTTTACGTTTTCTTTTAACTGCGCCTCACGATTACGGAAAGTAGTTCGGCATGGGAGTTTACTGGGATATACATTTTGGACAGAGACTTGCTACGGGCCAATCAGAAGTTAGGGAATTGTGTAAATATTTTTGTGCTGCAATTATTCTTCCGTACTGCCAAAGTAGTAAGATTATTACTAATCCTACTGCTTTTGGGAGGGGGCTAAGTGATTCTGGTGTGGCGAGGACCTGGCATCAGATCAGGATTATTCTGATTTCAGGGCTGAATGTATAGTTTTTTATTGTAAATATTCAGTTTCGATTTTTGAATCCCCCCCCCCCATTTGTACATGTACATGTACATGTACTTGTACAGGTAATATAAGTGATTTAGTACTAAACCCATTGACCCGGCCTTAAATTACCTTAGCTGTTGATAGGCTGTTAAACCCCAACAAACAAACAAAACGTACTGCCAAAACACCTTTTGTTTAGTTATTTTTTTTTAAAATATACGCTAAAAATGAAAAACTGCAGGCATCAATATCTGGTTCCTGCCTTTCAATGGGTTACAACAGTACAATGGGTAATTATTACAACAGCACATTCTATCTTATATACCGTGTTTGTTATTTTCCATTTTAAGCTGAAAACATGTAATTTATTGAATATTAGGGGCGTTGCTTTGTAATAACAACACATGACTGTTGTTGCAAAAAATGGGGTTTTGCCTTGTAATAACACTTGTTGCAAAAAATCCGTATTAAAATCATAATAATAGATGTACACCGGCGTAATAAATATGTAAATAAGATCGCCACTGAAAACACATTCATGGCCATGGTTCAGCTGAACCATGGCCATGAATGTGTTTTCAGTGGCGATGTACATCTATTATGATTTTAATACAGATTTTAATACAGATTTTAATACAGATTTTAATACAGATTTTTTGTATGATTGTAAAATGTGCGATTTTCCAAAAAAAATAATTCCAAAATTCTCCGAGCAAATGCGTAATAGACAATTTCATGAAAACTTGCACATCTCATTAGGTGCAAAACCACACGACTTGTATCATCATATATAAATGACGGCTACAGAAAATGTGTTAATTTTCCATAAACTAGAAAATGGACATGTTTGTGAACAATGTAGAAGCATACGACACCATATATTTCGAGAAATCATGTGAAGGGTACATTTATCGTTGGATTTTATTCTGAACCGAATCCCTGTAGCCTATTTCACCAACATTGCACACTAATGCAAAGTATACTTATCTAGCAAAGTATACTTTGAGGGAGAAATGTTCAATTTATGGATAAATTTATTAATTTTTATTATACTGAATTTATTACATTATCACAGCCATTTTGGCTGTGATAATGTAATAAATTCAGTATAATAATTCTGCATACTTTTAATCATCAAATATATGCCGTCGTTAGTTCTATATGAAATAATGCATTTCGGGAAAAATAAATGATTACTCCCTCAAAGTATACTTTGCTAGATAAGTATACTTTGCAATTTTGATGAAATCGGCTACTGGTTTGATCCTCAGGTACATGTTTGGATTTCTGGTACGTGAGGGTTGAGTCCAGTTATACCCATTATAAAAGTAATAAGAGTAGTACAAAACCTATTACATTTGGGGAGTGGGGCTAAGTGACTCTAGTGTGGTGAGGACCTGGCACTACATTGTATGTCGGGTTATTCTAATTTCAGGGCTGACTATATATATTTTTTTCGATGTATATATTCCGTTCTGATTTTGGGATTTTCCCCCCATTGCAGCAGGTTAAATATGGGATCAAACCTGTTGGCCCGACCTTAAATTACCTTAGCTGTTGATAGGCTATTAAACACCAATAAATCAATATCGACTAAAATAAACGTGTAAAATACACTAATCCTTCTGTTATCTGGAGCAATAGTAACCTATATAGGAATTAAAAAAAAAAAATAACTACAATCTGCAAGCTTTCAGTTATTTTGATGTCACTGGCAGTGCTTCAGTGATACCATATAAAGCCTAGTCTCATAAGATTCTCCGAATAACCCGGTTAATTCGTGCCAGATCGGCAAATTCCTGATATTGATAGCATCTACGTCATCGCATTCATTGTCTGCTTATATGGAAACTACAAGTCGGAACGGCTATATATAGATCAAGCTACATCCAAGCTATATGTGGCAAATCAATTCTTGGTTTCCACGGGAGAAAAAACGATATTGGCACTTTCAACAGAAGAAACAGCTTGTTTAATCTGCAACTTATTTATCCTACGATATTTGGAATAAAATTCAGTTATTTACTATTTTTTCTTATTTTCAAAGTTTCTCAGCAAAACATCTGTGTTGACAGCGCATCATAGTGAGAATATGGTAATCTTTTTTTATGTTTTATATATGAATGTACTCTTTAAATACATATACAGTGGAACCTCTCCAAACCGGACACCTTGGGAGGTCCCCAGGGTGTCCGGTTTGGAGAGGCTCCACTGTAAATCAGACATGTGAGCACTTCGTGACACAGTCTAGTGTTTTGCAATCATGGAAAGCCATTATAATTAGAGGTACATAACAGTGAAACACATCTAAATTGAACATCCACATTTCCCCCGAGTGTCCGATTTAGAGAGGTTCCACTGTATCTCTATTTAACTCTTTGCATGCTGGGAAACTTGTGGGCTATAAATAGTTCAAACTAGCGGACACAAATTCATCATATTTTCTTGTATTTCTCCCCGTAAATATCATGACTATGTCTTGGAATTTCATTAGATTTGAGTCCTGAGGACTTAATTCTAATGAAATTCCAAGACATATTTACAGAGAGAAATAAAAAAATATACTCCTAATTTGTTTGGCGGATATTTTCACCGCTAGCATGCAAAGGGTTAAATAACATATACATGTACATCACTATTTTAAATACAGACATCTGAAAAATACATATGTGGCTGTGACTGGAGAAATGGGGCTTATGGGGTTTGCGACCAGTGTAGATCCAGATCAGCCTGTGCACCCGCACAGTCTGATCAGGATCTGCACTGTTCACCACCACGAAACACCTGTCTTGTTTCTTACAAGCAATATAGATCGTTATTCGTTAACATGGTACAGGAGTGTGCTATTTGCTCGGGAGCTACACTTGGTCACAAATCTTATTATAAGTCAAATTTCTCCAGCACAGCTATGTATCTGTTTTTATAATAGGATGTCTGTATTTTAAATACAGATGTATCTGGAGGAATGGGGCTTATGGGTTTTGCAACCAGTGTAGATCCAGATCAGCCTGTGCATCTGCACAGTCTGATCAGGATCTACACTATCCGCCACCAAACACCACTATCCACCAAACACCCATCTTGTTTCTTACAAGCATTATAGATTGTTAACATGGTACAGCAGTGTGCTATTTGATCGGGAGCTACACTGGTCACAAATCGTATAATTTCTATGTATCTGTTTTTATAATAGGATGTCTTTTAAATGCAGATGCATCAATAGACATACAGTTAAGAGATTTGTCTTATTGATTCCTTACATACATTGTGGTTGTCGGTTAGGAGCATGCGATGGGTAATTTAACGATCGGGATTCATCCTTGGCCTTCTTGTATGTGGTAGATGAATCTGGTTATACCCCTTACAAGAGTAATATGATTATTTGTAATGCTATTACTTTCAGGGGAAGGGGCCAATTTAAGTGACTTTGGTGTGGTATGGACCTGGCTCTATGTCGGGTTATTCTCATTTCACGGCTGAATATGTTTGTTTCGATACAAATATTCCGTTCTTATTTTGGATTTTGGATGCAGCAGGTTAAATATACAAGGTGCATGATCACGTGGTTACAACAACAACAACGTCGCCCACTCCAAAGTAAGTATTATTGGATATTTTCCTTAATATGCAACGGATTTTGATGAAATATGGCGCAGCAAACGCGTCTTCATGAGCTGCATTTGGTGGTCTAGGGAGTTTGGCACAGACTTATGTCGTTTTTACGAAGAATCGATTTCCGTGTCGGAGACATGGAAATCGATTCTTCGCAAAAACGACAGAAGTTTGGGCGAGACCACCAAATGCAGCTTAACAAGACGCGTATTATATCAAAATCCGTTACGTAATAAGGACACTATAGAAGAATACGTACTTTGAATCGGTACTTGTTGTTAGTACCACGTGATCATACACCTTGATATAGGATCGAACGCGTTGGCCCGGCCTTAAATGACCTTAGCTGTTGATAGGCCGTTAAATACCAACAACTCGAATCAAATCCTTACATACATATATTCATTTAACTACAAATTGAGATATATGGCATCTGATTAATATATATATAGATATTCGTATTCGTATTCGTAATCCTATTTTAGGGGAAGGGGCCAAGTGACTTTGGTGTGGTAGGGACCTGGCACCAGGTCAGGTTATTCTAATTTCAGGGCTGAATATATTTGTTCTTAATGTAAATTTTCCGTTCTGATTTTGGGATTTTCCCCCCAATGCAGCAGGTTAAAATGGGATCAAACCCGTTTTCCCGGCCTTACATGACCTTAGCTGTTGATAGGCCGTTAAACACTAACAAACAAACAAACAAACACGTTATACCTTAGCTGTTGCTGGGACGTTAAATGTGTTCACCTTTTTGCGGAGGCCTCAGTGTAATTCTGCCTCGTTGATTGATTGGACCACGTTGTATCATCAAAGCCATGCTTAAATGTCAAGTTATAATTATAGCCAATATGACACAGACACCGGATGTTATGATATCAAAATTCCTTGGAATTGTCATAATTACTTAGGCCGACCATAACACGATATTTGTTGCCAGGGCTTGGAGCTGTTGTTTGTCTTTAACTCTTTGCATGCTGGGAAACTTGTGGGCTATAAATAGTTCAAAACTAGCGGAAAAAAAATCATCATATTTTATTTTATTTCTCCTTGTAAATATCATGAATATGTCTTGGAATTTCATTAGAATTGAGTCCTCCGGACTGAATTCTAATGAAATTTCAAGACATATTTACAGAGAGAAATAAAACACTCCTAATTTGTTTGGCGGATATTTTCACCACTAGCATGCAGAGTTAATCTAAGCATTATGGTCCTTCCACTATCTGATTGGTCAATCATCATACAACTGCAGTGGACCCTCTCTAAACCGGACACCCTGGGAGGTCCCACTGTAATTAGTCCTTTTCACCTCTAAGTAGCTGTGGCCCGTTTCACTAAACTTCTTACGACTAAAATGTTCGTAAGTTCAAATTTAAGATCATCTGTAACTTTCAATTTATGGATTTACATTTATTGAGCATAGGCTGCATATGCAGCCTATGCTCAATAAATGTAAATCCAATAATTGTTTTCAAGAAAACATTATTAATTCGAAATTTACAGACTATCATAATTTTGCACTTACGTTTTAGTCATAAGAAGTTTAGTGAAACAGGCCCCTGGAATGGATTTTTATATGTTAATTTTGCCACCAATTCAATCATCACAATCTGATCTTCAGACTAGTCCATTTATGAAAAGGCTGACAAAAATATGAAAATTTCTTGCAAAAAGTGCAGATGTACTGGAACATGTACATGTACTTGTACAGGTAATATATGGTATTTAGTACTAAACCCATTGACCCGGCCTTAAATGACCTTAGCTGTTGATAGGCCGTTAAACCCCAACAAACAAACAAACATCTGGATCTACACTGTGTGCCAGGTATGTGGTGTTGAAAGTGTTAAGCACTCAATGAACATTCTTTGCCATTTTCAATGATCATGAACAAATAAATGACTACAATGAAACACAATGGGGTCCCAATGGTGTCCAGTTTAGACGGGCTCCACTGTACAACTGTCTGTTCCACGTTTTGCTGCCGACGACCTTTTGGGTATTAAACACATTAAATCTAAAAAATATTTATAAGTAATTCATCAATAACAAGTCGCCCTCTACTCCCCAAAAAAAATTATTTTATGAAGTTGAATCAAATATTGATTTTATTGCGAAAAAACGATTTTCCTATGGGAATTTAACATGGGGGCTAAAAATATATATTTTTTTAAATATTGTTTTTATTTGTGGACCGATTTTCAAAATCTAACTCTTGTTTTCTTAGTTACATCATTTTCAAGCTATCTCGCCAGGTTTCGGAGTCAATTTCCAAATTTTTGGAAATTGACTGCCAATGTTAAATACCCATAGGAAAATGGGGGAGGGTGACATTTTTGTTATTGATGAAAAAATACTTACATATATATATTTTTTAGATTTAATGTGTTTAATAGCCAAATGTTCGTCGGCAGCAAAACATGGAACAGACAGTAGATGGTATAACATCAGGGCTATATAAATGCAATATATTCCAATATGATATCCTTGATATTTGTTTTATTTTTTGTTTTTATTTACGGTTTTGTTTGTGCTGAGCAAGGTATCGTTGGATGATGTTTGCAAGTGCGTGTTGTGAATAAGATCTTTTACTTTGTATGTTTGCTAAATGCGGCTGTGAGTGGAGAAATGGGATGTGTGACCAATGTAGCTCATGATCAAACATCACACTTGTGTAGCATGATAACGATATATATACCTTGTTAGAAGCATGCCGGGAGTTTAACTCATGAAATGGCGAACAGTGCAGAACCTGATCAGACTGTACGGATGCACAGGCTGATCTGGATCTACGCTGGATCTACGCAATCTCGTGTACCGGTGTTAGACACAGATGGAAGACTCCGACCTGTGACAAACGAAAATATGCCCATTAACAAAATCCCATTACCCCACCCACCTGTAGCCTATTTCATCAACATTGCAAAGTATACTTTACTAGCAAAGTATACTTTGAGGGAGTAATCATTTATTTTTCCTGAAATGCATTATTTCATATAGACCTGTATATATTTCATGATTAAAAGTATGCAGAATTATTATACTGAATTTATTACATTATCACAGCCAAATTGGCTGTGATAATGTAATAAATTCAGTATAATAAAAATTAATAAATTTATCATAAAATTGAAAATTTCTCCCTCAAAATATACTTTGCTACTAAAGTATACTTTGCAATGTTGATGAAATAGGCTACTGGGGCCCGTTTCACTAAGCTTCATACGACTAAGAAGTTCGTAAGTGCAAATTTAGGATCGTCTGAAAATTTCAATTGATAGATTTACATTTATTGAGCATACGCTGCATGTGCAGCCTATGCTCAATAAATGTAAATCCAATAATTGTTTGAAAGAAAATATTGCTAATGTGAAATCATAATTTTGCACTTACGAACATCTTAGTCATAAGAAGTTTAGTGAAACGGGCCCCAGGTCTCGTACTGATCTCGTACTGTACTGTAATCCCATTACCCCACCCACCTGGTCTCGTACTGTACTGTTTACTATTGTGTATATCCCGTTACGACTAAACTGACCCTAACATGACACCGTAGTAAACTGACCCTAACATGACACCGTAATAAACTGACCCTAACATGACACCGTAGTAAGGTCCATCTTATCAGACGTGTGTACAACTACAGATCTTCATTATTTTGCTTTGCAATAAATCCTAGCTGGTAATTTCTCCACTATACTGGGCATAAACTCGACTCTCACTAGTTTCCCATGTCATGCCGTACAATCAATTAGAAGAATCACGTCGCTGGTTCTTACCTGATAATCGCCAATACGTCATCAAACGGTTGATCTGTCTATATATACGTTTTTATAGTTACATGTGCTATATTTGGAACCAATTGGATCTGATGTGAGGAAGAAATCAATTGCAGTCTTCGTAGCCAGCGTCGCGCTGTGATATTTATAATATTGAATATGTCTATACTAGTGTTGGAGGCGCTGACTAGCACTTGTAATCTCTAGATGTATCTAACGATGGTGTTGCGTTAGTACGGAGCCCCGCTGGGGACGTAGATTTTTTTTTTTTTATTAATTCGTTCCCACGAAATAACAATTCCTTCCCACGAATTAACAATTCGTTCCCTCCAATTTAATGAAAGTAAGATTAGCGCTAATCCTATTACTTTTAGGGGATGGGATAAATGATGCTGGTGTGGCGAGGACCTGGCACCAGATCAGGTTGTTCTAATTTCAGGACTGAATATATATTTTGATTGTAAATATTGAGTTCTGAAGTTGGGATTTACCCCCCTCGGACAGGTGGATACGGGACACGACCCCGTTGACCCGTCTGCGTGTAGACTCCCTGAGGCTTGTACCTCTATGTCAGAAAAGCGGACGTTAAACCCTATTCACTCACTCACTCCCTCCAATTTAACAATTCGTTCCCATGAAATAACAATTCGTTCACACGGGAACGAATTGTTAATTTGTAGGAACGAATTGTTATATCGTGGGAACGAATTGTTAATTCGAGGGAACGAATTGTTAAATTGAGGGAACGAATTGTCATTTCGTGGGAACGAATTGTTAATTCGAGGGAACGAATTGTTATATCATGGGAACGAATTGTTAATTCGAGGAAACGAATTGTTAAATTGAGAGAACGAATTGTTATTTCGTGGAAACGAATTAATAAAAAAAAATGTCCCCTGCGGGGCTCCGTACGTTAGAGATGGACTTCCATACATATGTGACCGTGGCTGGAGAAAATGGGGATTATGGGATTTGTGACCAGTGTAGCTCCTGTAGCCTATTTCACCAACATTGCAAAGTATACTTTTCTAACAAAGTATACTTTGAGGGAGTAATCATTTATTTTTCCCAAAATGCATTATTTCATATAGAACTAATCACTGCACATATTTGATGATTAAAAGTATGCAGAATTATTATACTGAATTTATTACATTATCACAGCCAAAATGGCTGTGATAATGTAATAAATTCAGTATAATAAAAAATAATAAATTTATCCTTAAATTGAAAATGTCTCCCTCAAAGTATACTTTGCTAGAAAAGTATAATTTTCAATTTTGATGAAATCGGCTACTGATCAAATGCATGTAGCACACTCAGGTAGCCTGATGTTGCCTGTTAGAAACATGACTGGTGTTTCATTGATGGAATGGCGAATAGTGCAGATCCTGAACAGACTGTGGATGATCTGGATCTACACTGGTCGCTAAACCCACAAGCCACATTTCATCTTCACGCTGTCGCATGAGGACTAAAGTGTGGGTGGTTGGTCGGGCGAACGTGACGGCGTAAATTAACGGTAGGGGTTCCTCCTTATAGGAATCACGATTTGCCTGGTTTGGCCCTCAGGTACGTTTTTATCTTTGGCTCATTTATTACTTGGGAGTTGAATTGGGTTATTTCCCATTATAAAAGTAGTAAACTTATTACTGATCCTACTGCTTTTGGGAGGGGGCCAAGTGATTCTGGTGTGGCGAGGACATAGCATCAGATCAGGATTATTCTGATTTCGGGGCTTATATTGTAAATATTCAGTTGTTCTGATTTTGGGATCCCCCCCCCCATTTGTACATGTAGTTGAACATGTACATGTACTTTTACAGGTAATATATTGGATTTAGTACTAAACCCATTGACCCGGCCTTAACTTATCTTAGCTGTTGATATGCCGTTATAAACCCCAACAAACAAACTGAGGACTAAAGTGAAGTGTTAGAGTGTAAACCTATTACCACAGCTGGAAAACTCGGACCTAGGGGGGCAGTGACCAGTTAATTTAAAA
The DNA here is from genome assembly GCA_029237695.1 of Conchocele bisecta. NCBI lineage: Eukaryota > Metazoa > Mollusca > Bivalvia > Lucinida > Thyasiridae > Conchocele > Conchocele bisecta. Next base: position 53,090,992 of record CM055272.1, on the reverse strand, counting down.
TTATCCATTTCACTCCCTCGGACAGTATGTATTTATTGCAATATTCCAAATAAGTGGGCAGATAGCAATATGCGTTCGACATTTGTGACCAAGACACACTAGAAGCTTTTACATAAAGACAAATATGCTGCTCTATTAGTGCTCCTTACCTATGCAGGAATGTGAAATATCTCGGTGCAGCCTCTTTAAAATTATCCAATTCTGAGGTAAAATATTCACTTTAAAACCATGCCGTGCCACGTCACTTGCGGAACTACAGATTGAACGTTGCATGTTTTCTCAATCATCATCCAGAGGCAACTGTACTATCATGGTGCAAACCAGTTCCCATCCATGAGTTTTCTCTGAAATAAATTATTGTTTGAAACTCCCAAGAAAATCTGTTGTTTTGATTATTTTTTGTCACAACATACCCTCAATTCGTATTTGCCCATTGCCGATCAATGGGAACAGGTAAAATGGCCATGGAATGAGCATTCATCAATTAATACGATGTAAAATCTGAATAAAATAAAAAATCAAGTACAAAATAATAATGAAACAATTAAAATGAATTGTAATCAGCAGAAAGTGTCGAGCCATTATACGAAACTGGCGGCTAACTGGTCACTGCTACATAGGATCCAGTAAATGGCACATTCGAAAAAAATGATCCCACCCACCCATTTCTGTAGACTACGCTACACAGTCTACATAAATGGGTGGATGGGGTAATGTTTGTATACCCCCCGCAACGAGTTGTGGGGGTATACTGGAGTCAGGTTGTCCGTCCGTCCGTGCGTCCGTGTGTTCGTAAACTTAACATCAGAGAAATATTGTTATAACTTATATTTCCTTCATCTAAAATGCTTAATATTTCACACATACATTCCTGTAAGGCTCTACTACCATGCTGTGCCAAATCCATGACCGTCCAACCCCCGCAGATCCCAAGGTCAAGGTCAAACACTTAGTCTCTTTACAAAACTTAACATCAGAGAAATATGTTATAACTTCATCTAAAATGCTTAATATTTCACACATGCATTCCTGTAAGGCTCTACTACCATGCTGTGCCAAATCGACCGTCCAAATCCCTCTGATCCCAAGGTCAAGGTCAAATACTTAGTCTCTTTACAAAACTTAACATCAGAGAAATATCTTATAGCTTCTATTCCCTTCATCTAAAATGCTTAATATTTCATGCATGCATTCCTGTAAGGCACTACTATCATGCTGTGACAAATTCCCGCTGATCTCGAGGTCAAGGTCACATAGTTGGTCTCTTTACAAAACTTAACATCAGAGAAATCGGTTATAACTTCTATTTCCTTGAGAGTTAAGGGGGTGCATCTGTCAATCGTTTTTCATGAGATATTGCACATCTTCTGAGGTACAAACTCACATGATCTGTCTCCTGTGACATTTCTGTTGAAAGGACGTAAAACCCCAATCAATACGATACAATACCAATCAGTGACCCAGATACCACGGAAACTGGTGTATGTAGTCACGCCCAGTGTTTGTCTCGTGTCTTGTAATGGATCAATCGGGTCTTCGTACGCACGAGAGCTATTTTTGTAATCACACTGCTATAGTGAGAACGAAAACGTCTAGGGAGCCATAAATGTGTACATAATTGGAACAGTGACGACAAAACGGCAACATTTCATCTTAAAGAGGTTATAAGTATATATATGCGTATCGTGTCTCGATACATTTGACACATGGTGCATATTTTCGGATGTATAGTTTAATTGCGCATGCATTGCACCGTGTTGTGAATTTCTGTCCCGTTGTGTTCGTATATAAACGTCTTGAAGACGTGATTTATATCCCAAACGGGAGCTGGGGTTGGTCTGAATTGTTAATGGCGATACATCTGGGGATTTCAACGTGATCTTTGAACGAAACAACCAATAATTCCAGCACAAAACTATTTACACAATTCCCAAACATTTGATTGGTCCGTAGCAAGTCTCTGTCCAAAATTTATATCCCAGTAAACTCCAATGCTGAACTACTTTCCATAACCGTCAGGCGCAGTTAAAATAATTGTTAAGAAAACGGAAAATAAACACATTTTCTTGATGAATTTATTTCAAATGCTGGAATTATAAGGAATGAATGGCCTTTTTGTTGAATTTATCGGGGATATAAACTTCTTTTGTAATTTTTAATCGCTTCGTTCAGTGTTCCCGCGACTTTTCCAAGCTTATAATACCCCGATAAATTCCACAAAAAGGCCATTCATTCCTATAGTAAATTGGGAGTATTTGTCTTAGTTCTGTCTGTACATGTGTCTTATTCATGATATGTGCAGGGAGAAATAAAAGAAAATATAATGGCAGTTGTATGCTATTTGTATATATGTATATATGTATATCCCATATGTTTCACAGCATGCAAAGAGTTACGCTGTTTGACAGGATCTGAGATTTAGGCTATTGTCCTATGTCTCTGACTGGGTGTATCATTCTTGCCGGTTCGGCAGTTGTCTAAAAATACATTTTCAAGGCCGATCCAAATTGTGTATATCTTAGGTTGGTCGTTTGTTGTTGATCATAAAACAGTAGATCTATTTATTTTTATATGTCATCTCCCTTAAGATAGCATATTATGTCGCGCACATTTCTACAGGGGCAGCCATTGTCGTGCTACACCTAAATGGCGAGTACAACCAAGACAATAGTGCCCTGTGCCAACTTACCCTATGGCGTTTTGGTCTGTCTTGCTTTGTATCTAAAACTCTACATATATACTATTCTCTATAGTCTTCACAGTTTTGTGCTCAGTTTATCAGTTAAATTCTGGAAGATACGAATCGAGACAGTTCGTGCGTATGAATACAGCAGCTATTATCTTTAGGTCTCACGGGACGGAGCTAGCAGTAAACGAATTTCTATATATTTCAGTACTGACCCTGCAAGTTACACCAGTGTGTTTTACAAAGTTAACTTACCCCACACACCGATCAGTTTTTGTGGAGATTTCAGTACTTTGATTTAATATGTTGAGCAACAAAACACGCGATGTGGTTTCAATATGTATATCAATCAAATCGTGCAAGTAACCCCATTGCAATTGCTGATCCTTTCAACTTGACATGGTCCAAAGGAATGAGGGTACGAACATACTGGTTTGGGCCGAAAATTCAATCGTTTCTTCAATTTGGATTTAACAGCTGACTGCATGTTCGTACCATACCGATACATTCGTACCCGGCTTATTTCGGACTAGTGTAACTTAGGTAGCAGTGGCCCGTTAGCCGCTAGTTTCATACAATGGCTCCGGTGAAATTTATACATACATGTACATGTATTGCAATTTCTGCTTGTTAAAAATCGCATAGCATTACTGTACACATAAACAAATACTGTAGGGGTGGAAACGGCAATCGCTACCCTACTTTATCCTATGCAATCGGATGCTGACAACACGAATTGAGTACAAATCTCGCATTAAATTGTATTTATTCTGGGCAGTAAATCAACATCGAGTACAAAAATCGAACTGTGTAACGATCTTGTGAAAATGTATTGCACAATGCGACGTTATTATTATAGCAAAAATAGTATCCATAACTATTTAAATGCCATGTTGTTTTCAAATTTAAAGGAGATATAACAAGATTCTGTTTTCGCGATACACTTTTGTATTCATCATTTATATATCAAATAAAACAAATTTCACAGTAATCCGACCAGTATGTGCCGTTCTTTTACGGATTTCATATTCCGTACAGCCAGTTGTTCCAGCCGTCACTGCATGACTAACTTCCCCTTATTTTGCTTACCACAGTTATTTCCCTTTGCGGTCACGTGGGTATATGCCGTATCAGTAGTACTTCCGAAATGTATGCATAATACGATTATTACACGTAATAGTTCAACAGACTACTTAGAATTCCAGTTTATTAGAGCGCTGATATACCGTAGGGGGTGTTTTGTCCACCTTGTAAAAATGATGAGGGGTGTTTTGTCCACCTATACAAAAATGAGCGGGAGGTGTTTAGTCCGGGGGGTGTTTTGTCCTACACTCGCCATGAAACACGCTGCCGTGAAACATTTTTGATATCCAGTCAATACTATTTTTGCATTTTACAGCAATGTGTAGGTGTTGACGGGATAAATAGAATAGTAGGTTAGTGCCGTGAATGGGAAAAAATATCTGGCGTGGCATGGAAACGGGATGTGCTCGGCAGAGCCTCGCCCATCCCGTTTCCTGAGCCTTGCCAGATATATTTTCCCATTCACGGCACTAACCTACTATTCTCTATCTATTTTCCTTATTTCTGAACCAAAGTATATGTTGTGACCGAGACGGTTCAAATGAGTGGTCACAACATATACTTCTGATGAGAAATAAAGAAATTCTTGAGCCTTGTCGGATATTTTTTCCCATTCACGGCACTAACCTACTATTCTCTATATTAGGTTCGCCTTTGTTGTTTTTAGAGCATTTTGAAGATAGTTTGTAATGTTTGTAGTTTTAAATGGTTTTACAGAGAATAGTAGGTTAGTGCCGTGAATGGGAAAAAATATCCGGCAAGGTTCAAGAATTTCTTTATTTCTCATCAGAAGTATATGTTGTGACCACTCATTTGAACCGTCTAAGGAAAATAGATAGAGAATAGTAGGTTAGTGCCGTGAATGGGAAAATATCTGGCAAGGCTCAGGAAACGGAATGGGCGAGGCTCTGCCGAGCACATCCCGTTTCCGAGTCGCGCCAGATATTTTTCCCATTCACGGCACTAACCTACTATTCTATTTATCTCGTCAACACCTTACAAATGGCTTTAAAATGCAAACAAATAACACCAGCTACCGCACATATTCGTACGCAGTGGTTAGGTCATATTGACAGGATATCAAAAATGTTTCACGGCACCGTGTTTCACGGCACATATGCACTGTGTTGACGGGATAAAAACTGTTATTTTGATACTAATTTTTTCGCAGTTATCGTGCCTGGACGTTATCTCTTATAACGTATGATGTCAGGAGAGCGAAATCGTGATTTCCTCTTGATGATCCGGAAATGTCAAATGAAACGGTTTACATGCGTAGAGAACTGTGACGTTCTGTGTTGCCTGAGCCCCGTGCAGGCACCGGGGCAGGATCAACTGATCCTGAGAATAGTGCTGCAGTAGCCATTGCTTGTCGTAAAAGGCGACTAAACTGGCTTAACGATTGGGTTCATACTTTCCGGAACCCACTATACCGGATTTGGCCCTCATGTACATTTTTGGCTTTCTTGTATGTGAGAGTTGAGTCGGGCTATGCCCCATATATAAAAGTAAGATTAGCGCTAATCCTATTACTTTTAGGGGATGGGATAAATGATGCTGGTGTGGCGAGGGCCTGGCACCAGATCAGGTTGTTCTAATTTCAGGACTGAATATATATTTTGATTGTAAATATTGAGTTCTGAAGTTGGGATTTACCCCCCTTGGACAGGTGGATATGGGACTCGACCCCGTTGACCCGTCTGCGTGTAGACTCCCTGAGGCTTGTACCTCTATGTCAGAAAAGCGGACGTTAAACCCTATTCACTCACTCACTCACTCTGTGTTGCCTAGCAACTGATTTGTGTTCGCGGGAGGTGTGATTCCTACGTTTGCATACGTACTGTCATTTGATCATCTACGTTTTTTATGACATGGGAAACGTGCAGTTTTGTATGTACTGAAAAGACAAGTGCATATATACCAATCTTCCCCGCCCGGTGTGAGTGGAGGAGGGGCGGTAGATATGCTGGTGGTGAGTGGTGGGACTGGAATTCAACACCCGAATGTCTACTGTCTGTTCCACGTTTTGCTGCCGACGAACTTTTGGCTATTAAACACATTAAATCTAAAAACTATTTAAAAGTAAGTACTTTTTCATCAATAACAAAAAAAGTCACCCTCCCCAAAAAAATTTGTTTCATGAAATTATATCAAATATTGATTTGATTGCGAAAAAACGATTTTCCTACGGGAAGTTAACATGGGGAGTCAATTTACAAATGTTTTTGTTTTTTGATCCTGAAGGATTTAAACAAAATCTATTTTTAGCCCCCATGTATAATGCATGTTCATGATCGTACAGTACATATGCATGTCTTGGAATGTTCATCTGCTTGAAGTACAGTGGGACATCTCTAAGCCGGACACCCTGGGTCCTTCCAGGGTGTCCGGTTTAGAGAGGTTCCACTGTACAAGTATATCATCACCTCCCAATATCGTATGTCTAATTCCCTCATATGTGGAGTTACTTGCTGTCTAATTCCTCGTGTATCCCACCCCGTCCACAAAGATCCTCCATGTCTGCACGATATATATACGTCGATATAGAGAATAGTAGGTTAGTGCCGTGAATGGGAAAACATACCTGACAAGGCTTAGGAAACGGGATGGGCGAAGCTCTGCCGAGCACATCCCGTTTCCGAGCCGCGCCAGATAATTTCCCCATTCATGGCACTAACCTACTATTCTATTTATCCCGTCAACATTACACATAGCTTTAAAATGAAAAAAAATAACCCCAGCCTCATCTCCAAATCGTATCGACAGGATATCAAAAATGTTTCACGGCACCGTGTTTCACGGCACATACGCACTGTGTTGACGGGATAAATTGCCGTATGCAGACAGATACTAGAAACACGCACATTCGTGTTTCTAGTATGAGGTGTGTATGGCTGACTGGCACTATTTAATATTGACGCTTAAACCATCAGCGGCAACACACGATATCTTGATTCACCCTATGCAACCCGATACTGAAACACGAATGGTCGTGTTTCTAGTATGGGGTACGTAGAGCTTACTGGTACTCTTTAATATTTGCGCTAAAACACTTTGCGGCAACAAACGCTATCCTGGTTTGCCCTATGCAACCCGATACTATAAACACGAATATTAGTGTTTATTGTATCGGATTGCATAGGGCAAACCAGGATAGCGGCTGTCATTGCCACTGATTGTTTAACCACAATATTAATTATCAATGCACCAATATATTTACAGATACTTACATATACTCTTCTGGTAGAAGGCCGATATCATCGTCCTGTGTGACCAGCTCGTCGCCTTCGTCTCTTAATAAAATGTCGTGTCTGGTATTTAATTATACATATTCTTTAAAACTGAATGTTACTGGTTGGTCTTTAAAGAATGTGTATAAACGTCTTTTAAAAAAGTGGACAGTGTTTGCTTTTAAGACTTCTTTAGGTAATGATTTCCACATATCAACTACACGATAACAAAATGAATATTTTCTATTACTGTTTAAGCGGGTTTTTTTTTCTTGTATATGTTATGGCTTATTGTAGTATGGTCATTTATGATTGCAAATAATCCAAATACTTCAGGGTCGTATTCTCCTGTAAATATTGTATAAGTTTTAATTAGAACTCGAAATATTCGCCGATATGCCGATGTTGGAAGGTTTAACAATTTAAGTCGTTCTTCATATGAACGATCCTGCATTCCTGAAACCAAGCCCTTCTCTGAACAGTTTCAATTATTTAATTGGTTAGCGTATCCTACGTGTTGTCCTACCAACAAAGAAAACCGTGAACTAAATGAATGTTTGTCAATATAATCAATGTTGTGAGATGGGAAACACGAATGAACGTGTTTTTAGAAACAACCGTTAGTGTTGTCATCCACTGTTTTATCGTTAACCATACAAAATTCATCCCGATGGTAGAACACGCATATTGGTGTTTCCATTACTGATATGGTTGCACACCAATATGCGTGTTCTACACGGTTGCACACCATACTGGACAGTGGTGATAAAGCGACGGTTTAAAACACAGGGGGACGAAACCAATTAGAGACGAATCACTCGACCTGGGACAAAACTCCACTATGACTCCACCTACAGCAACATGTGTTGATTCGTCCAAGCACGACTTCGGACCCATGTGTATATTGTTGTTGTGCATGACGAGTGATTCGTCTCATCAGGACTTCGATCCACTGTGGTTTAAGAGTGTCCCTTTTCAGTTTGCGACTACCAATGTGTAACTGAAGAAACAGGACTTAGGGAAGTTGCGACACGTCCTGATTCGAGTTCGTTATTGTAGCACTAGCATTTATGACATGTGTGGCCACGCTAGGTCCTAACATGTACTACTTAGAACACGCTTCGTCCGCATGCATGAGGAGATAATCCGCTAGTTGAAGCTCCCGGATTATCGATCGTACACGTGGACAACCGGTCTCTGTAATTTATCCTATACCCGTACCCACAGGTGGAAGACTCGGACATGTGACACCAAATAAATGCCCATTACAAAAGATCCATTACCCCACCCACTTGGTCTCATGCAGTACTATCTTCTATTATAGGAAATCCCCGGATATAATAGAAGATAGTACTACATGAGACCAAATGGGTGGGGTAATGGATTTTTTTTGTAATGGGCATTTGTTTGTGTCACAGGTCCGAGTCTTCATCTGTGCCCGTACCATATGTCTGGATTTCCTAATAATGTAGAAATGGGGCATATGACCTGTTTGTCATTCTAATTGCATGGATATGAGATGAACAAGAACAAATATGTTATTTTTTATATTTCATTTATTTTGGAAACCACTTGTTCAACATTTTCAGAGTCTGCCACACTGTGCTCTACACAGTTGACCAGAGAAAACAGACTCGTTTCATTGCAGTCATGTAATACCACCAAACCCTGTGTCTATGTCGAGAGCTATACTGGTCATACCCTCAAAAACCCACAGGGGCCTAACACGTGTCATGACAGTAAACATGCGCTTATTGTAATGCCATTAAATACCATGTTTTACCATTACACGTGCAAGACTCTATGATCATTTCCCCCCGTATTGACCCTCCATCTCAACATAGACAAATTGGTTTGAGATAAATCGTGACTGAAACATACACATGCCGGAGTAAGGAAAATATAATTTAATATTTTAAAATATATCACTTTATGTGACGTTTGTGTTACACTAATATGGAAAGGCAAAGAGCACACATAATAAACAAATCAATTAACTCTTACAATGGTCAATTAAATCTTGTCGTCTGCTGTTTGTGATCTATTTTCCACTTTTTCTAATCGAAAATATGGTTTGACAGCAGTTTAGAATCACATCCATTAGTGCTGTCAAACCATGTTTTTATTGGGAAAGAAGACAAAATCTAAAAGAAACAACAACAGCAGACGACAATTTTTGATTCCCACATTGTAAGGGCTAACTATACCGGTATAAAACTAAATGCCCACAGTGACGCATACAAACAGTGTTGGTCCACGCCCACTATGCCCTATCTCCTGTGCTTATCATAGATTATTATTCATTATCATAGAATGCACAAAGTTTACACTCATCCCACTGGACCAATTAAATTTCTTAATTTCGAGTAGAAATTTCGAAAAAAATGCTCAGAACGATTTATAGCCACGGATCTCGGTCATGGTCATTGTGTTTACAATTGAATGAGTCAGTGGAAGAAGGGGGCTAACTCATTTAGGAGTTAGTCCCCTTCTTCCACTGACTAAAGGAGTTAGCCCCCTTCTTCCACTGACACCTTCAATTGGCAGTATTGGTGTCCAGGGGTGGAACAGCTAAGTCATGTAAATACTTATTCGGTTATCACCCATCTTTCACCACCATCTTTAAATTTAAACAGACACGATTCGATCAGTGTAAACCATAATTGAATTGGAAACACCTTGTGGGCCGCTTGGGAACAGAACAAATATGAAATTGGTCCGACAGACACAAAAACACACCCATTGTAAAATTCAAATAACATTGTTATAAAATATACTATGGATTACGGTGGGAACAATTTTGTTATAAGTCAAAGTTGTATATTTTTCAATAATTTTTTTTAGCTTCTGAAATATACATGTAAATATACAACATATCAAATAATAATTTCATATTATTCGCCGATCTGAGAAACGTACTAGTATATACATGTATATGTTTACAATGTACATTGTATTACATTTTACCATGGGTGTCGATTTCAAATTTAGATCACAGATATTCAAACACTAAAGCAAAGGCGACATTTACTACAATGCAATGTGTAATAACACAAGGGTCTTATTGAATTTTGACTAGTGTAGTTGCTGATCAGCAAACTACACTGGTCGCTAATGCAATAAGGCGACTTTTCTCACGACGCATCACATACTTACACGTCAGGGAATGTGAAAGTTGTGCTTATCAAAACAGAGGTTTCTTATCAAATCAGTGTTGCTGTTGCGTTTGTTGTTGCTTCGTAAGTTGATACATTAAATTTCAATTGAGCGCAGCATTTCTGCACTCTACATGTTGATATATTAAATATTATTTTTATTGTTTGCTAATTTTCTGGCAAATGGTGTTAGAAATTGGCAATTTATGTCAACAAGATATATTAAGTCATACAAAATGCCCCACGTCTTTTACAGAAAACTGACCTCTGACGTTTTTCAGAATAAATGTATGTTAGCCCTTTCAACACAGCAGGCCTGTATAGTGAGTGGTATTGGCAAAAAGTGTAGATCCAGATGAGCCGGCTCGTCACGAGCCGTCTCATCAGGATCTGCATTTTTTGCAAGTAATTTTCATATTTTTTTCAGAATAAAAACACTCATTTTTCATGAATGGGCTAGTTTGAAAATCATTTTGTGATGATTGGATTGGTCGGAAAATTGACATATCAAGTCCATTCCAGTTCCTCAATGGGAGTGAAAGGGTTAAACATGACACATTCCCCATGTTCCAGTTATTACTTGTAAACCAGCAGGGTACAGACAAACACTGACGAGGTTAAATTGTACGAAGTGACATTTAAAATACTATAAAGCAATGAAATTGAAATTCACAGACTGTCTACATAATAATTGCTCTTTAAACAACAAGACTCAATATTTAACATTTAACAAGTGCCTCAATACAATAACAAAAGATCGAACAACAAAACTTTAACAATTAAATGCAATATTTATTAACATATTGTGACCTTTTATGTGAGTCAAACGCACATATACAGTATGTCCTATTGACACAATAAAAGATGACAATTCAATGATAATAATTAACCAACTTCATGACATAATGGACACCGTCTTGAAAGTTAAAATGTGTCTTTTCTGTATGAAAGTGTGTTCTGTCCGAAATTAAAGAAAAGGTAGAGTCTCTATAAACCGAACACCCTGGGGACACCATTATGTATAATTCGGATTGGTTTCAATGTAATTTGTGTCATTGTCCCGTCTGTTCATAACAGAAAATGACGAAAAATTGCCATCGAGTGTGTAATTGCAGTAGAACCACTCTAAACCAGACACCGTGGGAACCTCCCAGGGTGTCCGGTTTGGAGATGTTCCACTGTATCATTATGTAGCATGACGTTGGTTAATAACAATAACCGGTAACGATGATAATACGTTGGTGGGTTTTGTCTGAGAGTGTCAATATAACATCTCTGGATGACAGTATCTCATGAATACAAAGTACAAGGTAGTTACCTCGCGATTACATAGTGTCTATGTTACCGGTTGTGTGCATGTTAACTGGTCCTCTAAGTTTGATGACATTTACTTAAAAAAAACATAATTGCGTAGAATGTATCCGTATCAGTCACAAAGCAGTGTGATCTTTTCGACGAATAAAGAATTATTCATTAAAATAGAATGATTGTTTTTAAATTTCAAATCTCAGTTGACCGTTGGTAGTTTATTGATTTATGACTGATCTATATCCAGACAGGTTGGTACCCAATCAAATGCAGTGTGCCACCTGTAAATGACTGAATATGTGATATTTATGGATAATAATAGTTAGTTCAATATTATGAACAGTAAGCTCGCTGTTTTATACAACACACTTGTACATGAAGCTATACATATATATATATCGAGTATTTATTATTAATTGTGTACACGGAAGCTGCGTTGGAAAATGCGATGCAATATGAGAAAGAACGGATGGAATATTAATTTATTTCTGTTAGCTTCTGATTATAAATCTCACTACTGCAGTTTGATAGGGATATGCGTTATGATTTATATATAAAACTGTACATCATTATCATACAGCACGGATGCACAGAATGACGAGAAGCCCGTTTCAATAAGCTTCGTACGACTAACATGTTCGTAAGTGAAACATTATGATAAGTCTGTATGCATTCAGATTAACAATGTTTTCTTGTAAACAATTATTGGATTTACATTTATTGAGCATAGGCTCAGCCTATGCTCAATAAATGTAAATCCATGAATTAGAATTTCCAGACGATCATAAATTTGCACTTGCGAACATTTTAGTAGTACGAAGTTTAGTGAAACTGCCCCCAGATGTACAATTGCAGTAGTTTGTAGAATACGATGCGATACATATGAATCCTGTCTTTAGAGATGATCATTATTATAACATGACACACATTGCCGGCATATACATGTACTACCTAAAGCTATGAAAGTATATAAGGACTGTGTATAATGAATAAATAACTTGAAACTTAATAACTGATAACAGATAACAATGATTTTTTTATAAAATGAAATGATGATTATCTATGAAATGAACACATTATAAGAGTATACTGTGATTAATGTATGTATTGTGACATAGTTTTCTTGCATTCATATTTCATAACAATACATCTGATATGATTTATCAGTTTTCTGAAAATCATAGCCACCGTACATACTTTATTACAGTATTCAATACATCTGTAAAGAACACATGTATTTGGACAACATATTTATCCCATCAACACAGTGCGTATGTGCCGTGAAACACAGTGCCTGAAACATTTTTGATATCCATTTTTTGCATTTTAAAGCCATTTTTAGGTGTTGACAGGATAAATAGAATAGTAGGTTAGTGCCGTGAATGGGAAAACATATCTGGCGCGGCACGGAAACGGGATGTGCTCGGCAGAGCTTCGCCCATCCCGTTTCCTGAGCCTTGCCAGATATGTTTTCCCATTCACAGCACTAACCTACTATTCTCTATTTATACACCACATCAGTGATAAATATGATGTCCCAATATATACAGCTCTTACAGCACGCCTGTAAGTATTAGGCATTTTGTAGCACTTCTGCAATGTTTTTGAGACTGACATTAAAGCTGAATAACATACAGTTATGTCCCTTTGTGTTAATTTCAAGGTGAAAGTAAAGATTACCACTGTATAGTACAGTCAATTGTTCATGGCTTATTTACAAAGACGACGTGGTCACCACAAGCGGTATACAGCCAGACCCGCTGACTGTATTCATTCCAAACGACATATTGTCCATTCGCATCGCAGCTGATGTTGTCGTGGGTAAAACCTGTCCAGTTGTCGTACTGACTGCCAGTAACTTAGCCTCTTTTTTCGCCTTCTGTTTTAAGTGCACTTTCGCGTGTCGCTTCTTTTCGTCACTCCTCGCAAATTTCCGGCCGCACTGGTCGCAAGAAAACGGTTTCTCGCCCGTATGGGTTCGCACGTGCGTCGTTAGGTGATCGCTACGGCTGAATGACCGCATGCATATTCGGCAATGAAACGGTTTCTGTCCTGTGTGAATTCGGATGTGTCGGGTAAGTTCGTCACTTCGCGAAAACCTCCGATCACAATTGTCCACCGGGCATGCGTATGGTCGCTCGTGCGGCGGAGTCTTGCTCGGCCGGTTCGGGTACTTCCTCGGCTTCACCGGAAGTAGTTTTAATTGTCCTTGTTGATATGGCTGATTTAAGATTCCGCGAATTGGAGACTTAGATGTCGATGTTTGATCACTGAAGTCCATCTGTGTTGTAGACGGGAGTATGAAAGAGTCCGCAATGTCACTACCCGGTTCCGTTTTGATGGGTACGTGTGAGTAATTAGGGGGGTTCATCGTATTGCCCTGTGACGTGGTCGCTTGTAGTGCGCCGAAATCGGGTAAATGTGATCTAGGGCCCATGATAGACCCCTGAATCGTACATTTAAAGTTAGCACCATTTTGTACTTGAAACGTTGGCTGTTGCGTGTTAACTCCTGCTCCAATGGGGAAGTTCATTGCACATTCCGAGAAGGGAACGGTTGTTTGTTGTTGGGAGCAGCTGCTGAACTGGTGCTGCTGTTTAATGGGAAAGTTCAGTGTGTTACAGAAGGATGGGCTGTGCCCACTGTACGGCGGTGGTGGCGACGAGAATGAAACAGGCGTGGAAACAGCGCCCAGTCCGCCCATCTGGCTATCGCAGGACGACACCTGGGTGTCTGAAATCGACTGTGGCGAATCGGGCGTCACCGGTGACGTCATCGGTGATGGGAACCCCGTCGAGTAAGTATTGCACGGGCTGTGATGGCCAGACATCATGTCTGGTTGTGGTGAACCCGACTGTGAGTGTTGGGAGGGGGTCGTGGGCGCCGAGCTGAACACCGAACCGCAGCCACTGTGCTGGCAATCCGACATTGTTGACATGGCGGCGACCATATCCGGTTGTTGTTGTTGCGGCGACTGCTGCTGCTGTTGTTGTACTTGCGGAACCTGCGCCTGGAACTGCGCACCCTGCATCGTCTGTGAGAGGATGTTGAATAACGGCGAGAGGTTGATGTTCTGTAGCGGGTCATTGCTGGAGGATGTAGGCGTCACGGAGGTTGTCACCAGCGTACCCGTGTAGTGAAGTCGCTGAGAAAAGTTGTCGTACCCCTGGGGCTCCGAGCACGGCTGAGTTGTCTCCGGTTTGGGCCCATGCTGAAAGAGGCTCTCCGGCAATCGGTCCGGGATGTTAATGGACGCTTCCAGAGTAGCTGAAAATAGACAAATATCGCGGTGAAAATTGTGTTACGGAACAGAACATAACGTATACTTTTCAAATCTCAGACCAGTCAGACCGGAATCAATTCCGGCGAAACACGAAGATGTAATATCACAGATTAATAACATTATCTGCTATATTGAGGCATGTTATCATATTGAAGCTTCATCATGGCATTAAATGTGACTGTGGCTTGAGAATATGAACTTACGATATTTGCGACCAGTGTAGACCTAGATCAGCATGCGCATCCGCGCAGTCTGATCACGGTCTGCACTGTTCGCCATTAAGTAACATAAGTATCAGCTCTATACAATATGCATGTACAGAGAATCTAACATATCATTCAATTATTCGATTTGATTCGTCTTATATTTAAGGGTGGGAATTGGCTCGAACACCTTCCATACCCGTTATATTCAATTATTCAAACTATCCGACTTTTTATAAGAAACACGCTATGCTCAGTCATTACCAAGAGCGTGCTGCATTATCAGCAGCTATATCGGTCAAACGTCAATTAACCCTTTGAACCCGAAATCCCGCTATAGCGGTTTATGCAAAAAGTACAGATCCAGATGAGCCGGCTCGTAACGAGCCGTCTCATCAGGATCTGCACTTTTTGCAAGTAATTTTCATATTTCTTAGAACAAAAATACCCCCTTTTCATAAATGGACGAATCTGAAAATCATTTTGTGACCATTGGATTGGTCGGAACATTAGCATATCACAGTTCATTCCAGTTCCTTAGGGTTGAAAGTGTTAAGTTGCATGTAGTTGTGTCAGGTAATGTGAAAATGAACAAAGTCTTGAAACCTGATACCAAATAATACACACATCATTCCAATAATATTGAACAGCATTGAACGCTCCACGGAATAAATGACAAACAACAATGTAGACCACGATTATATTACATGGATATGACATGGTTCTACGCCGACGGAAATACGTACATCTTATTGAAGGGGTCAGTGGAATAAGGGGGCTAACTCCCACAAGGAGTTAGCCCCCTTTTTCCACCGACTCCTTCAAATTGTAGGAGATAATCAAAAAGGTAAAGTCTTTTTCTCACACGCTACTATAGTATTTTGCATGACTACATGATATTTAATATGTACTACAATATCCCACAATGAAAATAAACACCATATACTACGCACGTCTCCAATAAACACTTAAATATTTAAACCATTAGAAATACTTATCTAACGCACAAAAACAGCGTTCGTCAGTTATGCACATTGTGCATTTTATTATCCACTATCGTTTTATTTCCAAATTACATTTAATACCGTAATATAATTTCAATTACAAAGTATGTATTTACCGAATAATTTAATTTCACTATCACTATCAAACTTCATTTTCCCGGTAATAATACCTACGCGCGTCTGTTATATTCTCTAGACTTATTTTACAGTGAACGCGAAAAGCTGAATGATCGCACATACTTCTAATAAAAATATGTAGTGTATTTCTCTCTACGTGCGTCATAGTTAATTGATTTGTTCTATTTATAGTATCATCCAATTGGGATACGCTACCGATTGACGTCATTCGAGTTTGTAAATAGGCCATTGTGGCTAAGCTCCGCCTCTTTGACGTGGGTGTCTGGCGTGTTGAAATACTGTAAGCGCAATTTCACGCTCAATGAACAATTTTACTACGATATTCCGAGCACACGATGACCTTTCAACCCTCAAATATAAGATACAATCATTGCCCGGTCACACCGATGTCCAAGACTTCACCAATTTCACGTTTTCAGCGATTCTTCACAAATCCCTTATTCACGCATGAATCTACGTAATGTTACTATTTTTAGACGGCAGACTGTTTTGTATGTTAGACACAGAGATAAGAAAATGGCTATAACATCACAAATACAAACACGATTTTCAAAATTTCTTTTCGAAACCCAATTAACATATCAGTAGTTCACGTAGTGGTGATGTGAACTTGAAATTCAGTAAGACAGAGCGAGGATTCCCCATTTCGGCGTCTGACCGCAGTCAGCTGATTATGTTGGTCAGTAACATCAAAGAAAATGAACGAAAATTGCACCTACCAGAAGCGGTGATCGGTAGAGGCTCCAGTAAATTTTCCACAAAGAACGCCATATCCGACGACGACGTTACCGGGGTATTCAACGAACCCTCGATAGACTCCGAAGGCAGTCTGCTAGATCCAAGTCCTATGTCATGATAATTGTCAAAACACACATCACCTAACGCCACTTGCGACAGCGTGTCAAGTCCGTCCATAATCATGCCGGCTTGCCCCGATTGTGATTCCGAGTTATCCAATGTGTATACAATTCACTGACTCATTAAAATCATTCAAATTATAATCAACATGCAAATGATAACTGTTTTCTTAACATCTACATCCACTCAAAGTCTCGACTCAACGCGAAGAATGAAAATCTATGAATGAACTGCGCTTATGTATCACAAATTTATGAATGAATTCTCGGCTTACGACGCTCGCCTTATTTGGCACAAGTTGTAAACGTCTGGCCAATCAGAGCGCCTATCCACGAAATTGCAACCATAGCAACATTTGCGTCAATGATGACGTACGTGAGAATAATCAATAACCTTTAGCACTGAATATACGCGTAAGATGTAGGTTAAGCTCCAAAACTCGCTTTTAAAACGTCTTTTCACGACAATATCTCGATATTACATTGATAATACACTACAATAATAATATGTGAAGAAAGTTTTACAAATCATTGTGTTTTATTCGAGAAATCTTTCGTAGTATCATTTACTATCAGTCTCATTAGTTATTCATGAGCTAGGTCACCGGACGGAGTCTTTCCATATATGGGAGAACAAGGTCACATTCCATCGATTGACGTCACAGACTTTCGCGTATAGTGGGAATATCGTTGCCCATATAAGGAGTCACTCGGTAGTTTCCGGCTGTCTTCGGCTATTCTCGTACCGGATGAGTAAGAGCCAAATATGGAAGTTTCCGTAAAAATATCATGATTCGGCTAAAAACGTACATTCACGAGTTTTTAATAGATCAGACAAGCTATCGTGATTGGCGGGAGTATATTTCAATTCTCATGATTAGCATTTGTTTACTATTATAACGAACTGGGACAGAATATGTACAGTTACGCAAGTTATTGTGTGGTAAATATATCCAGACGTCTATAGTACGCACGTTAGTTACATAACGTGGCAAATTACCTTGGATTAAGGTCACAACTGAAGCTATAAATAAGTTATTACACATTACTTCCAAGATTTTTGAAAGTCTTTCGAGTTTTCACATTGATAATCTTAGTAACGATGAACTTTTCACCTATAAAAGTTTGAAACGAGATAATAATGAGAAAACAAATATTATTATTGTATTTGTAGTTTTCTCTGAATACTCTTTTGAGACCGTAGAACGGTCTACTTAGTACTAATTACGATTTGCTAACAACAAACATATTGGCTATGTGTCTTACTAATGTAACCTGTTCTACACTACAGCCCTCTATAGCGGTGTTTGCAAACAGTGTAGATCCAGATGAGCCGGCTCGTGACGAGCCGGCTCATCAGGATCTGCACTTTTGCAAGTAATTTTCATATCTATTGGAGAGAGAAAAAAACACCAGCTTTTCATAAATGGACTAGTCTGAAAATCATTTTGTGACGATTGGATTGGCCGGAACATTAGCATATGAAAATTAATTCCAGTTATTTAGGGGTGAAATGATTAATTTCTAAAATCCGGATAGCAATTAGCATGACATGTATTAGTCACTGGATGTGAGTCGCCTCGATAAAACAAGCCTTATTGAGGGAGCCGTCAGTGCATCTGCGCAGTCTGATCAGGGCCTATATTGTTTGCTATACGTTGGATATGGGAAGCAGCGATGCCGCTAAGCTAACACTTAACCAATTAAATGCAGAATGCGCTTTTACGGGTCCGAACGTTTTTAATATTTTATTTCTGTTTTTGTTATTTCTCAATGATAGTATATGTTGTGACCACTCATTTGAACTGTCTCGACGAGAAGGTTCAAATGAGTGGTCACAACATATACTTCTGAGCACATAGAATGAAAATATTTAGGATTTTGCTCACACATAATGGCATATCCTCAGCATGAAATGGGTTAATCCGTATAAGACTACAGAAATGAGCGCCGATCAGGAGTTACATTGGTAAACATCAAACAATAAACACGTTTTGGTCCAATCACACATACACCTGTAGCCGATTTCATCAAAATTGCAAAGTATTCTTATCTAGCAAAGTATACTTTGAGGGAGTAATCATTGATTTTTCCGAAATGCATTATTTCATATAGAACTAATGATTGCATATATTTGATGATTAAAACTATGCAGAATTATTGTACTGAATGTATTACATTATCACAGCCAAAATGGCTGTGATAATGTAATAAATTCAGTATAATAAAAATTAATACATTTATCTTAAAATTGAAAATTTCTCCCTCAAAGTATGCTTTGCTAGGAAAGTATACTTTGCAATGTTGGTGAAATAGGCTACAGGTTTTGTCAGAACGTGAACAGTAACGGCAAACGTATTATTGTCTGTTCCACGTTTTCCTGCCGACGAACTTTTGGCTATTAAATACATTAAATAAAAAAAATATGTAAATGCCGTAAGTACTTTTTCATCAATAACAAAAAAGTCACCCTCCCCAAATTGTTTTATTTGATAAAATTCCGTCAAATATTGATTGTATTGCGAAAAACACTATTTTCATATGGGAATTTAACATGGAGGACTAAAAATAGATTTTTTAAAATAATTTTGCAATTTGTGGACCGATTTCCAAAATCTAATTTTTGTTTTCTTAGTTACAGCATTTCCACGCTATCTAGCCAATTTTCGGCGTTAATTCCCAAAATGTTTCGTTTTTTTTACTCCTCCCCCACGTCCTCCACCTCTTCTTTTGCTATAAAAACAATATTTGATGGAATTTCATCAAACAAAAAGATTTGGGGAGGGCGACATTTTTTTGTTATTTGTGAAAAGTGAAAAAGTACTTAACATTTGAATATTTTTTTAGTTTTAATGTGTTTACTAGCCAAACGTTCGTCGGCAGAAAAGCGTGGGACCGACAGTAGTGGTTGTGACTGGAGACCAGTAACCTATTTCACCAACATTGCAAAGTATACTTTTCTAGCAAAGTATACTTTGAGGGAGTAATCATTTATTTTTCCTGAAATGCATTATTTCATATAGAACTAACAAATGCACATATTTCATGATCACAAGTATGCAGAATTATTATACTGAATTTATTACATTATCACAGCCAAATTGGCTGTGATAATGTAATAAATTTAGTATAATAAAAATAAATAAATTTATCCTAAAATTGAATTTTTTTCCCTCAAAGTATACTTTGCTAGAAAAGTACACTTTGCAATGCTGGTGAAATAGGCTACAGTTAGCTCCTGATCAAAGAGCACACGCATGAAGCCGGCTACTGATCTATATTTATTTGTTGATGGAATGATGAATAGTGCAGATCTTGATCAGACTGTGCGGATACACAGGCTAATCTGGATCTATATGGGTCGCATGATGCATAAGTCTCATTCCAGTCACAACCACGTTGAGTTTTTAACCATTCATTCATTCGGGTTAGGCCATACCATATCTGTTCTATGTTAAGTGTCCACCCAGTTGACAAAAACCTACCTATGTATCCGGTACAAACAAACAAGGCCTTGAACAAACAAACGAATGCAAATTTATGTTAAAATCTTCCTCAACCCTTTTGCAGGGTTGAGAAAGTTTTGAACATAAATTTAAATTTCAGCCAGAAAACTTTAGAAAAAAGAAGAAAATACTCTACTCTTATTAAACTTATTAAGTGGACATCATTCAGATAAGAAAACGGCTATAACATCACAAATACAAACACGATTTTCAAAATTTCTTTTCGAAACCCAATTAACATATCAGTAGTTCACGTAGTGGTGATGTGAACTTGAAATTCAGTAAGACAGAGCGAGGATCCCCATTTCGGCGTCTGACCGCAGTCAGCTGATTATGTTGGTCAGTAACATCAAAGAAGATGAACGAACATTGCACCTACCAGAAGCGGTGATCGGTAGAGGCTCCAGTAAATTTTCCACAAAGAACGCCATATCCGACGACGACGTTACCGGGGTATTCAACGAACCCTCGATAGACTCCGAAGGCAGTTTGCTAGATCCAAGTCCTATGTCATGATAATTGTCAAAACACACATCACCTAACGCCACTTGTGACAGCGTGTCAAGTCCGTCCATAATCATGCCGGCTTGCCCCGATTGTGATTCCGAGTTATCCAATGTGTATACAATTCACTGACTCATTAAAATCATTCAAATTATAATCAACATGTAAATGATAACTGTTTTATTAACATATACATCCACTCAAAGTCTCGACTCAACGCGAAGAATGAAAATCTATGAATGAACTTATGTATCACAAATTTATGAATGAATTCTCGGCTTACGACGCTCGCCTTATTTGGCACAAGTTTTAAACATAAATTTAAATTTCAGCCAGAAAACTTTAGAAAAAAGAAGAAAATACTCTACTCTTATTAAACTTATTAAGTGGACATCATTCATGAACGGATTTAATACGTGGACAAGTCCCTCAATCAGTTTTCATATTACTTCACCAGTAAATAGTGTAAAATAGCACACACATTGTGTTTGTTTTTTCACTGAACCACTTTCAAAACTTACCCGCACGCGGACGCTTAACGGAGAACTAACTTTGTTATGGCCTTATATTTAGGTGGGAAATCTAACTCCAGTAGCCGATTTCATCAAAATTGCAAAGTATACTTATCTAGCAAAGTATACTTTGAGGGAGTAATCATTTATTTTTTCCAGAAATGGTATTATTTCATATAGAACTAACGACTGCATATATTTGATGATTAAGAGTATGCAGAATTATGATACTGAATTTATTACATTATCACAGCCAAAATGTAATAAATTCAGTATAATAAAAATTCATAAATTTATCCTTAAATGGAAAATTTCTCCCTCAAAGTATACTTTGCTAGATAAGTATACTTTGCAATGTTGGTGAAATAGGCTACTGATCTGTGCATGTAGCCACGGGGCTTGTGGCATTGGCTACTAGTTTCACTAAACTTCGTACAACTAAAATGTTTGTAAGTGCAACATTATGATAATCAGTAAATTTCTTGTAAACAATTATTGGATTTACATTTATGACTTAATGTCTCCTAATTAGGAGATAAAACATTTTTTATGATTGTCACATATAGTAAGTCCTAATTAGGAGATATGATGTCCTAATTAGGATATATTAAGTCCCAATTAGGAGATGATATGTCCTAATTAGGATATACTACATCCTATTTAGGAGATACTATATCCTAATTAGGGATTACTATCTCCTAATTAAGACTTCGTATAGGAGATAAAACATTTATATAAGTCCTAATTAGGATATACTAAGTCCAATTTAGGAGATGATATGTCGTAATTAGGAGATAATAAGTCCTAATTATGAGACATTATATCCTAATTAGGAGTTAATATCTCCTAATTAGGACTTATTGTTTTATAATTAGGAGTTTGTGTCTCCTAATTAGAGTTAGTAGATAAATATATTTTAGCTTTATTTACCAGGACACTTCCATATTGTCGGGAACGTAACATTAGGAAAAGTGACGTATCCCTAATTCAATGTTCTACGTAGCTGCCCGTTAGGGATTTCTTATTTTGGCGTCAAAATCACATTACGGAACATAGGATTTCAAAACATTTTTAAGAAAGTTCCGTTGTTTATTTTATGTGCATGGATCCGCAAGCAAGGATTCAATTTTACTTCCGACTTCTGACTTTGCCAGCCAACACAGACATGATAGACAAGTAAATATAGCCCGTGTATGTGTTGCACCAGGGGCCAGTTTCACTAAACTTCGTACGACTAAAATGTTCGTAAGTGCAAAATTATGATACTCTGTAAATTTCATATTTCACATTCTTGTAAACGAGTATTGGATTTACATTTTTTGAGCATAGGTTGCATATGCAGCCTATGCTCAATAAATGTAAATCCATCAAGTGAAATTTCCAGAGGATCCAAAATGTGCACTTACAAACATCTTAGTCGTACGAAGTTTAGTGAAACGGACCCCAGCGAATTATGTTTTCTCTTTTTTTCCTGGCTGTAATCGAGTGTCATATATACAAACTATATAGAGTTTATTCAACTACCATTTTGAGATACCGGATTTATTTCCAGAGATATCTGAAAATCCGATAAAGAAACGAGGAGTGCGGAGCACGATTTTTTTTCTGATTTACAGATGTCAAGGTAAATAAATGTAGTATTTCAAAATGGTAGTGAAATAAATTGTATATTACATGCTCTTCGAACAATGTGAAATTTGCTCTTAGACCAGCTTATAACGTTGTCAAAATTGAGTAATTGAGTAATTTTGACTTTAACGTATGATTTGTTTTTTTCGTCGGAAATGACGTCAAAACGTGACGTCAATTGTGTCTCGCGAACGTCTAGGAGGAAATATTTCCTTCAAGGAAATAAACCCATCCAGCATCACGGTATATCACTGGGTAGCATGTAATATATATAACCATTGAGTATTATAATTTACTTTATAATGCATTTGTTTCTGGTATGTGGCTGTAACTGGTGAAATGGGGCTTATGTGTTTTGCGGTCAGTGTAGATCCAGATCAGCCTGTGCATCCACACAGTCTGATCAGGATCTGCACTGTTCGCCATTCCATCAATAAAGCACCCGACCTCCTTCTAACAAGTAATATAGATAAACATAATGACCAGGGCCCGGTTGTTCAAAACATCAGTTAGCTTAACGGACTGTTAAATCCTTAACTGAATGGTTAAAATCTCTGTTAAAACAGAGATTTTAACCATTCAGTTAAGGATTTAACAGTCCGTTAAGCTAACGGATGTTTTGAGCAACCGGGCCCAGGCTATAGTAGTGCGCTATCGCTATCGATGAGGAGATACACTGGTCACAAATCGCATACGTCCCATTACTCCAATCACAGACAAATAGAACGACCTTACGCCAACACAGAAAGTACTGTAACCAGTAAAATAACCAAGTGCATATATGTATAGTACGTGTATGATAAAGGAAACCGCATGAATTCGCAAGAATTGCTAGTAAACACATTATATGTGGTTGTGACTGCAGAAATGAGGATTATGAGTTTTGCGACCAGTAGAGATCCAGGTCAGCCTGTGCATCCGCACAGTCTGATCAGGATCTGCACTGTTCGACCTTCCATCAATGAGGCACCAGTCATGCTTCTATCAAGCATTATAGATTGTTATCAGGCTACTTGCGTGGTCTGTGTTATCAGAAGCTACACTGGTCACAGCTCCCATAAGCCATATTTCTCCAGTCAAAGCCACGTGCCACAACTGTACAAAATAGCGGTACATATATTATACAGACGTTGACAATCAGAAAAAAAAACATCCAGGAGCTACAGAGCAAATTGTGCTACATATGCAATATATATATATATATAAAAAACCCATATGCTCTTCATATGAAAAACATGAAAAACATATGAATTTCATATGAAAAAAGCACATATGAAATTCATATGAAAAGAGCACATATGAAATTCATATGATATTCATCTGAATTTCATTTGACTTTTCATATGAATAAGTTGCATATGACTCATATGATTTGCATATGAAATGCATATGAAGATTTTGCATATGAATTGCATATTGAAATTCATATGCGGCACATTTTGTAGTGTAGACTGGTCAAAAGTAAACCACCATAAATATATGTTTGTTTATCATGTGCACCGCGAATAAGCCCGGCTTTGTCAGATCATGCGATGATGTCGTTCCTAAAAGAAATGCCAAGTACAGTAGAGTAGGCTAATAAAAGCTGACCTGACGTGAAAATCGGCCATACCCTTGAGTAATGGTTGGAATGTAATGCAATACGTAGGTTAATTCACCTATTAACCCTTTCAACACCACAGACCTCTATAGAGACAATGTTTGCAAACAGTGCAGATCCAGATGAGCCGGCTCGTAACGAGCCGTCTCATCAGGATCTCCAATGTTTGTTAATAGTTATCAAATTTGAAAAAATTACCTTTTCTGAAGAATGGAATAGCCTGAAAATTTGAATGGACCAATGAAATAGCATGAAACAGTGGCATGGAACAGCCCATTAAGTTACTTGGTGTTGAAAGGGTTAACATAATGATTTGTATCAAGCATCATAGTCATCTGGCTGGTCATATTAAAGTGACTGTGTCTCAATTGATGTCTCAGATATGCAATAATTGAGACGCCCCACGTGATTTTGTACCTTCGGACATCTGCGTAATTTCATTAAATACGTTTACAAAATTTACAATATTTTCCGTAAATGGCGTCAACAGTTGATAAGATTTTCAGAGTACATGCGGAATTACTTTTGACTTTATTTACATGTATGAAAAATATTGTGAATTTTGTAAACGCATTTAATGAAATTACGCAGATGTCCGAAGGTACAAAATCACATGGCGTGTCTCATATATTATGTGTTGTTTTCGCTTCACGCAGAGTAAATGACATATATACATCGATAGCACCATTTCATTTAATTACATTCCCAAAAAGAATGCGTTATATTCAAGTGCATGCTATCAGAAATTGTAAAAAGCAGGGGAGATAAGTTGACTTGACAATACATGGCATGTTCGCTATACATGTACCAGTTTAGAAAAACATGTGATTGGATCTGGAATAGATTTTGATATGTTAGTTTTGCAACCAATCTAACCGTCACAAAATGATTTTTAGACTATTCCATTTATGAAAAGGGGGTATTTAAATATGAAAAATATGAAAATTACTTTAAAAAAGTACTGATCCTGATGAGACGGCTCTTTACAAGCCGGCTAATCTCGATATGCACTGTTTGCATAAACCGCTATAGCGGGCTTTCGGGTTCAACGGGTTGAATAAAAATAATATAGTAAGCATCAATGGGAAATTCATGTTTATAATAATACAAATAACTAGCGTTGCCTATTGGTTACATGTGGCATATTTACTATTAATAGATTCAGAAATACGATACAAATCTATAATTAAAACATTTTTTTCTTTTCTGTTTCATCACTTTCTATGCATTTATTGTTTACCCTAGTTTCTCGACAAATGAAAGCACAATATTTCATCTCAATTAATCGCATATTTCGTCAATATCTATTAAATTTATCATTAATTGTTGCAATGCCTTCAGCCAATAGTGTTGGACTTTTAAAAAGAATAGTTAATATCCCGATATAAAGTTTCCAAACATGTATTGCTCATAATTCCAACCCAATTCAATGTGATTTCAAGTACAATTACTTTTCTTTTTTCTTTCTTCAGATACACTATATAGTTTTCACCTATACTCACGTGCTTTATTTTTATGACGTTTATCGTCAAAATCAGTGACGTAACGGCAAAATAACAATATATTTGGCGAAGGAACGTCGCTCAAAACAAATTGAAATTGAACAAATATATCAAATCGATGCACCTGTTTCTAATTTTATTTTTTATTTTATTAAACCTGCTCTTCCGCGGATTAAGTTAAACATGTTATTTTAGAAAATATAACGGTACACAATTGTGTAACTATTCCATACCATTTAAAAAATAAAAATGCCCGTTGTCTACATATTATTAAACATTAACATTGTAATCCATTCCACAGACGCGCGTCATTTGAGATATGTTATTAAAACATGATAAAGCAGGGCATTTTTTTAATTATTTAACTCAATTAAATGCGTCACCTAAATAGATGTTTTATCGACATATAAAGTATGATAAGTGTACATCCAAAAATAAATAGAGAGAACAAATATTTGATTCGTTAACCTTTTAAGGAAACTCGGTTATCGCCCCTAATATCCAGAGTGGCAATTCATGTTTGATATTGAAAGCATAATAATGACAAATATCCCGTCACCACAGTGCGTATGTGCCGTGCAACATTTTTGATATCCTGTCAATACGACCTAATCACGGCGTATGAATATGTGCGGTGGCTGGGGTTATTTGTATTGCATTTTACAGCTATTTGTAGGTGTTGACGGGATAAATAGAATAGTAGGTTAGTGCCGTGAATGGGAAACAATATCTGGCACGGCACGGAAACGGGATGTGCTCGGCAGAGCCTCGCCCATCCCGTTTCCTAAACCTTGCCAGATATTTTTTCCCATTCACGGCACTAACCTACTATTCTGTATTAAGCACGTCCGATAATGTATGAATGTTTATATTGTGGAAAAATGTCACATTTAAAGAATATACAAATAAATGCAATATATCTCTCTAATATTACAAACTGGGGCGTAAGTGCAGGTTTAACAATTCGTTCCCACGATATAACAATTCGTGGAAAGAATTGTTATTTCGTAGGAACGAATTGTTAAATTGAGGGAACGAATTGTTAATTCGTGGGAACAAATTGTTAAATTGCGGGAACGAAAAAAGAAGTCTACGTCCCCTGTGGGCTCCGTAGTAATACATGTTGGCACAATACGTCCTACATATATGTGGCTGTGACTGGAGAAATGAGGTTTATGGGTTTTGCGACGAATTCCTCGCGTTTTGATTGGTCAGCTTGACGAGTAATATGAATCCATATTACCTGTCCAGCCCGTCAATATGGCTCGAATAAACAATGGCGGCGGGTCGAGGCTGAGTCGAAAACGTGAAAATCACCTCCAAAACATAGGCATAGGGATTGGTAATGACCTAACTAAGAAAACAAAAGCTAGATTTTGAAAATCGATCCAGAAATTGCCAAGTTACTAACGAATTTCTACTCGTTTATGTCTGGTTGACGTCAGGTAATATTTGTAACGTCATGACGCCGTGCCGTTTGGCGCCAACTTTTATGACGTTAACCATGCACCAATACACTTATAAAACTAAATTATGGAGAAAAATAAAGAATCTACGGTATGACAAATACTTTAAATTGTGATTCTACAAAGTCAATATGGTGTCACTTGCCCGTCTGAAACTATAGATTCAGACGGGCAATATGACACCTACATATGACACCAACACCTACATCATGCATGTGACTCATGACGTTACTGGAACGCGTCATTACATGTACGTCACCAGACAAGGTCACATCGGTCGCACTGAAATTTTGAAATTGATACGGCTGCACCACGCGACATGTATTGCTAAATCAGCTGTTTGACTTGAGCAGATTATCAAAGTACCGAAAGTACTGCATAAATGCTCAAATTGCACGATATTTCTGACGGAAATGTAACAATAACGTAAGTAATAACGTCCAGTCGTGTGTAAACGATTGCCGTGGCACTCGGTAACTATTTGAACCCGCGGCCTACGGCCTTGGGGTTCAAACAGTTCCCTCGTGTCACGGCAATCGTTTACCCACGGCTGGGCATGGTCGGACCTTATATTTGATCAGTAGCATCACTGGACACAAACCCCATAAGCCACATTTTCCAGTCACAGCCACAAACATCAAACTGGTTATCTCTCCTTTTTTAAAAGTACACCGCCAATACACGTTGTCACAAGTAAGTTTTATTTACTCTCATAGTAATCGTATACATGTGTATGTGTGACAATACATGCAGATAGCTGCCAGCACAAGCTTGTATTCGATACATTATGTATAGTAATGCAGATATATATTTACAGCACTTTGTCTTGCGAATTCACAGCTATACAGGGGTCCTACCAATTATCCGGACAATCAATTTATCGGACAAATCAAAATAGCTGTTAATTAAACGCATTCATTTGATCCAATTTTGAAACGGACACATCTAAGTCACTCAGGTGCTTGCTGTTTCCATGCCAGTGTGAATAATATATCGCCAAGGTAAACATTTTAGTAAAATTTACCGAAAACATTCCCCCACTATGTCCACAAGTTGTTTACAACGTCAAACTTCGAGCGGGGTCTTGTATCTGTCACTGCGCATGCGCATAATTTGAGGCCCCCTATAGAGTGTTTCAATACTCTGTTGAGTGAAGTATGCAGACGATACGATGCATTCCTCCAATATCATTTTCAGACTGTTTAATACACAATGTACAATACAGAGCAGATAGGAAGGAATGCGAAAATGTATCATGATAGAAAAAGAACGAAGAGCTACTTATTCAAAAACAAATAATAATTGTTTCAAGGCCAAATCGCCCCAAGCCATTTCGGACCCAAGACATTACACACCATTTCACACCCATATTCATTCGTGGATAAAATCGACAGGTGCGAAAACACCAGTGTACGAAACGATCATTACCGCGGAATTTCCACCAAATTATGAAGAGCTCAATCGAGTGCGCCCATTACGTCATTGCAGAGTTGTTCTATAAATACAATACATTCTATAAATAGGATGTTTTCCAAGAAGCGAATGGTGATTGTGTTTTCTGCAAAACAACACAATGCTGTTTATACTGGTTTTCAGGCGATAAAATTATGATTTTAAGGTGAGAATACAAGTTATAAGACGGTTGTACATTTGTCCGGATAATTGATTGTCGATGTTAATTTTGGGGCAATGTTACGACTGATGATCTGACCCAATTTTAAGTGAGAAAGATGGCACAGTTTGCTAAATAGTTTCCATGCGTTGAGAAAGCAAGAACCGACGATTGTTCTGTGAAAATTTTATGCCCGTAGCTGCTATTTTAAGAAAAATATCGTAACAAAACAGCCATTTTTGTCCGATAATCTGGAGGATCCCTGTACTACATTCTAAAATGTTTATAAAAGGATAACACACCTACTCCGTTTGATGAAAATAACACATAGCACGTTGTATCCTAATATCTTTTTATCAGGAAACCTGCCCTGTATTGACCGAATACGTACTGACTGATAACATATGTGTGTATCAGGCATTGCCCTGATATAAACATCCGGGTTACAACGAAGTGAAAACTGACGGTCCATTGGTCGGATGACGTCACGTGACGTTACCGAATGACGTCAGTGTAATGACGCAACGTAAACAAGTCCGCGTTCTGTCCATAGAATACGACGTCATCTGTGGTCATTTTGGAGCATAACACGTTACCTGATAAATAGAATACAAGGCTAGTGTATTTTGATATCAAGTTATCAGGCTCGGCTCGGAAACGGTAGGAATTCCTCGGCAAGCCTCGGAATTCCTACGTGTTTCCTAGCCTTGCCTGATAAACTTGATATCAAAAGACACTAGCCTGGTATTCTCTATAAAACATGTGGCACACAGTTTAATTGATTTGCCCATCATGTTCTTCGTTGACAGTGTAAAACGGCACAAGACTTAATACTGTCTGTTCCACGTTTTTCTGCCGACGAACTTTTGGCTATTAAACATATTAAATCTAAAAAATATTTAAATGTAAGTACTTTTTCACCAATAACAAAAAGTCACCCTCTCCAAAAATTTTGTTTGATGAAATTTCATCAAATATTGATTGATTTTATAGCGAGGTGGAAGCACTGGGGGAGGAGTCAAAAAACGAAAAAAAAAGGAAATTGAATCCGAAAACTGGCTAAACAGCTTGGAAATGATATAACTAAGAACACAAAAGTTAGATTTTGAAAATCGGTCCACACATACAAAATATATTTTTAGCCCCCATGTTAAATTCCCATAGGAAGATAGTTTTTTCACAATAAAATCAATATTTGGTAGAATTTCATCAAATATAAAAAATTGGGGTGGGTGACTTTTTGTTATTGATGAAAAAGTACTTCTATTTAAATATGTTTAAGATGTAATGTGTTTAATGGCCAAAAGATCGTCGGCAGCAACACGTGGACAGTAGTCCCCTTCATATCCTGAACCATTTACTCGCAAAATGGGATGTGTACAAGACATGCCAACACTCCCATCAGTAATCACCTTTACACCTAGGTTACACTGTACATATGTATCTATGAATATGCAATTCATTATCAGCTATAACCAAAATATTGCCGCCACGGTACTTTCAACTCCAAATGATTTGCCCGAGTCGCAGAATTTTCGCAATTCATGATCAGCTATGACAAAAATATTGCCAACATGATACTATCAACTCCAAACGATTTACACCAGTTGGAGTATTTTTAATGGTCGAGAGTGGCCACATCCGGGCACATTGTCAAGAGTACATACCTGAGTAATTCTGAAGGAGAACTTTTAAACTTTAGGATTAATTTATTATTTTTTATTATACTGCACAAAATGGCTGTGATAATGTAATAAATTCAGTATAATAATTCTGCGTACTTCGAATCATTAAATATATGCAGTTGTTGGTTCTATAAGAAATAATGCATTTCAGGAAAAATAAATGATTTCTCCCTCAAAGTATACTTTGCTAGAAAAGTATGCTTTGCAATGTTGGTGAAATCGGCTACAGAACAGTTGACATTTTTGCATCGATTCAAATTTCAAATGCGAAATACCAAATATTGTAAAAAAAAAACGACACTTACATTGTACAGTGAAACCTCTCTAAACCGGACACAATGGGAGGTCCCCAGGGTGTCCGCATATAACCATTATGGGGCATACATTGCACTTACATCTTTTGCAATCATGAACATGTATTATTATTATCTGATATACGCTACCAAGAAACATCTCGAAATAAGATCACATAATTATATGATCTCGGTGTCCGGTTTAGAGAGGTTCAGCTGTATTCACTGTCCATTTCTTCTGAGCGACGTACGGTGTTCCGTTAAGGCCATCGTAATAGCGATATCGGGTCGATACTACGATAGTACGATACTACGATACTACGATACTACGATACTACGATGACGATAGTACAATACTACGATGACGATAGTACGATGCTACGATGACGATAATACGATAGTACGATGACGATACTACGATACCACGATGGCGATATTACTATACCACGATGACGATAACGCGATTCCACGATAGTACGATGACGATACTACGATATTATATCGTACTATCGTCATCGTAGTATCGTACTATCGTCATCGTAGTATCGTATTATCGTCATCGTACTGTCGTGATCTCGTAGTATCGACCCGATAGCAATATTACGATGGCCTTAACGGAACACTGTTTATCACAAACTCGCTTAATATAGTATGTATCAGCACTTTCTTAGTCCTGGGTCCGAAGAATACATTGTAACTCTTATCATGTCATGCAATGCAATTAGATATATGAGACACGCCATGTGATTTTGTACCTTTGGACATCTGCGTAATTTCATTAGATACGTTTACAAAATTTACAATATTTTTCGTAAATAAAGTCAAAAGTTGACACAAATTTCAGAGTACATGCGGAATTTACTCTGCAACCTTTGTTGCTATTTACAGAAAATATTGTAAATTTTGTAAAAGTTTTCATGAAATTACACAGATGTCCGAAGGTACAAAATCACATGGCGTGTCTCATATATAGTCCGAATTATAGTGTAGAGAGAGCTTTACAAGTACATACATGAGTTTCTTCCAATGATAACTGTTACGACGTTGACTTAACTGTAAGTGGAGAAATGGAGTTTATGGGATATGTGACCAGTGTAGCAACTGATTAGCCTGCTAATGGTGGATATTGGGTGATACATGTACAAGCATGGCGGGTGTTCATTCATGAACTGGCGAATGGTGCAGATCTTTATCAGACCGTTCGCATTGACTGGAGAAATGAGGCTTATGGGTTTTGCGAACAGTGTAGATCCAGATCAGCCTGTGCATCCGCACAGTCTGATCAAGATCTGCACCGTTCGCCAGTTACTTGTACTTGCATGACGGGTGTTTCTTTCATGAACTGGCGAACGGTGCATATCTTGATCAGACATATTATCTTTCCGTGGTTAATATGTTTTTCTCGATTCCTATGTGCTGCCAAAGCCTGCTTTTGAATTGGACAAATATGGCACATGTAACAGAATATGCTAATGTTAGTTTTCAGCCATTTAAAGGACGTGTTTCGTAGATAATGTCTCATATATTCAATAAGTGATTGCTCGCTTTATGAAAACGACCTATGCCAGTGCAACGCTCAATTTTATTTGATCAAATTCAACGAGGCTGTGTGTTTATCTACGGGATGGGCGAGGCTCTGCCGAGCACATCCCGTTTCCGTGCCGCGCCAGATATTTATCCCATCCACGGCACTAACCTACTATTCTATGTATCCCGTCAACACCTACACATAGCTTTAAAATGCAAAAAAAATATAAACCCAGCAGCATCGTCAAAATGGGAGAATCGACTAGTATGACAACCGCACAAATTCATACGCAGTGATTAGGTCGTATTGACAAGATATCAAAAATGTTTCACGGCACCGTGTTTCACGGTACATACGCACTGTGTGGGATAAATGTCACTTAAAGGCACATGTCCACTCAGTAGGCACAACCTGTTCTATATATGAAATAAATAAGTGTATAATTGTGTCACTATTCCACCAGTTCTAAACATTTGATTCGACTTACATTTGAGGGTGGGAATTGGCACGAACACCTTCCATACCCGGCTATTTGAGCAGTAGCTACACTGATCATAAATCGCATAAGCCCCATTTCTCCAGTCAGAGCCACATATTTAAATCTGGGTGCATGGAAAGTAGACCGTATTGTTTAGGGCTGGCGTAGTACGACTAATAAACCTATAGTTTCTTCCACATTGTTTGTAGGCCTACTTCTGGGGCCCGTTTCACTAAACTTCTTACGACTAAAATGTTCGTAAGTGTAAATTTAAGATCGTCTGTTAATTTGAATTTATGGATTTACATTTATTGAGCATAGGCTGCGTATGCAGCCTATGCTCAATAAATGTAAATATAATATTTATTTACAAGAAAACAATGTTAATGTGAAATTTACAGACTATCATAATTTTACACTTACGAACATTTTAGTCGTACGAAGTTTAGTGAAACGGCCCCCTGGCTATTAGATACATTAAAGGTACATGCCCACTCAGTAGGCACACAATGTTCTTTATGGGAATTAAATAAGTGTATAATTGTGTCACTAGTTCTAAATATTACGAGTGCCCGCTATACAGATATAATCATTTAGTAATATTTATTTTACTGATAGTGACTCGCGGTGGTATCTGGCTATTTTCAAATGAGGCATATTTCTTAATTACATGTATTTATACTAACTAAAGGCGTCACCTGAAAATAATAATATTTTCGACAGATTATAATGTATGATCATTGCACATCAATAATACAGAGACTAAATACTAATGTCATTTAGCATGTTAAGGAAACATGGTTATCGCCCCTGATATCAGTGTGGAAATTTACGTCTGATACGTGAGGTCATGGTGAATGAATGTTTATTTTGTCAGAAACTGTCATAACTACAGAATATACAAAACTATCTGTCTTCCTATAGTATAACCTGACATGTGGGACTCCAGCTTTAACATGTCTCATGTGTATCAATTATATAAATACAATCAATTCAGTAACCATCGACTGCAGAAAAAACTAATAGTATATTTTATAAACGTTTTTTTTTAACAATCCTACTTTCTACCTGGTTACTTATATGTGAAATTGGGTTCAGCAATTTGATACACATCTACATGTAAACTATTTGTTATATATTATCTCCCTTGAGGTAACATACCATGTCATTGACATATCTATGGGGGCTGCCATTGTCGTGCTACGCCTAAATGGCGAGTACGACCAAGAAACTAGTGCCCTGTGCCAACTTATACTATGGTGTTTAGGTCTGTATTGCGTTGTATATAAATAATTATACTATTCTCTTGTAGTTTTCACAGTTTTGTGCTCAGTTTATCAGTTAAATTCTGTAAAATACGAATCAAAACATTTAGTGCGTATGCATACAGCAGCTATTATCTTTAGGTCTCACGGGACAGTGCGGAGCAAGCGGTAAAATGGGAATGATCGATAGTGGATGCTGTTTAAGAGTTGTTATCATGGTGGCTCCGGGGTAAACATGGGCAGGGCTAGAGAATGTCAAGTAGCTCCGCACACTCCATGGGCCGTTTCACTAAACTCCATACGACAAAAATGTTCGTAAGTGAACAATTACGATAGTCTGTAAATTTCACATTAACAGTGTTTTCTTGTAAACAATTATTGGATTTACATTTATTGAGCGTAGGCTGCATATGCAGCCTATGCTCAATAACTGTAAATCCATCAATTGAAATTTCCAGACGATTCTAAATTTGCACTTACGAACATTTTAATCGTAGGAAGTTTAGTGAAACGGATCCCCTGAACACTACATGCATACATTGTCGGTATTCTCGGTATTCTCACCCACCTCGTTTATTATAAGATTGTGCCAGTTATCAGTCAATGTGGAAATAACATATTTCAGTACTTTCAGTACTTTTATTATTATTCTGTTTCATCACTTTCTATGTACATGTATATCTAAGACACATATATTGACGCCCAGTTTTTCTGGCGCTATCCCTCCGGAAATAGGAAGCCGCGGGTGACGGGGCGAGCAAGGTGATAGTAGATATGATGAACCATGAATGCGACTTGGAAAACGGGACTTAATTCCTTAATTCCTTTGCGACTAGTGTAGACCCAGATCAGTCTGCGCAACTGCGCAGACTGATCTGGGTCTACACTGATCACGATCCGCTAACGGGAAGCTACATTGCTCGCTGCTGATCAGGTTATGTAGACTGGCGAAAAATGGCATAAGCCCCATTTCACATTTCAAATGTCATATATGAAACACGCCATGTAATTTTGTACCTAATAGCATGAAACGTATTTACAGAAACTGTGATAGTTTCGGTAAATAAGGTTGAAAGATGACGACATTGAATTCCGCATGTACTATGAGGCTTTCATCAACTTTCGACGCCCTTTACGGAAACTATCATATATTTTGTAAATATTGCTATATAGGTACAAAATGACATGGCGTGTCCCAAATTACGTTATTTCCGTATTCATGCACTTGGTGCCATCGTGTCGATAACCAACTTGGTTCCCATGTTGATACCAAGAGCACTGTCTGAACGCGGATATAAAAGTTATTTTTCCATATTAAAGGTACATGCCCACTCGGTAGGCACAAACTGTTCTTTATAGTAATTAAATAAGTGTATAATTGTGTCACTATTCAACCAGTTCTAACAATTATGAGTGCCCGCTATACATCATACACCATACCCCACGTATTGATTGGCATTAGTATACATTTTATATCAAACGTAAATTTCCATATTGATATCAGGGGCGATAACTGTGTTTTCTTAAAATGTTAGCTGACAGTACTATTTATTCTCTGTATTTATTTTTTGATATGCAATGACCATACTTGATAATCTGTTGAAAATATTATTTGTTCAGGTGACACATTTAATTAGCATAAACAAAATATCGTGCCTCATTTGCATGTGAAATGCCTGATACCACCGCGAGTCACTATCAGTAAAATAAATATTACTAAATGATTATATCTTTATAGCGGGCACTGGTAATTTTTAGAACTGGTGGAATAGTGACACAATTATACACTTATTTAATTCCTATAAATAACATTTGTGCCTACTGAGTGGGCATATATTTTTAACTAGTATAACCCTTTGAACCCGATATCCCTCTATGGCGTTTTATGCAAACAGTGCAGATCCAGATGAGCCGGCTCGTAACGAGCCTTCTCATCAGGATCTGCACTTTTTTAAAGTAATTTTCATATTTTGTTGAACAAAAACACCCCCTTTTCATAAATAGACTAATCTAAAAAACATTTTAGTCGTCGAAGTTTAGTGAAACGGGCACTAGAAGCCGCATTTGTTCGGTCCTCAGGAAATCAGGGGCCCGTTTCACTAAACTTCGTACGAATAAAATGTTCGTAAGTGCAAATTTAGGATCGTCTGGAAAGTTCCATTGATGGATATACATTTATTGAGCATAGGCTGCACATGCAGCCTATGCTCAATATATGTAAATCCATTAATTGTTTACAAGAAAACATTGTTAATGTGAAATTTACAGACTATCATAATTTTGCACTTACGAACATTTTAGTCGTTAGAAGTTTAGTGAAACGGTCCCAGTTTACTGGATACAATATGGAAAGCATCTGTCGTTCCATTTCAATGTTGCCATTACAAAATTGTCGTCTGGCGCATTTTGTTACTTAAACCTTATTACTGGCCAAACATGTTTTGACAGCGCATAAGAATCGTCTACAATCGTGCACTACCAACACATGTTTTACCACTTATAGCGTGTATAAGAAAAACAGCAGACGACAATACTGGTTTCCCGCCCTTAAAATGTTGAAAAGTTAAAAGTGCATAATTGCGGATTACATTTGCAATGTTTTTACCTCCGCCTGACGACTAAATTGTTATTATCAATTTTTATCAACAAAAACATAGTTTGGCAGCACTTAGAATCATTTCCAATGGATCGAAAACCATACAGGAGTGAGCTTGAAGATTACAAGTTTGAATATCACAAATGCTATAAGCCACATTTCTCCAGCCACAGCCACACTTAGGGGACAACAAGGACACATTTTCTTTATGGTTCAACTCCTGGGGCCCCGTTTCACTAAACTTCGTACAACTAAAATGTTCGTAAGTGCAAAATTACATTAACTTTTTCGTGTAAGTGCAAAATCACATTAACTTTTTCTGGCAAACAATTATTGGATTTACATTTATTGAGCATAGGATGCATATGCATCCTATGCTCAATAAATGTAAATCCATCAATTGCAATTTCCAGACGATCCTAAATTTGCACTTACGAACATTTTAGTCGTACGAAGTTTAGTGAAACGGGCCCCTGTATTGTTTGCTTGACGCATAAATGGAGCAGCCGACACACGTGAGTAAGTAAAAGATATTTCATCGAACATCTTTGAATAGCGTGAAATAATATACGAGTGTACGTCGGCTTCCGCGTAAAAAAAGATGTAATATCATATTTATTAGGGGGCGTTTGCATCTGCGTATGAATTTCAGCGGGAGAGTGCAAGGGGTGATTGCAGATGTTCTCTTCATGGTGTATTATTTGCAAGTTGACAATTACGGGTTTTCTTTCACAGATAAATCCATGTAAATAATAGCTTGCCATATAATATATACCACAGGTTATTGACGAACGGTTCATTGTTCGGAGGTTTATCGGTATATCTGGTGGTTTGGGTGCATTATTACCAATATACAATTGACGTCATCTCCCGCGAATTACATGTTTCTTTGTGGATATTTTGACAGTATAACAAAATGGTGTCCGAAAGTTCGGAACGGTGAATGTGTAGATAATTGACGATTTCTGTCGTGTATAATGATTGAGCATTAGCAGCTGCACAAAACTATGTAAATTATCCCAAACCAACTTAATCCACCCAAAATACCTATATGAGACACGCCATGTGATTTTTAACCATCGGACATCTGCGTAATTTCATTAAATACGTTTACAAACGTTACATTATTTTCCTTAAATTAAGTCAAAAGTTGACAAAATATTCAGATAGACATGCGGAATAATTAATCTGAAAATTTTGTCAACTTTTGACACCATTTACGTAAAATATTGTAAATTTGTAAACGTATTTCATGAAATTACGCAGATGTCCGAGAGTAAAAAATCCCATGGCGTGTCTCATATGACACAACATACTGACCATCTGGGGCCCGTTTCACTAAACTTCTTACGACTAAAATGTTCGTAAGTTCAAATTTAAGATCGTCTGTAAATGTCAATTTATGGATTTACATTTATTGAGCATAGGCTGCATATGCAGCCTATGCTCAATAAATGTAAATCCAATAATTATTTACAAGAAAACATTGTTAATGTGAAATTTACAGACTATCATAATTTTGCACTTACGAACATTTTAGTCGTACGAAGTTTAATGAAACAGCCCTGTTCCATATGTGTGATACGACTAGTAATGTATACCTATCTGGGTTATTCCGGCCCTGACAAATAAAGTACATGCTGTACTTCTTAGTGAAGCTCATGAATTATTTTAGACACGAGCTCAGTCGAGTTTGTTATAAAATCAGAAAACGTGGTTAGTAAAATAACAAATGGTAGAGTTTATTTATTGCATACAAACGGGATCAACTAATCTTGCCAATATTTGTCAATTGTTTATTTAAAAAATACTTGATATCGAGCAGCTTGATTGGCTGAGCCTGAGCTAAAATGGCAGACGTGCTCGTCTTGAATTGGTTCTAAATGTTATGAGTGTATCGCCAATTTCTGTCTCTACCTCTATATTGATTATGTAGAAACCGTGGAGCTCCTTTACTCGTAATTTCCATAATTATGTATGTCCTGTTATTGCACATGTTGCGTAATCTGTCTGGCTTCATTCAACATCTGAACGCGGCTATTCAAAGATTATAATTCATAATTCTAAACCCTGAAACCTGGACTCAAACATCGCAGGTTGTACTATGAGGCACGCCATGGGAGTTTGTACCTTCGGACATCTGCGTAATTTCATGAAACACGTTTACAAATCGATGGTCTAGTAACATAAGGTCGTAACTGCTATGCTAAAGCATAGCACTTACGACCTTATGTAACTAGACCATCGAAATATGTTCCGTAAATGGCGTCAAAAGTTGATAAAATTTTCAGATCATGCGGAATTATATTCCGCATGTACTCTGAAGATCTTGTCAACTTTTGACTTTATTTATGAAAAATATTGTAAATTTTGTAAACGTATTTAATGAAAGAACGCAGATGTCCGAAGGTGCAAAATCGCATGGCGTGTCTCAATAGGAGATAGTAATTTAGTATATACCTACCCATGAAATACATAGTTATACGATGTAAATAAAAGACATATGTTCTCATCGATGAAATAAACAACTTCCGGTGAAAATACGACTACTTCCGCTATCTATATTCATAACGCGCACCTGCAGTGCCGGACTGCAAATAGGCTGCAAATACACATTCATTACCGTATACACTCTAAAAAACTGCTAATTTCCATGGAGCGGTATATAATAAATAGAATATTCCTCTATATATTGTTCGTCCATTCTTTAGATATAGTTTCTTTATACCGTAACCATTGCTCCATGTAGCATAATAAAGGGGGTTGAATAAATGCTGTTTATATCTGAAGTAAACTAATATGCCTGAAGTAGCCAAATATATATGAAGTGCCGTTTTTGCCTTTATCTTTTCACCTTTGACCCCTAATCGCGGCCTCTGATTGGTCAGTCAATTGAAGATGGCGGAGAATTTTAAAATCGAAATCGCTGTCGATTCAGCTAAATGTTGTCCATTTTCACAGTATATGCGACGTAACTAACGACATGAACATGTCCATTATGATTGTAATGCTTATTATGACAACTGTGGAGTCTAAAACCAGCCAATATTGAAACGCATCGCAAACAAATCGGAGATTTAATCAGATACAATACCAAATCTACCTAGCGTGGAAGCCGCCATTTTGCTTTGAATGACGTTGCTAGATTTGTGACGTATGGCGAGGGAATGACGTCAAAACAATTAATCTTAGTATGCGGTATAAATTAAATACATGATTAGTGCCATCGAATATAAAATATATTTGGTTTCGCCCCGACAACTTTATAGGGGTTCGCTAAAGCTTGCCCCAATAAAGCTTCCTAAGGCTTAACCGAATATATTTTATACGGCACTAACCATGTATTTACTATATAAACATGCATTTACCTTTACCGGACGTGTTAACTGGCATTATTATAACTTATTATATCAAATGTGTTCCTTAAAAGGTTAACGAAAGCAACAATTCAATCTCTATTTTGTATGTGCAATGGTCATATTCTATAACATGTCGATAAAACTATTTATTCCGAAAAAAAGCTAAAAATAGAACTAAAGATTTGCACAGTTTATCTTTTCATGCATAGCTGAGACACAGTCACTAACAAATTATGTCTAAGGATACGATATTTGTTGTATAAACCATATACTTTCGAGATGAATAAAGAAAATAGTGATTTTTTTATCATAAAAGTTTCATACTACTATAATTGCATTCCGTCTTTAATGGGTTAATATCGTTATACAACACCCACGCAAACTAGTGTAGGCGTCCCATAGGCGAGAATACATTCCGGCTATTCCTATCTATGCGGGGTGTTCTTAAAACACCCGGACACGTTTGTTGTGTTAACTGTCTTAAAATGAACACAGATATAGAGAGTAGTAGGTTAGTGCCGTGAATGGGGAAAACATATCTGGCAAGGCTTAGGAAACGGGATGGGCGAGGCTCTGCCGAGCACATCCCGTTTCCGTGTCGCGCCAGATATTTTTTTCCCATTCACGGCACTAACCTACTATCCCGTCAACACCTACAAATGGCTTTAAAATGAAAAAAAAAATATAACCCCAGCCACCACACATATTCATACGCAGTGATTAGGACGTATTGACAGGATATCAACAATCGTTCACGGCACCGTGTTTCACGACACATACGCACAGTGTTGACGGGATAAAATGATTGATGAATGCTGCATCGATTTCATATTCATAACTCATTATTAATATATTATGGAATATTTTATCTTTACCATCGCAACGTCATCACGCGAAATGCGGCCCAACGTCAATTTGGCGTTATGTAAATGTTACGCTCCTTATTGTTCAATGGAAGAAAAAAATTCACATGCTAGTCGATTTGCCGTCCTTATGAATTATATGTCGGACATATTACTTGTCAATGGTAGTTTTTTTCGTGGATTTACATTTCCAAGGGTGCCTTGGAGCAAATCAGGTTTGTTGTCCTCTTGACAGCATTGGCCAACTTTTTTAATATGCAAATTAGTTGCCGCCATTAGCGGAAAACACATTTACTATCATAGCTCTATAACTCTGCACTAGAAGTTCGCACAAATGGTGTCTATACCTATGTTTTCATGGTCAATGATGACACTGGTGACAGTTCTACAGTGATTATATGTATATTATCTCATTATGCATTGGTTGCCGCCATTACCTAAACTCCTATTTTCTTGTATAGCTCTGCAGCCATTTATGATAAATTCACGAGAATGGTATACCGACTTGTCGTCTAACACCGATGTTATTGACGAGGATGTTCTGAAGATGGTAATTGATGATATGTATGCTAATCAACAACTTCGCACATGGACTACTCTTGAATTGCACGATATATACTGTAGGTTTTGTGGTAGCTTATCTCGCCAGCAGATGTTGAAACTCAGGTCTTACTTAGGTAGCGATATTGTAGTTGTTCGGTTGGATGGCTGTGCATTCATTGTAGGATTCCGGAATCTTGTTGGTCAATCGTTGAGGTTTGTCATGGTAGACTCATTCGATGAGGAGAGTATAGACTCTGTTGTTCGGCAGATCAGGAGTGAGGCTCGAGCCGTACAGTACAGCAATGCAACAAATGATCTAAGCAAATTCACTTACAATAACACACTGAAACAGATCAGTGCAACACTGTTCAACATAGTCTCAGAATTAGTTTCCTGTGGCAAGGTGACACAGAAGTCTTTCAGCCTAGCCCAAGCTGTATAAGGTCACATCACCGGCACTAGGAACCGGACTACGCTGGTGTTGGCATAGCTACAATAATTCGCCTCCA
Source organism: Conchocele bisecta (assembly GCA_029237695.1). Taxonomy (NCBI): domain Eukaryota; kingdom Metazoa; phylum Mollusca; class Bivalvia; order Lucinida; family Thyasiridae; genus Conchocele; species Conchocele bisecta. The sequence continues at coordinate 53,048,595 of CM055272.1, read as the reverse complement.
ATATGTTATATACGGCTACAATTTGACCCATTCAAAAGATGTGAGCAACCGAAGTGCATACCCAAACCTGTTGCATGTAGGTCAAAATTTAGTAAACTGCATATGTTATACCTTTAAACAAATAATCTTTGATGTAGGACTATTAAATTGCCAAAAATAATAGAACAGGGAAATCATTTTCCGATGGAAGCCATCTTTTCTCTTGTTCTTGTTCAACATTCAACATAACGAAATGAAGCTTTCAAATGTACAAGATATACGTGTAAATGTCAGATAAACACATTGACATGGTAAAATAACTAATTTCTGCATGTGTATGTTCTTTATTAATAAGTTATTGATACAGCGTTGACAGTTTTATATCGCTAACATATCAAACACGCCAGATAACCGGTTGCAAAAAAAATCACTCTTCCATGTGTTACATTAAAGAGATGGGGTTAAATTGATACCATCGTGAGAGGTATGGCGCGAGGTAGCAATTTTGTTTCTAGGGTTGGCAGTGAAGTTTCGTCACAGACATGGCAGTTCCGAGATGATCAAACTTCTACACGATCATGGATTCCTAGTATCATATGATAAGGTGATAAGGTTTCACAAGTCAGCTGCAAAATTCGTGGGCGGCAGCATGGTGATCTACATCAGGCAATGGGTTTGATGAGAAGTGTGGGGCCAATCTTCGGCCAATCTTCACTACCCCCATGTAAAGGCAGCTTGGTACAGCATGTACAGAGGGTTAATTATCAAGTTGCAATATGGAAGAGGGCACACATTGCAACTCCTGAGGTTCCAAACCCTACTAATGGCCATGGCTGGATACAAACTGATGGACATATCGAGCCATTGTGGACGAACGATCCAATTCTACCCCAATGACACATAGACATCATCGAGAATATACAGGATTGTGACACATCAGATGAAGAAGAATCTGGTGAGATGGGGCCTGTATATTCTGACGAGGATGCAGACGACAGTGATTAGGCAGTGTGACTTAATGAACAAAAACTCATGGCAATAGAGCCAACTATATAGAGTAAACAAAGATTTGTTTGTAAATAAACATGATACAGAAATATGTTTTATTTTTTAAGATACAATGTAAATTGTATGCCTAATTTGCATATTCATGACTTTGGAAGGTATCCAATCAAATTGGTATTATGTTTAATGAACTCCTTGACCATGAAAACATATATCTAGGCACCTCAAATGTTCTTCTAGCTTGATTAATAAGAAAGATATGTGGAAACATATTGATTAATATAAGCTTTTAGAAATATTTAGTACGAAGTTTATAAATGAAAATGTATTTTTTTTTATCTTTTTACGCCTAATTTGCATATTCATGACTTAGAAAATTATCCAATCAAATCGGTATTGTGTTTAATGAACTCCTTGACCATTAAAACATATATGTAGACACCTTAAGTGTTCTTCTAGCACTTTTAATAAGAAAGATATGTGCAAAATTAATTTTCCAAAAAATGGCGGCACCTAATTTGCATATTTGGCTAAAAATAGATGTGGAACCCAAGATTTTTGATGTTAACATTTTTTAAAGTATTTAGTATACCCCAAGGAACAAAAAAAACATGGTGTACAAATGTTGTGGGGGGGGGGGGTGCACGGGGGGGGGGGGGGGGGTGTCCTGGTAGCCCATATAGCCTATGACATTTACATGTATATCTTGTAATTTGAAAGCTTCATTTCGTTATGTTGAATGTTGAATAACAACGAGAGTAAAGATGGCTTCCATCGGAAAATGATTTCCCTGTTCTATTATTTTTGGCTATTTAATAGTTCTACATCAACGATTATTTTTTTAAAGGTATAAATATATAGTTTACTAAATGTTGACCTACATGCAACAGGTTTGGGTATGCACTTCGGTTGCTCACAGTTTTTAATGGGTCAAATTGTAGCTGTAGATAACATATCGGAGGCGAATTATTGTAGCTAGTTTTCACTATGAACACTGTGATAACCAGGGGAGATAAGTTGTTTAAATTAATTTACGCTAGACACTAACTTACCAGTAAGGAAAGTGAATAATAATAATAAAAAAAAATGTTGGACAATGATTTACGGAATTATCACAGTTTCTGTAAATGTTTTTCATGAAAAATCGCACATATTCAGGGGTATAAAATCACATGCGTGTCGAATACGTACTTTTCGGCTTTTTGGATTGCGAGTGACATGTAACATCCGAGCGCATCCACACAATGATACACAAATAGGTCAGCCGCAATAGCTCAGTGGTAGAGCATCGGAATACTGATCGAAAGGTCATGAGTTCCAATCACGACACTTGCCGATTCGACGTGTCCTTGTGCAAGACACCTTCGTGATAGCCTAGTCCTATCGGATGGGGACTTAAAAAGTCGGTCCCGACATGCAAGGTCATCGAACCAGTGCCGTCGTTAAATCAAAGCATTTAAATTTTGTACACAATGAGATGAACAGGGGAGATAATTTTGTGCTGTGTTTCCGCAGTTAATACCGCCCAGCAGGAAACACAATTTGAGAAACAGTCAGTATCCGTGTTTAGTTGTGAAATGTGACTGTGACTGGACAAATGGGGCTTATGGGATTTGTGATCAGCGTTGGTACTAATCAAATAACACACTCCTGTATATAGAGAATTGTAGGTTAGTGCCGTGAATTGGAAAAAATATCTGGCAAGGCTCAGAAAACGGGATGGGCGAGGCTCTGCCGAGCACATCCCGTTTCCGTGCCGCGCCAGATATTTTTTCCCATTCACGGCACTAACCTACTATTCTATTTATCCCGTCAACACCTACAAATGGCTGTAAAATGCAAAAATAGTATTGACTGGATATCAAAAATGTTTCACGGCACTGTATTTCACGGCACATACGCACTGTGTTGACGGGATAAATCATGATATAAATCTGTATTGCTTGTTAGAAGCATGACGGGTGTTTCATTGATGGTATAGCGAACACTGTAGATCATGATCAGCCTATAGAATATGTTTGGACTCGTGAAGAAACAAACTGTATAATACTGAAAATCGCTGGAGTACTACTGCTAGGAGTTCTTTAACAATACTGGGGGCCGTTTCACTAAACTTCGTACGACTAAAATGTTCGTAAGTGCAAAATTACGATAGTCTGTAAATTTCACATTAACAACGTTTTCTTGTAAACAATTATTGTATTTACATTTATTGAGCATAGGCTGCATATGCAGCCTATGCTCAATAAATGTAAATTCATCAATATAAATTTCCAGACGATCCTAAATTTGCACTTACGAACATTTTAGTCGTACGAAGTTTAGTGAGACGGCCCCCAGATGTTGCTGATTTAATGTCATTCAAATTAATTAAAAAATAAATAAATAAAACTTGTGTCGAAGACGTAAATTTCGTTCTAAATACGGTGTAGTTTAATCATTCAACAGCAAATATCAAAAACCTTCCATTAAATCAATTTGGTCAGCAAGAATTATGTCATATTGACACGTAAAACTGTCTAACTAGTAGATCTAGTAAAAAAACAAAAAATAAAAATAAATTACGATCCTATCTAGTATAGTCTGAACTGTTGCACACATGACAACTATTGTGTTATGCATTGATGGAAATAATGTCATTAAACTGAATGTAAAATAATGCGATGCGATAGGAGCGGTAATTCAGGGTCGTTTCCCGCCCACCCATGCCCACACACATCCATTGAAGCAACTTAATTTATTCACGAACTGGAACATGTGTTATTTCTCCTCTTATATGTTTAAAATTAGTGCATACCGGAAGGTGCTACACACGGTAGGACCTCTCTAAAGCGGACACTCGGGGAAGGGTGGGGTGGTGTGTGTGTCAAGGGAGGGGTGGTGGGAGTTACATAACCGCCCGCGTTAATCTTGATTATCAACATTTCTTAACATGTATTAACAATGCCAACTCGCAATCAAGCAATTTGATTGTCTGAGCATGAGCTGCAGCGCAGCTCATGCTCAGTCAATCAAGCTGCTTGATTTCAATCACAATATTCAAGTATTTTATTTTACAATTAACAAATACTGGCAAGATTAGCGCAGGCGGCAGTGCATAGAGGTACACGTTGAAACACAGCTCAGGCTCAGCCAATCAAGCTGCTTGATGTCAAGCACAATATTCAAGTACTTTTAAATAAAGACCTTGACACATATTGGCAAGATTTAAAGTGCAGGCGGCAGTATATAAAGGTAAGGTGTACCGTGTATGGTCGGTTGATTTTCATATACATTTAGTTTTATGGAATGATATTGGAGATTATTGCTTTATAGGGATTGTCCGGAATAGTCCAATTTTCTCAAGGATAAAATCATGTTGATAATCACGGCAAGAGTAGCGCAGGCGGTTACGTAGCTTTTTTTGTTTACACCCTAGTAAACTCCCATGCCGAACTACTTTCCGTAACCGTATGACACATATGTGTATGTGAAGCTTAATGAAAATATTTCAAAGGGTATGCCAGTTATGATCCGGAAACGAAACAGGGGGCCGTTTCATTAAACTTCGTACGACTAAAATGTTCGTAAGTGCAAACGTATGATAGTCTGTAAATTGCACATCAACACTGTTTTCTTGTTAACAATTATTGGATTTACATTTATTGAGCATAGGCTGCATATGCAGCCTATGCTCAATAAATGTAAATCCATCAATTGAAAGTTCCAGACGATTTTAAATTTGCTCTTACGAACATTTTTAGTCGTAAGAGGTTTAGTGAAACGGGCCCCAGGTGCGCCAAAAAAACAAAGCGAGATAACTCGAAAGTCGGTGAGGCAAGAGTTATCATTCTTGCACCTGGTCGTGGTCTATGCATGTATGCAATTTCATGAATGTATTCCAAGGGGTGTTATGCTCCGGCCAAGAAATAAGTGTGCAAAAAAGCAAGGGAGATAATTAGAAAATTAACGAAGCAGGAATTGTCATTCTTGCACTCACGCAACACACTCTTTTGTCGTGGTCTATGCATGTGTGAAGTTTCATGAAACTGTTCTAAAGGGTGTTTGAGTTATGCTCCGGAAAAAAAATAAACAAAACAAAGGGAGATAACTAAACACTAGTGAGGCAAGAGATGTCATTCTTGCGCGCGACACACATTCGTAATGTATAGTATCTCCCGACTTTCGTCTAAGGGATACAACTAGAGTTGCGTTGCTAGTAGAGGTGTCATTTATACTAAGAATATCGAATTGTATTTCATCATGTTAAATAGTCCACATACAGTCTTGTAAGTGTAACCTATGTATGTTTTTTTTATCTAACAACTAATATATCGATGTATCGTCGATATTTTGTTCAATATATCGATATGAAAATTGCTATCAATGATACCTGTCTGTTCCACGTTTTTCTGCCGACGATCTTTTGGCCATTAAACACATTAAATCTTAAAAATATTTAAATATAAGTACGTTTTGATCAATAACAAAAAGTCACCCTCCTCCAAAAAAAATATTTGATGAAATTCCGTCAAATATTGATTTTATTGCGAAAATACTATTTTCCTATGGGAATTTAACATGGGGGCTAAAAATAGATTTTTTAAAAATATTTTTTTATTTGGGGACCGATTTTCAAGATCTAACTTGTTTTCTTAGTTACATCGTTTCGAAGCTACCTAGCCAGGTTTCGGAGTAAATTTCCATTTGTTTTCGGTTTTTTACTTCTCCCCAGCACTTCCACCTCTTTTCTCCCCATGTTAAATTCCCATATAATAGGAAAATCGTTGTTTCGCTATAAAATCAATATTTGATGGAATTTCATCAAACAACAAAATTTGGTGAGGGTGACTTTTTTTGTTATTGATGAAAAAGTAGTTACATTTAAATATTTGTAAGATTTAATGTGTTTAATAGCCAAAAGTTCGTCGGTAGGAAAAACGTGGAACAGACAGTACGGTAGGCCAGTTCTTCTGTAATGATGGTTACTAATTCAATGATATTATGCCATTTATATTACTTAAACGTGTCTCAAATGGAAATTTCTTTCTAAATTTACAGTAGTATTGTATGATTATTTGCAACAAACAAATAATAGTCCACACTTCTTCCCTACTGGTACTAGTAGAGCGAAAAATCCAAATTATGACAAACCAAGTGATCTCTCTCCTGTTCACTACGGTGTCAAATACATTGCACGTGAATATAACATGTGATGAACAAAAATAGTGCAATTGACAGGTGTAAGTAATTTACTGCGTATGAAGCGAAAAACACATATTGAATTTCTGAGACATCATCTGAGACACAGTATCTTTAAGGATAAAAAGTGTTTATTAGAGTCGTAGCAGGTGATCCACTGAATGGCGATCAGTGTAGTCTCAGAACAGACTGCGCGTCCGCGCAGTCTGATTTGGGACTACACTCGCACAAGCGATAAGTCCCATTTCTCCAGTCGCCGTCAATTATTATCTCCGCCCACGATTCACGTGACTATGATATGAAGAAGCTGTGTGAAATAGCAAGTCATCATTATATACTATGGCAGGCCAAGTGCACAATAAGTCCTCAATCCCGAGTTTGGTGTTCAAACCCGGGTTTGAACCCCACAAACCCGGGTTTGAAGAATAACCACAAATCGAGGTCGCAATCGGTAGCTTATCTTAAACCTTGGTTTGAGTATTGTGTATTGTGCACTTGGCACAAAAAACCCACAACCTAGACGTGAAACACGGGTTTGTGGTTCGTCAAATGCACAATAGTTCCTTCAACCCGGGTTTAAGGTTCGTCAAATGCACAATAGGTCCTCAAACCCTGATTTAAGGTTCGTCAAATGCACAATAGGTCCTCAAACCCTGATTTAAGGTTCGTGAAATGTATAATAATTGTAGTTTTCCGAAAAACTACCGATCAAAGCAGAAGCAGTTAGAAACGGTAGTTTAAACGCCAAAAATGCTCAATAATTACTAAAATCCGAATTTGAAAGCTCAAATCGGGGTTTATTAAGAAATAAACTATCAGTCAATATCTCGATTGTGATCTGATTACTCGCCAATTGTACAATGATTCTTCAAACCCGCTGATCTAGTTTCACTAAATTTCGTACGACTAACATGTTCGTAAGTGTAAAAGTATGATAGTCTGTACATTTCAGATTAACAATATTTTCTTGTAAACAATTATTGAATTTACATTTATTGAGCATAGGCGGCATATGCAGCCTATGCTCAATAAATGTAAATCCATCAATTGAAAATTCCAGACGATCATAAATTTGTACTTACGAATATTTTAGTCGTACGAAGTTTAGTGAAACGGGCCCCAGGTCCATGCAACGAACCAACATGGATTTATGTTTGTAGGATTTCCGATCCTGTGTGGTAAATCACAGGTGTTTGAACAAATGGTCCTTATTTTGGTGCCATGTGGGTATTTTAGTGGATTTCGTTTGGGTAATTTACATAGTTTTGTGCAACTACTAATGATCAATCATTGCACACGACAGAAATCGTCAATTATCTACACATTCACCGTTCCGAACTTTCGGACCCCTTTTACATTGTCAAAAGACTCCGTACGTGTAATTCGCGGGAGCTGACGTAAATGCACATGAACCAACAGAGATATCGAAATAATCCATAAAACACGGACATATGAACCGTTCTTCAATAACATGTGGGGGTAAATAGGTATACGTCCCTGTTATGTGCCGCCCAGGTGGGTTTAAGTAGGCGTTATTAGGCAAAATGTCTTAAACGACATCTAAGATATTTAATATGTGCTGTTTTTGCCTCATCAACTTGAAATGACATACCAGTAGCCAATTTCACCAACATTGCAAAGTATACTTATCTATCAAAGTGTACAGTGGGGTCAGCGTGTACGTGCACACACGAACGAACACGACAGGTTGGTTCCAACCTGTCGTGTTCGTTCGTGTGTGCATTTACACGCTGACCCCACTGTACGTTGTGGGAGACATTTTCAACTTAAGGATACATTTATTAATTTTTATTATACTGAATTTATTACATTATCACAGCCATTTTGGCTGTGATAATGTAATAAATGCAGTATAATAATTCTGCATACTTTTAATCATCAAATATATGCAGTCGTTAGTTCTATATGAAATAATGCATTTTGGGAAAAGTAAATGATTACTCCCTCAAAGTATACTTTGCTAGATAAGTATATTTTGCAATTTTGATGAAATCGGCTACAGTCAACAGCACTATTTTATTTGATTGGATTACAATGTGTTTTTTCTCAATTAAATACACCGATAGGTATCATAAAGAGAGATAACTGTACAATGATATATTTCAGTATAACTGTGTCGGTATGCACGATTTGTGAAACATAATTCATAATTGCTGTAAAATAACAGAATATTCCATTCTAGTCACTAGCAAATTAATTAAATAAAATAATTATCAGTAATCACAAATAACACAAATAGTGCGTTCGGAATGCTGGTATGTTTATTAACTAATCCAAACAAAAATGATGTTTTTGTTACAAATCAGAAAATATCGACAAACAGTGCGTATCCTGATGATACGGCTCGTTACAAATTTGGAAAAGCGATCTGTCGAATGACCATCGGGTTAATACTATAGGAATGAATGGCCTTTTTGTGGAATTTATCGGGGTATAAACTTGGAAAAGTCGCGGGAATACTGGACGAAGGCCGGAAGGCCTCGTCCAGTATTACCGCGACTTTTCGAAGTTTATATCCCCGATAAATTCCACAAAAAGGCCATTCATTCCTTATAATTCCAGCATTTGAAATAAATGCATCAAGAAAATGTGTTTATTTTCCGTTTTCTTAAGAATTATTTTAACTGCACCTCACGGTTACGGAAAGTAGTATCTGCGTGGGAGTTTACTGGGATATCAATTTTGGACAGAGATTTGCTACGGGCCAATCAAATGTTAAGGAATTGTGTAAATATTTTTTTGCTGGAATTATTAATGGATAACCTATCGTGGAAAATGTGGCCATTTGGGTGGGGGAAGGGGGGCTTTACTGAGATTACTACAAACAATATCCCCTAATAAAAAGGTTTCTTTTCATACCACGTCAAATAAAACAATTAGCTCACGATGCAAGGCTTATTAATAAGCATCATATACGTATGCATCTGCAAGGGCGGATTTAGGGGGGGGGGAGGGGAGGGGCGCCCCCCCCCCCCCTAAAATAAAATTCGCCGAGTAAAGATTGTTTACAAGTTACAAGGCACATTTCTACGTTCGCGTTGTGAATTTATTGTTTATTGGTTTTTTGTTGCTCCAAAATGCGTCAGAACGCAGGAAATGCGATGTACATTTCAAAAAATTTCCGGGGGGGAATGCCCCCGGACCCCCCTAGCGCGTTCGATAATATAGTCAAGTATTGCAAAATAGTTACGCCCCCCCCCCTAACCCGAAATCCTGGATCCGCGCCTGATCTGATCATACTTATTATACGCGTTACTATTTTAATCTTAATTAGCATATGTGACGTAGGCTGCATCTATATTTATCGAGCAATAAGCGAATTGAAAACAAAGCCAATTACACGTACATGTATCTATTAATAAACCTGAATATGTCGGTCAGCCTATAGGTGTATCTTTATGCCCTTTTATGGAGACACCGCTGTCACTACAGTTTTTGCTGTCACATTTGACAGTTTCATTACATCTTATGGGCCTATTAACCTACATGTGTGTGTAACGTCATGAGGAACATAAAACAATCACATATGTGGCTGTGAATGGGAAAATGGGGCGTACAGGGTTTTGCGATCAGTGTAGATCCAGATCAGCCTGTGCATCCGCACAGTCTGATCAGGATCTGCACTGTTCGTCATTCTGTCAATGAAATTCCCGCCATGCTTTTTAACACGCAATATGCATGTCGATATGTAGCTGCTACAGGAGTGTGCCATTTGATCAGTAGCTACACAGGTCACAAATCGCATAAGCCCCATTTCTCCAGTCATGTCAGCCCAGTGTAGATCCAGATCAGCCTAAGCATCTGTAAATAAATCCAAACTCTACACTGATCAATGGCTCAATAAAGCCGATTCTCCGTGGTGCGTAACAACTTTACGCAGCAGCGGTTTTTGTGGTCGATTATTAATACGTAAATGTATATACGTGAACAAACGTGGTTGATATATATTGGGGGCAGTTTAACTATTTATTCAATAGTTATTACTTCAGTAATTATATTTATAGATATCCATATTATAATTTATCCCGTCAACACAGTGCGTATGTACCGTGAAACACGGTGCCGTGAAACATTTTTGATATCCAGTCAATACAATTTTTGCATTTTACAGCCATTTGTAGGTGTTGACGGGATAAATAGAATAGTAGGTTAGTGCCGTGAATGGAAAAAACATATCTGGCGCGGCACGGAAACGGGATGTGCTCGGCAGAGCCTCGCCCATCCCGTTTCCTGAGCCTTGCCAGATATGTTTTCCCATTCACGGCACTAACCTACTATTCTCTATAACACGAACTAATCATCAATATAAACAGGAATTCCGTTCCCAATGCTCACATGTATCAATTGTCAAAATACATGTATTGAAGCAATCCGTCAAGTAATATTAAATTTACATCATGATGAAGAAACTTTTTTACTCGAAAATCGCTAAGTGTTTCCTCAAAATTACTGGGGAGTGTGGCAGACCGTTATGTACTAAGGGAAATAACTACGGAAACATTTTGTCCTGTCATCATCAGAGTTGTTTCCCTTTATTTAAATTACCCTTCGCATGGCTGATCTTTATTTTGTACCACGATGGTGGATCTAATACCTCACCCGATAAAACCTGATGCTAGAAACACGAATATTGACGGAAACATGATAGAAACACGAATATTGACGGAAACATGATGCTAGAAACACGAATATTGACTGAAAGCTGATACTAGAAACACGGATGTTGTCTCAAACCTGATACAAGCAACACGAATATTGACTGAAACCTGATACGAGAAATAAGAAACACGAATATTGAATGAAACCTGATACATGTACTAGAAACACGATATATACTTAAACTTGATACTAGAAACACAACTATTTCACGGAACCTGATACTCGAAACACGAATATTCACGGAGCCTGATACCAGAAACACAAATATTCACGAAAACTGATTCTGGAAACGTGAACACCGGTCGTTACATGAATCAGCTCCAGCAGGCAGATTTATAACTTGGCATTCCGTTATTTAGGTGACGTGACTCTAAATAATGTTATATTTCACAATTGTTTGAATGATTAGAATCTTCCTGATGCGATCCCGATTTCATCAAAATTGCAAAGTATACTTATCTAGCAAAGTATACTTTGAGGGAGTAATCATTTATTTTTCCCGAAATGCATTATTTCATATAGAACTAACGACTGCTTATATTTGATGATTTAAGGTATGTAGAATTATTATACTGAATTTATTACATTATCACAGCCAAAATGGCTGTGATAATGTAATCAATTCAGTATAATAAAAATTAATAAATGTATCCTTAAATTGAAAATTTCTCCCTCAAAGTATACTTTGCTAGATAAGTATACTTTGCAATATTGGTGAAATAGGATACAGTTATTTATGGACTTGTGTAGAATTATGTACAGAGGAACCTCTCTAAACCTGACACAAAGAAACATATGTGATCTCATGTTGAGAGGTTTCTTGGTAACGCATCTCAGATAATAATGCATGTTCATGATTGCAAAAGACATTAGTATTCCCAGAATGGTCATATGCCTGGTTTACAGTGGAGCCTCTCTCTCACGAGGGTAGCAATGTAACCCCATCTATGTAATGTAACATGGAAGAGTGATTTTTGCAATCGGTTTTCCTGCGTGTTTGATATGTTAGCAATATAAAACTGTCAAAACTGTATCCATAAATTATTAATAAAGAACAGACACATGCAGAAACTGGTTATTTTACCGTGTCAAGGTGTTTATCTGACATTTACATGCATATCTTGTAAAAATGAAAGCTTCATTTCGTTATGTTGAATGTTGATCAACAACAAGAGAAAAGATGGCTTCCATAGGAAAATGATTTTTTCCTGTTTTATTATTGTTGGCAATTTACTAGTTCTACATCAAAGATTATTTGTTTAAAGGTATAACATAATATTATACAGTTTACTAAATTTTGATCTACGTACAACAGGTTTGGGTATGCACTTCAGTTGCTCACATGTTTTGAATGCGTCAAATTGTAGCCGTAGATAACATATCGGAGGCGAATTGTTGTAGCTAGTGCAGTTAGGTGTGTAGACAATGTATCTACGATGAAGGTCAACATTCAAAGAGCTGCATGAAAGACGAAGGCATGCGTGAAGTATTTGACCCTTTCTTGAACCAACATTATTATAATGGTAATGACTTTGAGATGTGCTTGGTCAAACCTGCCTTAAATGATATTGTTGTTGTGACATTTCTCTCATCTTCTGCTAGTTTCTTCCTAATTGTTGATGGGAGAAAGGACTTTCTGTAAAAATGAGACGGCGTGGTATTAAGGGTATTTCTGAAGCGTTTCTGAGATCGTAGCGAACTTGTGTTTGCTGTGTACGGAGCGCCGCAGGGGACATGGCTTTTTTTTTTATTAATTCGCTCCCACGAAATAACAATTCGTTCCCTCAATTTAACAATTCGTTCCCTCGAATTAACAATTCGTTCCCATGATATAACAATTCGTTCCCACGATATAACAATTCGTTCCCTCAAATTAACAATTCGCTCCCACGAAATAACAATTCGTTCCCTCAATTTAACAATTCGTTCCCACGATATAACAATTCGTTCCAACGATATAACAATTCGTTCCCTCAAATTAACAATTCGCTCCCACGAAATAACAATTCGTTCCCTCAATTTAACAATTCGTTCCCTCGAATTAACAATTCGTTCCCACGATATAACAATTCGTTCCCTCGAATTAACAATTCGTTCCCACGAAATGACAATTCGTTCCCTCAATTTAACAATTTGTTCCCTCGAATTAACAATTTTTCCCACGATATAACAATTCGTTCCCACGAATTAACAATTCGTTCCCGTGGGAACGAATTGTTATTTCGTGGGAACGAATTGTTTAATTGATGGAACGAATTGTTAATTCGTGGGAACGAAGGGAACGAATTGTTAATTCTTGGGAACGAATTGTTAAATTGAGGGAACAAATTAACGAATTGATAAAAAAAAAAATTCTACGTCCCCTACGGGGCTCCGTAGTTGTGGGATTAGATCATTGAGATATTGTGGTGAGATATGGTTTTTCATTTTGTATAGTAGTAATAATGTAGGTTTATTCCTCCTGCAAGTGTTTCAATATCACACAGCCTTGTGGCTCCGCATACGATGCGAGGAGCTTCAATTTGGACAGCCTCGATCTGGGTTTGTTTATGTCGAGCGTACATGCAACACCTGCATATTCGAGCAATGTGCGAATTCGTGAAATATACATACATTGTAGGGCCGATCGGTTTAGTAATAATTTAAATGATCGTAGCATGTCCATGCACAGTCAAGGTTTGTTTGTGTATGTATCTAAGTGTTGACTCCATTTACCGTCGTCTGAAACATTTAGTCCCAGGTGTCTGTGTTCGTTAACTGTGTTCAGACTTTGACAATTCATTATAAGATTGGGATGATATTAATATAGGAATGAATGGCATTTTTGTGGAATTTATCGGGGTATAAACTTGGAAAAGTCGCGGGAATACTGGACGAAGGCCTTCGTCCAGTATTCCCGCGACTTTTCCAAGGCCTTCGTCCAGTATTCCCGCGACTTTTCCAAGTTTATACCCCGATAAATGGCCTTCGTCCAGTATTTCCACGACTTTTCCAAGTTTATACCCCGATAAATTCCACAAAAAGGCCATTCATTCCTTATAATTCCAGCATTTGAAATAAATTCATCAACAAAATGTGTTTATTTTCCGTTTTCTTAAGAATTATTTTAACTGCGCCTCACGGTTACGGAAAGTAGTTCGGCGTGGGAGTTTACTGGGATATAAATTTTGGACAGAGACTTGCTATGGACCAATCAAATGTTAGGGAATTGTGTAAATATTTTTGTGCTGGAATTATTATAAGATTGGAGTGCTGTGGTTTATTTTGTTTCACACAGAAAACCATGGTATCCGTCTTTGAAGGATTGACGTTTACTAACGACATTACCGACCATTGGTGAATTGTTTCTAAATCGCGGTTTAATGTGACTGACGAGGATACAGGGGCCCGTTTCACTAAAATTTGCATGACTGAAATGTTCATAAGTGCAAATTTAGGATCGTCTGGAAATTTCAATTGATGGATTTACATTTATTAAGCATAGTCTGCATACAGATGGAGCCTATGCTCAATAAATATGTATCCACTAATTGTTTACAAGAAAACATTGTTAATGTGACGTTTACAGACTATCATAATTTGGCACTTACGAACATTTTAATCGTACGAAGTTTAGTGAAACGCCCCCCCCCCCCCCCACCCGCCTGTATCTTCAACAAATATGTCCAGACTAGTACTATCAGCAAATAATCTTATATTATAGTGTATATCATTCACTGTATCATTTACATGAACATGTATTAAGAATAGAAGTTGACCTAGGATTGAACCTTGCGGAACGCCTGCATGTACAGGGGGTCGTTTCACTAAACTTCATACGACTAAAATGTTCGTAAGTGCAAAATTATGATAGTCTGTACATTTTACATTAACAATGTTTTCTTGTAAGCAATTGATGGATTTACATTTATTGAGCATAGGCTGCAGCCGAGAATCAGTCTATCAGGGGGGCGTTGCTACTAACAGATGAGAGTTTGTATAAGCCCTTTGTGCCACACTCCATCGAAAGCCTTAGCTGTGTCACAAAAGATCGCACGAACTTCCTTTCCTTCGTCAAGTGATTTACATATCGATGGTCTAGTAACATAAGGTCGTAAGTGCTATGCTTTAGCATAGCAGTTACGACCTTATGTTACTAGACCATCGATATATCACTATACATGTATATGCATGTCAGTTGATTTACTGTCGAGTCTCCCTAATAAACACAGACTATAGAATGATGTCAGTTACAATGCGAGCTCCGTCTTGTGAAGCTTCCCTTTTTCTATATAGCTCAAGTTCTTATCATTAGTTTTGTTTTAGAGTTCCCTGAAAATGTGATATGGCAACGGTCATGTTGGTGCTATCAGCAAGCATGCACTTTTATTGTACACGATGACCATAATAACCGAATTAAAATAATAATAATAATAATAAAAAAAAAATCAGTGAAACTTGATGAAGGAAATAAATTAAAAAAAATAATAAATTAGTGAAATTGACATCCTATAAATTATTTACATCACGAAATGCAGTCAGATATTACGATGATTATTTCTAAATATTGCTTGACTAACATGTTTTGTGGTAATTTGTTGATTGTCACGGTAATAAGATAATACTGAACAACATTTCTTTTATTTAAATAGATTATTTTTTGCTGAAAACTAGAATTCTTTCTTAAATTAAGTTCAAAGCGAATATTTTCAAATATATAAATTGAAATATAAATTGGACTGTCAGGGTATATATTTATCGGGGTATGTATTGGCTAATTATCAATTATTCGGTAATTAAGCAGAACTAATTAGAAATAAAAGTATCGATTGGCTTTAAAGATGTATATTGCTTCGTTAATAGCGATCGAAATGCCAGACCCCATCGTGAAATAGTGCTTGTGAAATCAATCGCCCATCGATTTTGTAGCATATTTCGCAAGCAGGTGCAGTTGCAGATATGAATGTACTTCACATGGCAGAAATATAGAGTTTTATAACTGTGTCTAAAATATGGATTGTGTTGTCTGAAACACAGGTGATTCTAGCGTGTCTTGTATGGTCAATTATTGTTTGAATATACATAAAATACCTTTCTAAACAATGTACAAAACAATTCAAATGTGCCCAGGTGTAAATATAATAGTACTTAGAAAGGTACAAAACTCCCATTCGCCACCATTGTAACGAAAAGCCACACGATATAGACAATTGGAACTCGCCTATACAACGAATTACAGCGTGTCGAAACCGCTGCTTATGGTGGGTTTTCGGCATAGATTTTACACTTGGGTGTCGATTTCACACGCCTCACAATTTAGCAATTGTCAAGCCCGACTGTTGTTATGACAGCAACTGCAGACGGGGCAGCACGTTGTACGGTGTGATTTATTGTACTTATACCTTTATTTCACTCAGTTCGTTACATGAACGAATACAAGAGGTAACAATCGATATCAATTTCAAGACACATATGGCATGGTTATGGTGAGCATGTACAACGAATGATTATACAAGTTGTATATGTATATTTTTAGATAATATTTGTCGTAAATTCGGGTTTATGCATTTTATAACAAAAAATATCGATGATTTTGTATGCGAGCCGATATGCCCATTTGAGTGGGGGAGGACTGCTGTTTTTCGCAATTTTCATTCAAAGTTTATACACATATGTATACCCTGACCCAACTGTCTCATCCTCCATATACACGGAGGTAGACTAGGGTGGGTGGTTTTAACTCTAAATAACTTCCAAATAAACTATTGTCAGATCCCTCATGCTGAGCTCGAAATTCGAAAATGCGTGAGGTGATGTTTTATTATTGAACATATACATAGAATGCATATGCATATACATTCTACAACATGTTCAAGTATCGTTTGTGTTGATTGAGTTTAGTATCCTGCACTCGTGCAGCCAGTCCGTCTGAACAAGCAGGCAGGCTGTCTACACGAGAATGGGAGACAACTCCGACCATAAAATACATCCGAATGAATACTGAATCAACATGGTTAATTTTCGTTTGTGTTGATTGAGTTTGTATCCTGCACTCGTGCAGCCAGTCCGCTTGAACAAGCAGGCAGGCTGTCTACACGAGAATGGGAGACAACTCCGACCATAAAATACATCCGAATGAATACTGAATCAACATGGTTAATTTTCGTTTGTGTCGATTGGGTTTGTATCCTGCACTCGTGCAGCCAGCCCGTCTGAACAAGCAGGCAGGCTGTCTACACGAGAATGGGAGATAACTCCGACCATAAAATACATCCGAATGAATAATGAATCATCATGGTTGATTATCGTTTGTGTCGATTGGGTTTGTATCATGCAGTCGTGCAGCCAGCCCGTCTGAACAAGCAGGCAGTCTGTCTACACGAGCACGGGAGACAACTCCGGCCATAAAATACATCCGAATGAATAATGAATCAACATAGTTAATTATCGTTTGTGTTGATTGGGTTTGTATCCTGCACTCGTGCAGCCAGCCCGCCTGAACAAGCAGGCAGGCTGTCTACACAAGAATGGGAGACAACTCCGACCATAAAATACATCCGAATGAATAACGAATCAACATGGTTAATTATCGTTTGTGTCGATTGGGTTTGTATCCCACACTCGTGCAGCCAGCCCGACTGAACATATAGGCACGCTGTCCACACGAGAATGGGAGACAACTCGACCATAAAATACATCCGAATGGATAATGAATCAACATGGTTAATTATCGTTTGTGTTGATTGGGTTTGTATCCTGTACTCGTGCAGCCAGCCCGTCTGGACAAGCAGGCAGGCTGTATACACGAGAATGGGAGACAACTCCGACCATAAAATACATCCGAATGAATAATGA
Organism: Conchocele bisecta; assembly: GCA_029237695.1. Classification (NCBI taxonomy): domain Eukaryota; kingdom Metazoa; phylum Mollusca; class Bivalvia; order Lucinida; family Thyasiridae; genus Conchocele; species Conchocele bisecta. Next base: position 53,030,916 of record CM055272.1, on the reverse strand, counting down.
ATCCACATGGTTGTTTATCGTTTGTGTTGATTGGGTTTGTATCCTGCACTCGTGCAGCCAGCCCGACTGAACAAGCAATCAGGCTGTCTACACGAGAATGGGAGACAACTCCGACCATAAAATACATCCGAATGAATAATGAATCAACATGGTTAATTATCGTTTGTGTTGATTGGGTTTGTATCCTGCACTCGTGGGGCCAGCCCGTCTGAACAAGCAGGCAGGCTGTCTACACGAGAATGGGAGACAACTCCGACCATAAAATACATCCAAATGAATAATGAATCAACATGGTTAATTGTCGTTTGTGTTGATTGGGTTTGTATACCGCACTCGTGCAGCCAGCCCGCCTGAACAAGCAGGCAGGCTGTCCACACGAGAATGGGAGACAACTCCGACCATAAAATACATCCGAATGAATAATGAATCATCATGGTTAATTATCGTTTGTGTTGATTGGGTTTGTATCCAATGAACTCGTCCAGCCAGCCCGTCTGAACAAGCAGGCAGGCTGTCTACACGAGAATGTGAGACAACTCCGACCATAAAATACAACCGAATGAATAATGGATCGACATGGTTAATAATCGTTCGTGTTGATTGGGTTTGTATCGTCGCACTCGTGCAGTCAGCCCGAATGGGCAAGCAGACGGGCTGTTTGCACGGGAATGGGAGACAACTCCAACCGTGATATACATCTAAAAGAAAGTGAGACAACATGTTTGGTAAGTCTGAATGTAAGTTGGAGAACGTGTTAAATTTTCGTGTGTGCGAATTCGATTTCTATCAACGTTTGTTCAGACGCAAGGTCCTATTGGCATAGTTTCATTATAGTTTGAATGAATTTGCTCAGTTTTTTCAGTTCAGTTGTGTTGTGGCTACTTAGCAGTTGATGGAATTTTCTAACGTTTGGTCTTCGATAGTAGTACGGTTTTATATATGTGCATCGTGCATTGTGTAATTTTTTGCAACATAGTAAGTAATGGTATTCGTCACCTAGTTCTGATTTACATAATGAGCATTTTCGCGAATCTCTTGGAATATGTCTCCACCTTCCAGTTTCTATAGGTAATCTATGGTTGCGTGTTCTATATGCGATTATGTATCCCAATTCGTTATAGTGAAGCAAATTTAAATAATTTTCAAACTCTATAGTATCTTTATAAAGTCTGTATGTGTTATCTTTATATACATTTGTTCGCCATTCAGATAAGTATATATCTTTAAGTCTTTGTTTTATAGAACATATTAACCATTTCGGGTTTGGCACGAGCTGAGAATCCCATACTCCTGAGAAGCCACAGTTCTGTAATATTGTTTGAATTCTATCGATCCATGGGTAGTGGAATTGTGAGTGATTATGGTTACTTAATATTATTGAGTATACAAGTGATGATAATTTTACGTTTTCGGGTGTGGTCAATTTTGTCCAAAACGATATTACCCGGGATTTTATGTCTAGTTCAAGGGGGTAATATTCCCAATTCGCCATATATCATTATACTAGGCGTAGATTTTTTTAATTTTAGTACATGTTTGTAGAATGTAAGTTGTACACGTTCTAAGACTTCGTTATTACCAAAACCCCATACTTCGCTACCGTACAATAAAATTGGTTTAATGGTCTTTTCAAAGAGATCAATTTGTATGTCAACTGTAAGCTGTGTTTTCTGATTTTAGAAATAAGACTATACATGGCACGTGTTGCCTGGTTTGCTAAATGTTTCTTGGTTTTGTAAAAACTACCACTCCTGGGTAGGAATATGCCGAGATATTTATATTCATCAACAATTTCGAGGTTATTCCCGTTTAGACTGAAATTATATCTATTTGCTGGTCTTCCTTTAGAAAATATCACTATTTTCGATTTTTTTGCGTTCACTGTAAGTTTCCATTGCTCGCAATATGTATCAAAAACGCTTAGTGCTTTCTCTAAATCGGAATGTGAATCACTTATTAAAATTGTATCATCAGCATATAAAAGTATCAGTAATTTTAAGTAGATAGTAAGTGTGTTGTCATTTGTATGTGAGCGGCATGGTATTCCATTTACTTCATTTCCTGATAGATATTCTTCTAGGTCATTCAGAAAAATTGAAAATAACAATGGTGAAAGATTTTCACCCTGTCTAACACCAACATTGCACTTGAAAAAACTACTATTATTACCGTTTACAGTGATACACGATTTGGCATTTGCATACATATTTTGTATCAATGTTAAACATTTCCCATTAATTCTGTATTTATGGGCTTTTGCCCATAATCCAGCCCTCCATACTTTATCGAAAGCGCTTTTAAAATCAATGAACGCGCAAAATAACTTTTTCTTTTGGCTAAATAGGTATTGTATTAAAGAATAGAGAATAAATATGTTATCGGTGGTTGAATAGCCTTTACGGAAACCGGCTTGGCAATCCGATATAACGCTATTTTCTTCTACATACTTTGTCAATCTATTGTTGATGACTGCTGTGAAAAGTTTACCGAAGCAGCTCAAAAGTGTTATTGGCCTATAATTTGCTGGGTCTATTTTTTCTCCATTCTTTTTGAATATCGGTTTTATCACTCCTACTGTCCAGGACTCCGGTACATGACCGGTCCTCGAAAATAATATTGAACAGTTTTACATAGAGCGGCATAAATTCACGTGATGTAGCTTTAATTTGTTCATTGACAATCGAGTCTAAACCGCACGATTTATTATTTTTAAGGCTTTTAATCGCTTGCTCTATTTCGCATTGTGATATCCGGTTGTTTATATCATCATTGTGTTCGGATGTGTCACTGTGTGGGACATCGACGTTATCTGGTTCTGTATGATTTATGGATTGAAAGTGGGCGAATAATGTTTCTAGCGGGCATTCTATACGTTCTGAGGTTTTATTGTCATTTATGACCTTCCAATACTCTTTTGAACTGCATTTACGCAGCTTTCGTAGTTTATTTATTTTGTCTTGTTTGTAATTTGTTGTGTTATATTTGTTGTGAGTGTGGATTTGTATAACTTGCTCTCTGCGTTTAGTTTATGTTTATTGTCGTCTGTTTGTCTTAGTTTATATTTATATTTTGCTCTGTGAAAGTTTCGCCTGGATTTACGGCACTCGGAACCAAACCATGAGTCTGTGATTTTATGTTTGACATTGTTTATTTTAGTGCTATTTACACCAAATGTTTCTTTCGAACACGAAGAGAAAATGTCTTCAATGTCAGTTACTATAGTATTAACATTTTCTTTGGTTATTTGTTCAATGTTTTCCAGGTTGGCTAGTGTTCTATGCATTTCTTGTATCTTATGCATATCGATGTTTTGCAGAAACTCATTGGCCTTGTTTGCGTCCCATAATCGGGCTGAGTTAACAATTGTCGTGGGATTATTATCGACACTAGTTGTTTTCAATTCGAGCGAAATAGGATTATGTACATCCGACAGCGTTTTACAGAACTCTAATACCTCAAAATTTACAATTCGAGAGAATAAAGCAGCTGACGAAATAAAATAATCAACAGTACTTGCATCACGGCATGTCTTTGATCCTTTGTTTTTATCACTTCCGGTTCTACCATTTAAGATAAAAATATTGTTACATTTACAAAATTCTATCAGACTATATCCATACATGTTTGTGCTTCGATCATCGTTTTTGCGCTCATTGGAGATTGGTGAATTTTCAAAGTAGGATAACTCTTGGTTGTATTCTGTAAGTTACAGTTTCAAGATTATGTTCTCGGCAAATAAATTCGTCGGCTGGAGTATTATCTGCCAACATTCCTGTTCTGCTATTTGTGTCTCCGATGATCATTATATCGGTAAAATCGTGTTTTATACATAAATCGCTAATTTCGGATTGCAACTCGGAATATGGATCTTTTACTGCAAAGTGAGATCCCTGAGGCGGAATATAAACCGCACCGCATAATGTGTCGCTTTGCAGTCCAGTTAGATGTTTTGATATGCTGAACCACAATGCAAGTCTACTTTCGGTTTTTAGTTCTTTTATATATTTAGAATATTTTGATTTGATTGCAACTGCAATTCCACCAGACCTTCTTCTAGAAATAATTTTTCTATTTTTAAATAGTATATTGAAGTCATGTAAAATAATGCGGTCGACATCAACATCGTCTAGTTTTGTTTCTTGTAAGCAAATAATATCATATTGGGCAATTAAATCTTTAAATTCGGGACATATTTGTCGTGTGACTAACCCGCACACATTTAGAGACAGCAACTTTATTGATCTCTGATCACCGTGACACCTATGACTGTTGTTATGGTCCGTTGAACCCGAGCTAGCACGCCCTCCCGCGGTATACCTATGTGACGTCTGTCTCGCTGTTACCTGTAGGGGGGACTAATTCAGGAGAATGTGCACTATGGTTCGGTGTGTTACATGTGGGCGGTTCCTGATTTGTAAGAGAGCCTGAGTCGGGCTCACGCGGGATGTCAACACTTGCACATGTGGTGGCATTTTGGTCACTATTTTTCCCGGGGGCGCTCGCACAGACTGGCGATTGGTCACGTGGTTTCATACCTTCCGAGCTATTGTTGGGTACGGAGGAGATTAGTCCTGTTTCCGTACGAGCGGTGTCGGTCTCGGCGGTTGAGTGGCTATGTATAGTATCGTGACTGCACGGTGTGTGGTAATGTCACATGTATATTATCTGGGTCAGTATTACCTGGTCGTGTAAACGCGCTCCCCATTGTGTCGTTGGCGAACTGTGCAGATTCTGACGGATTTATGGGGTAATTTGTGTCTTCCATACGTGAATGGATAATATTTGTGTCGTCGGTGTTATCTCGCAGTTTTTTTGAATTTTCTTGTTCGCCCATCAAAGGCGAAGTAGCCTTGGATTTTCCTCTCGGTGCCGTGTTCAAATCGGATAAAGCCTGGAATGGATTTGGTGACGCGAAATCGACAGTGGGGTTGTGTGTAGTGTCACGGGGATCGGTTTGTGTACGTGTGGGTACGGCCATTCTACGTGTTCGAGCCGTGCCGTCGTGTGATTCTGGATCCATAGGGACGAACCTATTCTGCGACCAGTCCCATGCAGCATAGTGGTTCGTTTCGCCATCACGGGGACGACGATTTGGTGAGTACGGGTACGGGGGGTGGGGGCAGTTAGTGTCACTGCGTACATCGTTACACACATCGTGTGGGCCCGGGCGCTGTGTGTTATGGGATGGGGGCATATCTCTCCTGTCTCGAGTTGGGTTTGGATTGGGGTATCGGGGTCTATCGTTGTCTTTTGGCATGTTATTACGGTTCGTTTGGTGTCCTTCACGATATTGATACGGGGGTATTCTGTTCATTTCAGCAGCACGGTTACTGCCACCGGATGTTTGTGCTAGTTCAAGGTTGTCGCGTGGTTCAGGCTGTGGTTGGTCACGGTTGATGTGTTTTCCGTTAGGATGGTCTTCGTCGAACAAGTAATCATTTACATATAATTTGTCTCTGACTAAACGCACCTTATTTCTCGTGTCCGTCTTGTAGCGTCTCATAATCGGGTATAGTTGTTTCCGTCTGTCTTCTATTTCTCTTGGAAAGTGTTCCTTAATACTGTAATTTCTCTCTAGGTTTACAGCGTTTCGTTTTATAAACTCTCTGTCTTTGTAGCTTTGGAATGCCGCAACTATGGGTCTGGGTCGGGCTTGTTGGGTTTGTTGTTTGCGGGCTCCAAGTCTATGTACACGTTCAAAACGGATATTTTTCACACGTTCAAACGTCTTCGAGGCTTGCAACTAAGTTGATTATAAGGAAGTTAATTAAAACATCTTCTGAATTTTCTTCCCAGAATCGTTCGGCTTCGGGAATTCCAAAAAAGAGTAAATTGTTTTGCATTTGTCGGCATTGAAGTTCCAGTGTATGATCTTTCAATGATTTGTTTTCTTTTTTAAGGATAAGTATTTCACTTTGGACGGAATTGTTTTGTTGTCGTGTTTCCCTAAGTTCTGCTTTTGTGTTTTGAAATTCGTCAAACATGTCACTGCTCATTTGAATAAATCTGTCGATGTCGTTTAGTTTTGATTTGACTGTTTGTGGTTGTCCTGTTCGAAATGTAGGTTGTATTTTGTTCGTTTTGATACTCGATATATCTGTCTCTATTGAATTCAGTTTTGTCAGGCTCTGGTTTATGTTGGAAAATTGATTTCCCATTTCAGTGTTCATTCTGTGTAACATTCCTGTGATGTCGTAGGCCGGTGGTTGGCATGTTGGCATTTGTGTCTGTTGTGTCTGTTGTGTGTAAGCCATACCACCATTGTTGTTATTTTCGTTAGTGTCTGCCTGACCATAATACACATGACACTGTTCCTGTTGTGTGTGTCTATGTCCGCCATTATTGTTTACATTTTGAACAATGGGGTTTGGATTTCCAATCATATTGTACATCTGGGTGGTTGTGGAGCCGTTTGTGGGGTATTTGGGGCACACTGGTAGGGTGATTGCCATTTTGTCCATACAGTACATCCCTCGTTTGGCTTATCACGTTACTTGTAATTTACACCACTTACCCCACCCACTGGTACTGGCTGTGCGTGTTGTCCGTTTTCCATATGTTCACTAACTTTTCCTTGTTTACCACTTTTTCGCGTAGTTTTTGTCATTATAGTTACTAAACCACATTAATACATACTTTCCATGTCGAATCTGTGTTTGTTACGCTTTAAAATGTCTTAAAATATTTTTTTAAATGCGAGCGCAAAATTTTCTGCCTTGGCGCCATATGTGTCACGTGGGCTAAAGCTCGCAGATTATCGCATCGTGCATGCGGACGAAATTACACTAGTGTATTATGCGTTTGAATGTTATGACACTGCGAAGTGCCAGTGTATACAATAGATGTCCATAGCAACGGAAATATACGGTATTTTTGAACCGTCATAAGCACAGTGGGTAGCGTACGTCACACGGCCCTGCTAATCACAGGTGTTTGAACAGATGGTCAGTTGGTATCATATGGGTATTTTGGTGGATTCTGGTAGATTTTGGTAATTTACATAGTTTTATGCAAATACTAATGCTCAAACGTTACATACGACAGAAATCGCTAATTATCTACACATTCACCGTTCGGAACTTTCCGGACCTGTTATACTGTCAAAGTTTCTAGTTATACGTGTAATTCGCGGGAGGTGACGTAAATTGTGTGTTGGTAACAATGCACCCACAAACCACCAGATATACCGAAATAACCCATAAAACACCGAAATATGAACCGTTCTTCAAGAACCTGTGCTGCTAATGTGGTTCACTTCAACCTGTAGCGGATTTCATCAACATTGCAAAGTATACTTATCTAGCAAAGTATACTTTGAGGGAGTAATCATTGATTTTTCCGAAATGCATTATTTCATACAGAACTAACGACTGCATATATTTGATGATTAACACTATGCATAATCATTATACTGAATTTATTACATTATCACAGCCAAAATGGCTGTGATAATGTAATAATTTCAGTATAATAAAACATTATAAAGTTATCAATTTGTTTTAAATTTCTCCCTCAAAGTATACTTTGCTAGAAAAGTATACTTTGCAATGTTGGTGAAATAGGCTACAGGATCGGATGTGTCAAATGTGGCTGTGACTGGAGCAATGGGGCTTATGGTATGTGTCACCAGTGTAGCTCCTGATCAAATAGCACACTCCTGTAGCCTGATAACAATATACATGTATGTTGCTTGTTAGAAGCATGACTGGTGTTTCATTGATGAAATGGCGAACAATGCAGATCCTGATCAGACTGTGCAGATTCACAGGCTGACCTGGAGCTACACTGGCCGCAAGACCCATAAACACCATTTCTCCAGTCACAGTCACAGATAGGTATAAGACACCCACCCCTTTCAACACTACACACCTCTATAGCGGCGTTTGCAAACAGTGTAGATCCAGATGAGCCGGCGCGTAACGAGCCGTCTCTTCAGAATCTGCACTTTTTGCAAGTAATTTGTGTAAGTTTTAACGCGTAACGAATATAGCAATGATGGCAGCGTCATCGGAATGTACTAGGATGTGACTTACCTGAGAATATGCGTTTCATGTCAACAAATATGTGTCAACAATTGCTGAAATACATGTTTTGTAAGTTTTTACGAAATAACTGCGAAACTGCTATATGAGGAAGGGATCATCGGACAAAGCTAGTATGCAACGTCCTGTGAAATATGCGCATTATCGACATTGCCTCAGCTGATAAAGATAGTATGAAGCCGTAATAGCAACGAGGGATCTAGTTATCTCCCTTTCTTTTTATTTATAGAAACCCGGTCCAAGTAATAAAGTTTAGAGCCTTATTTCTTGTAACAAGGGCGAATGTAGCAGGAATTGTTGTGAAAAGTGTTATAGAAAATAGTAGGTTAGTGCCGTGAATGGGAAAAAATATCCGGCAAGGCTCAAGAATTTCTTTATTTCTCATCAGAAGTATATGTTGTGACCACTCATTTGAACCGTCTCGCCGAGACGGTTCAAATGAGTGGTCACAACATATACTTTGGTTCAGAAATAAGGAAAATAGATAGAGAATAGTAGGTGAATGGGAAAAATGCCGTGAATGGGAAAAAATATCTGGCAAGGCTCAGGAAACGGGATGGGCGAGGCTTTGCCGAGCACATCCCGTTTCCGTGCCCCGCCAGATATTTTTTCCCATTCACGGCACTAACTTACTATTCTATTTATCTCGTCAACACCTATAAATGGCTGTAAAATGCAAAAATAGTATTGACTGGATATCAAAAATGTTTCACGGCACCGTGTTTCACGGCACATACGCACTGTGTTGACGGGATAAAATCTGATCCAGGACTGCAATAACCGTCAGATTCATATTTTCATACAGATTAATATTACCGTAACCAGTGTAGACGCAGATAAGACTGTGTCAGTGTTTATTTCTTGCAGAATACACAAAAAAAAATCGAGTTTTGCGAACAGAGTAGACCCAGATCAGACTGCACATATGTGCAGTCTGATCTGGGTCTACTCTGTTCGCAATAGCAATGGTTGTATTCAGTATTCAGTATTCAGTATTCAGTAAGAAATACACGCTAAAATACCACATAGGACCGGATCTCTATAAATAGATTTGCAAAGGAAAATAACTAGCTACGATCCCTCAATGCGCTGACGTACTTTGCCAGTCAGTCTTAATAAGGTCCCGTTTGTCGGCCGGTGGCTGAAAGTAACTTTTTACAATTTAATAATGCACATGGTGATAATTGCACATGGCTAATAATTGTAATTGTCTTAAATTATTGAAAAACATGTATGTTTTAGGGAGATGAAACGACAAAGATAATGGAGTGTCGCGCGAACTATTGTGTATTTCTCCGTGCATACGTCATTAGATGTTTTTGTCGCGCCTGCTTTAGCACACGGCGCTACTACAGTCGCCGTTTTTTCGTCGTCCGAATTTTTAAAAAGTTTGTACAAACGTCGTCAGCATGGTATACCGTTAATATTACTTGATGGGTTACTTCAATAGTTGGACATTTGATACATGTGAGCATTGGGAACACACTCATGCTGCCGATGACCTTTTTACCTTCACATTTTTGCGGAAACACTTAGCCATTCTTTTTGCGTCAAAAAGTGTGTACAAGCTTCTTAATCTGGTATAACTTTAATATTACTTACTGAAAACCAGCCCCCAATAATTCCAGCACAAACATATTTACACAATTCCCTAACATTTGATTGGCCCGTACCAAGTCTCTGTCCAAAATTTATATCCCAGTAAAGTCCCACGCCGAACTACTTTCCGTAACCGTGAGGCGCAGTTAAAATAATTCTTAAGAAAACGGAAAATAAACACATTTTATTGATTAATTTATTAAAATGCTGGACTGATAAGGAATGAATGGCATTTTTGTGGAATTTATCGGGGATATAAACTTGGAAAAGTCGCGGGAATACTGGACGAGGCCTTCCGGCCTTCGTCCAGTATTCCCGCGACTTTTCCAAGTTTATACCCCGATAAATTCCACAAAAAGGCCATTCATTCCTATAATATATACTAATGTTGTACTGTAAATACAAACATTATTTTAATAAAAACATGGTACTACATCGTATTTTTAGATATTAGAAAAGCTCTTCCTAAAACAAGTCCGTTAATATTCGTTTCTACGCGGATAAGAAGAGGAGCGTTGACGAAATTTTCATAGTAAATGCGGAATTCTATGAACTTTCGTCATCTTTCGACATCAGTTATGGAAAACCTCCTAACTTTTGTAAATATTTTTCAGGCGATATCGCACATCATGTTAGGCACAAAATCACGCGCCTCGTTTCATCGTTTCATCGTTTCATCAGTATTGTGGTGCGGGGAACCCGACCCTACCTAGCAAAACACCCCCGACCCATGGCCGTTTTAAAAAAAAATCATTTTCGTTCCTTATAATGCTTAAAAACGGGCTTTGTGACAGTCTTTTGCGTACGTTTTGAGCGCGTTTTGAACAGTGTGCAACTGTTGCTTTTCGTACTTTATCGCTACGTTTCGTACTTTAAATAAATAAGCGCGGGGATGTATCAGGAAACAACAACAACAGCAACAGAAAACAAGCTGCGAATCTTGGTAGAGGCTTGTTCTGAGTACATAACTCTAATTACATTTCATTACATTGCAGTGGAGCGCCGTGGCGTAATGGTTAGTGTGTCGGACTACTGATCCAAGGGTCGTGGGTTCGAGCCTGCCTAGCGGCGTGCGTTGTGTCCTTGAGCAAGACACTTTATCCACACTGTTCCAGTTCACCTAGACTAACATGCCATGTCTCTATATCATGTTTAACTTCTATTTTTCATTATCTGACTTTTTTCCTTTATTATTTTCTTTGCTATATATGTAACGGTAGTGAAAGCCATAGTGCTATCTCTACAGTTCACCCAGCTGTAAATGGGTACCGATAATTCGTAGTTGCTCTGTAAATACGAATTACCGGCTTCTCTCAAAATATCTCTACCTCCGTTCTTTCTCCCATTCTTGGGAGACGGCATGCAAGGTCCTAGAGCCAGTGCCGCTGTTAAATATAAGCATAAAAAAATTACATTGCACTACATAAGAATAGGACAACCTGTTGCCTATAAAGCGGAATATGTGCAGTTAGGTAGAGGCCAGAGGCAATATCCTACAGCGGCATGAATATTAATGAAAATGAATATTCATGAATGACAAAAAGCGCGCGCTCAAAGCAATGATGGACATCGACAGTGCTGCTGTTGATGTCGGCGTGAGACTGAAAGGTTTCGTCAGTTCTTTCGCGAAGAAGCTAGGCAAGCCATGAGGGAACTGGAAAAGACACAACAACGTCATATTCCAGTTATAAATCGGACAAAAACTTCGGAAACAACGGTAAATATTGCATAATGTGTAGAGTAGATGTACAACCAATATCCGTATAGTGCCAGTGGTCGTGATACAAGCGTGAATACAATGTCTGAAACTGAAACAAACGGTATAATATTTAAAGTTTACACTAATGATTGCCAACACATAAATGCGATGTTTTATATGACTTACATAACACACAGCAGTAGGATATTGCCTACATATGGTGACAATCCTCTACAGCGGAATATATGTGTACACAGTCCACGGCTCTAGGATATTGCCTACATATGGTGGCAATCCTCTACACCGGAATATATGACATACACAGCCCACGGCTCTAGGATATTGCCTACATATGGTGGCAATCCTCTACAGCGGAATATATGACATACACAGCCCACGGCTGTAGGATATTGCCTACACATATGGTGGCAATCCTCTACAGCGGAATATATGACATACACAGCCCACGGCTGTAGGATATTGCCTAAATATGGTGGCAATTCTCTACAGCGGAATATATGACATACACAGCCCACGGCTGTAGGATATTGCCTACATATGGTGGCAATCCTCTACAGCGGAATATATGACATACACAGCACACGGCTGTAGGATATTGCCTACATATGGTGGCAATCCTCTACAGCGGAATATGACATACACAGCCCACGGCTGTAGGATATTGCCTACACATATGGGCTGCGTCATGCAAAAACCGGGCTTAATGACAAACAATTCATTTTCACTTTTTTGCATATTCTGAATAGCACATCTTTTAAAAGACATATACCACAAAAAATATCAATGTATCTCAATTATTTTTCATGTTACATGTATTTTTGTAACACGTGGTACATGTAGAAGCGCAAACGACGTTTTAGCTCAATGACGTCCCAATTACGACGTTAACATTAACGGGCGACTTCAACGTCAATAAGAACGTTTAAGCGTAATGGAGTAGTAAACGAATAGGCCTGCCATGTAGGTTGATTTTAAGTAGTGTATGTATAATTTTATACTATTAGTGAATAATTGACAAACGACACGTAACCTTGGGCAAAGTCAACATTATCTTGTGTGTACTTTTTGCACAACTACGAACGCCAAAAATATGAGCCGCGCCGTGCGAAAACCGGGCTTAATGACAACATTTTCAGTTTTTACTTTTTCGCGTATTCTGAATTGTACTGTACATCTTTTAAAAGCCATATGCCGCCAAAATTATCAATGTATCCCAATTATCCCAATTAGCTCTTCCTAAAACAAGTCCGTTAATATTCGTTTCTACGCGGATAAGAAGAGGAGCGTTGACGACATTTTCATAGTAAATGCGGAATTCTATGAACATTTCGTCATCTTTCGACATCAGTTATGGAAAACCTCCTAACTTTTGTAAATATTTTTCAGGCGATATCGCACATCATGTTAGGCACAAAATCACGCGCCTCGTTTCATCGTTTCATCAGTATTGTGATGCGGGGAACCCGACCCTACCTAGCAAAACACCCCCGACCCATGGCCGTTTTAAAAAAAAATAAAAAAAAAAATCATTTTCGTTCCTTATAATGCTTAAAAACGGGCTTTGTGACAGTCTTTTGCGTACGTTTTGAGCGCGTTTTGAACAGTGTGCAACTGTTGCTTTTCGTACTTTATCGCTACGTTTCGTACTTTAAATAAATAAGCGCGGGGATGTATCAGGAAACAACAACAACAGCAACAGAAAACAAGCTGCGAATCTTGGTAGAGGCTTGTTCTGAGTACATAACTCTAATTACATTTCATTACATTGCAGTGGAGCGCCGTGGCATAATGGTTAGTGTGTCGGACTACTGATCCAAGGGTCGTGGGTTCGAGCCTGCCTAGCGGCGTGCGTTGTGTCCTTGAGCAAGACACTTTATCCACACTGTTCCAGTTCACCTAGACTAACATGCCATGTCTCTATATCATGTTTAACTTCTATTTCTCATTATCTGACTTTTTTCATTTATTATTTTCTTTGCTATATATGTAACGGTAGTGAAAGCCATAGTGCTATCTCTACAGTTCACCCAGCTGTAAATGGGTACCGATAATTCGTAGTTGCTCTGTAAATACGAATTACCGGCTTCTCTCAAAATATCTCTACCTCCGTTCTTTCTCCCATTCTTGGGAGACGGCATGCAAGGTCCTAGAGCCAGTGCCGCCGTTAAATATAAGCATAAAAAAATTACATTGCACTACATAAGAATAGGACAACCTGTTGCCTATAAAGCGGAATATGTGCAGTTAGGTAGAGGCCAGAGGCAATATCCTACAGCGGCATGAATATTAATGAAAATGAATATTCATGAATGACAAAAAGCGCGCGCTCAAAGCAACGATGGACATCGACAGTGCTGCTGTTGATGTCGGCGTGAGACTGAAAGGTTTCGTCAGTTCTTTCGAAGAAGCTAGGCAAGCCATGAGGGAACTGGAAAAGACACAACAACGTCATATTCCAGTTATAAATCGGACAAAAACTTCGGAAACAACGGTAAATATTGCATAATGTGTAGAGTAGATGTACAACCAATATCCGTATAGTGCCAGTGGTCGTGATACAAGCGTGAATACAATGTCTGAAACTGAAACAAACGGTATAATATTTAAAGTTTACACTAATGAGTAATGCCACACATAAATGTCGATGTTTTATATGACTTACATAACACACAGCAGTAGGATATTGCCTACATATGGTGACAATCCTCTACAGCGGAATATATGACGTACACAGTCCACGGCTCTAGGATATTGCCTACATATGGTGGCAATCCTCTACACCGGAATATATGACATACACACCAAGCCCACGGCTCTAGATATTAGCCTACATATGGTGGCAATCCTCTACAGCGGAATATATGACATACACAGTCCATACGGCTGTAGGATATTGCCTACACATATGGTGGCAATCCTCTACAGCGGAATATATGACATACACAGACCCACGCTAGTATTGAAATATTGTGGCAATTCTCTACACGGAATATATGACATCCACAGCCCACGGCTGTAGGTATTGCCACTATGCAATCCTCTACACGGAATATATACATACACAGCACACGGCTGTAGGATATTGCCTACATATGGTGGCAATCCTCTACAGCGGAATATGACATACACAGCCCACGGCTGTAGGATATTGCCTACACATATGGGCTGCGTCATGCAAAAACCGGGCTTAATGACAAACAATTCATTTTTCACTTTTTTGCATATTCTGAATAGCACATGTTTTAAAAGACATATACCACAAAAAATATCAATGTATCTCAATTATTTTTCATGTTACATGTATTTTTGTAACACGTGGTACATGTAGAAGCGCAAACGACGTTTTAGCTCAATGACGTCCTAATTACGACGTTAACATTAACGGGCGACTTCAACGTCAATAAGAACGTTTAAGCGTAATGGAGTAGTAAACGAATAGGCCTGCCATGTAGGTTGATTTTAAGTAGTGTATGTATAATTTTATACTATTAGTGAATAATTGACAAACGACACGTAACCTTGGGCAAAGTCAACATTATCTTGTGTGTACTTTTTGCACAACTACGAACGCCAAAAATATGAGCCGCGCCGTGCGAAAACCGGGCTTAATGACAACATTTTCAGTTTTTACTTTTTCGCGTATTCTGAATTGTACTGTACATCTTTTAAAAGCCATATGCCGCCAAAATTATCAATGTATCCCAATTATGTTTCAGTTTAGAAGTAGTTTTATGACGCGTAGTAAAAACTGATATGACGTTTTAGATCAAGGACGTCGAAATTACGACATTTTTATCAACGGCGTATACAAGGGGTGTTGATCCGGAAAAGTCCTATAGATTTGGCATCTTTGATCGCGATGTCCAAACCAAATTGGATAACTCGTAGCCTGGCCAAATGTCTCCCTTTAGGCTAAGACAAAGTATGAAAATAATGTTTATGGCTTCGTGTTGCAGTTGCTAATTGTAACGTAATGTTTTGATTGCGGCCCAAGAACCGAATTCTCGTATGAATCATTTTCAAATAAGGCAGAGTATCCCTGTTGTTTGCTGCTGTCTGAAATAATGTTGGGAATAATAGCGACCGTCCATTTTAACATTTCTATGTCGACGACATATTTCAAAGTAGAACAGTAGCCGATTATAATCATTCCTTTTGTGACAAAACACGATAACAGGCAGATTTGGTAGCGTGATACCTATATTTGTCGCCGTGTGTCTTTCTTGAGGATCGCAATTACCATCAACCTACTACATAAGTATGCAGTCAAGTGATAAACTGATGATTGATAACTACACAAACACTTTCGACTACAAAAGCAAGTTATGACCATCACATTTCCCAATTAATATGTTGATGCCCATTTATTTTTAAACTTCAATACAACCCCCGGGATATTTAAGTCATTAATAGCTGCGGACTACCTCCATTTATGATAAAATGAGTGGCGCATAAATGGCATATCATTCGCTAAGTACTGTATATAATTGTTCCAAAAAGTCTCAATTTAACCAAGATTAATAGATGTAATATCGTTGCATACACTAGGTTGTTTCATATTTAAAATTATTTAGGAATCAAAGTGCAATGTAAAGCGAAGACTTCGCTGATATTAGCCAGTTAATTTATGGCGGTCACCATTTTGAATTCATAAGGATCGAAAAAGAGTAAAAATGTCAAAGAACGACAGTTCGGCGACAATGTACAGCACCAGAAGCATTTTCTAAGTCAATGATGCTGCGAGGACTCGAGCAGTCTCCTGCTAAAAAAAATTGTAGTTGTCACGACAACCAGGCATAATGTCAAAACATGTATTCACGTTCAATGACTCACAAGTACGTGACTCAGTCATGACGTCATAATATGTTACCGAGGTACAAGGTATCACGCGTCTTCATATTAGTGAAAGTTTCAAGTAAGTTTATCATTTTCCGTTTCTGTTCACATTTAATGTTAACTGACACCAGAAAACGTAAATGGGAGGGAAACTGTGAACTTTTACGGCGACGCTAGACAATTTTGAAAACGTCGATTTTCCGACGATCGTTTACCGCTTTTCATGACGTCATTAAGCCCGGTTTTCGTATGGCGCGGCCCATATGGTGGCAATCCTCTACAGCGGAATATATGACATACACAGCCCACGGCTGTAGGATATTGCCTACATATGGTGGCAATCCTCTACAGCGGAATATATGACATACACAGCCCATGGCTGTATGATATTGCCTACACATATGGTGGCAATCCTCTACAGCGGAATATATGACATACACAGCCCACGGCTGTAGATCTTGCTACATACGGTGAAAATCCCTCTTACAGTGGAATAAATATGGCATACACAGCCCACGGCTGTAGGATATTGCCTACAAACTTGGTGCAATCCTCGTACAGCGGGACACCGTGTAGGAACTTACACCACCCACAGCTGAGGATATCGCCTACATATGTGGCAATCCTCTACAGCGGTACACCTTTTAGGACTTGTACACTGTTATGACTTACACATCCACCGCTGTAGGATATGCCTACAAGATGGCGCAAACCTCTAGAGGTTTTGCCTACATATGGTGGCAATCCTCTACAGCGGTACACAAAACATAAAAAAAACAAACCCAATCCCCATAATCCGGCGTACAATGACTTACACAACCCACAGCTGTAGGATATTGCCTACATATTGATTGACAATCCTCTACAGCGGAGGAAATACTCTACACCGGTACACCGAGTAAATGACTTACACAACCCACAGCTGTAGATATTGCCTACAAATCGGTGGCATCCTCCTACAGCGTAACAAAACACCGTAATATGACTTGTACACCGTGTAGGACTTAAACAACCCACATCTGTTAAGATATGCCTGCATAATGACTGCAATCTTCTACAGTGGATCACTCTATGTGACATAATACACTACCCATCAGCACAGCTGTAGGATATGGCCAACATATGAAGGCAATCCTTAGAGGCCGGACACCGTAAATGGATAATATTGCATACCCAACTCAGATTTGTCATTACTTTCAGATGTTGTTTGCTGGGGGACAAATTTAAACATCTCTGGCAAGAACCCATTGTCCAGAAAGAAGAAGAAAACGATGGGATTCCATGTGGTGATGCTGGCATGAGAGGTGTACGACTACCAACATGGAAAAGTACCAGGCATAGAAGGAGGGAAAGAACGACTGAAGACGGCAGACTGTCAGTTATGAAGCATTATGAAGTGAGTTGGAAAGCACTCGAATTCCTTTTAAAGAGAGATGTAGCGTTCGTCCATTGCGTAACGTGTATTGCTTGTCTGCGGCATTAGTACACCTTAATTTTGGGTCACGCCCGCGAGCGGACGCGTGATAATTTATATCGCACATTGGGTACAACATACATAACGTGCGTCCGGGTTAAAAGTTTCGGTATGGCTATCAAAGGCCTCGGCGGCGCGACATGCGGCCGCAGGGGGGCCACGCGCCTCTAGAGAAAATAAAACAGCTTCACCGATTTTAATGATATTGGTCCACAATATGTGTCCTCTGGTGGTGCTTAGCTTAGCATAGACCCACGTCCGGCCACCCAAGGTCAAGGACTTACATTTGTTTGTTGTTTTCTTTTGTAATTATCAAGGCAGCCGGTGACGGGATTAGCTTCGTTTAACCGCCAGTTCCTTGTTTTCTTCTATTGCATATTGTTGATTGCTGTTGTGCATAAACTGGTTTAACGTTCAAAAACAGATTGACGATCCCAACAGCTTCCAAACTTTGATTACCTAACCCCCTCCCTGGTGATCTGAACCTACTTTTTCTCCGAAATGTAGGCCATTACAGTCATAAGTTTAGTTGGACTGTCACAAAACAATAAACATTAGTTCCTGACATAATAGCTACCACACTGGGTCATTTGATGACCATGCCCTACTTTATACTCAAAATAGATGTAATTTACGACAGTCAAAACTTTGGTTGTACTTCCAAATTTTTGCGATCTCCCTCATTACATTAGTCCGATGTTCGACAAACTTCATTAGTAAGTGATTGCTTACATTTGATACCTAACCATCCTGGATCTTCAGGTGACCTTCACATACATTCTTATAATATATGTCACATCCTTCAAAACTTGGATGTACGTCCAAATTTTTTCATACATCCCTGGTTACATTAGTCAGATGTTGCTAAAGTTCTTTAGTGGCTTCCGGACATGATTGCTATTCTGGTCATTTGAGTGACCATCAACCCAGTGGTAGCGGGTGAGT
This sequence comes from Conchocele bisecta, assembly GCA_029237695.1. NCBI lineage: Eukaryota > Metazoa > Mollusca > Bivalvia > Lucinida > Thyasiridae > Conchocele > Conchocele bisecta. Next base: position 53,012,300 of record CM055272.1, on the reverse strand, counting down.
TACAATCAGCATGAAACAGGCTCTGTTTATATTCTAACATACAGGTATATCACAACCCCGGATCCATGCCTGATAAAGCACATTTCCGAACATAGACATGCCATTCCTCACGCGATCTGAGATGTATCATAGAAGTTCAGAATTGGGTGTCCAGTATGGCCAAGACAACGCAGAACGTTTTATGTAAGGATAACTGTAAAAATACTTACATATCCACCTTCATCTTAGTCTTGTCGTGATTCTACAATACCCAACAGGGAGTCCTACACTACACAGACAGTGAGTCCCCTAGACTACAGAGACACAGGTGAGTCCCTACACACCCAGACATGTGGGTCTCCTACACTAACCCATACAGGTGAATCCTCTACACTACACAGACAAGGTGAGGATCCCTACAAATACAACAAACAGGTGGGTCCCCTACACTACACAGACAGGTGAGTCCCTACACTACCCAGACAGGTGATCCACACTACACAGACAGGTGAGTCCATACACTACACATACAGGTGGATCCATACACTACACAGACAGGTGATTCCCTACACTACACGAGACAGGTAATCCCTACACACACATACAGGTAAATCCCTACACTACACAAACAATTGAGTCCCTACACACTACAGACAGGTGATTCCATACATCTACACATACAGGTGAATCCCTCCAATACACATACATGTGAAATCCCTACCAACACATACAAGTGAGTCCCTACACTACACAGACAGGTGAAATCCCTACACTATAACAGAACAGGTGTCCCTACACTAGTGACTACACAGACAGGTGAAACCTACACTACACATACAAGTGGACCTACATACACTAACACATACAGGTGAGTCCCTACCACAACACAAACAGATGAAATACATACACTACACAATACAGGTAGTCCTACACTACTCACAATTACAGGTGAATCTCTACACTACACATACAGGTGAGTCTTTACATTACAACAAACAGTTGAATCCCTAACACTACCCAGAACAGGTGAGTCCCCTACACTACACATACAGGTACCACAGACCATGAGTCCATACACTACACAGATAGGTGGGTCTTTACAATCATAGACAGTGATCCCTACACTACACAGACAGGTGAGTCTCTAACACTACACAGATAGGGTTGACCTAATACTGGTCTATCCCGTCTCTGAAATGACATTAATTACAAGTTTCTGAACATATAATACTATTTTCATCATCAGCTACCCTGCTAGCATGTCTTTACTAGACCTTATATATATATTTAAAGCCTTTCAATCAATTAAATATGGTCACCTTTCTCTCTAGATCATGGTTCACATGCAATATCCGTAATCCCATGCTTACAAACATCTAATTTGTTTAGGGTCCGGCCATACAGATAATAAATGATGGAACCTTCATAATGAACTGTTGGTGAAGACTACGAGTTCATTGTACACCGTGGAGACGACAGAAATAACCCACCATCATATCCAATATCTGGACTGTTGGTAGAAACATGAGCAATTAACCGGTATTACACACTGTCGGTAATACAATGTGGTTAAGTTCGTCAACTTACACAAACTGACAATTTCTTACATTGTATGTCTTATTGTTGGAATGTTTTTCCTGTCAACCTGTCTGTGCCATTCCGACCATACATTGAAATCTGATGAAATGTTCACCTTTCCCTACAGAAGACTGAACCAATTGTGTACATTCATCTGTAGAAACACAATTCCAGCTGCACAGAGACAATGACGCGAACTGTTTAAGAGATCCAGAACGTCACATATATGGTGCCGAATGTTTTGCCACATTGACTACAGCCAACACTAACAGTATTCCCCTCAAAATGGATTGTCCGCGATGCCTGTTGTGAAAACTGAAACACAAATACCCTAACACAAGCACTTTCCTTAACATGGAAAAAAAAGTGTAACCCTACAGCATGTATAGTCTTAGATAACAAAAGTATATATATGCTCAAATGCATGGTTCAAACTACCATGGACTATTACATATCTACATTTATCACAACTAAAACAGTGTTATCCATGCTTTAACCCAGTTCATAAATTTATAGGCCACAAAACACAACCCCACGTGTAATAAACACCTTGTAGAGAATTTGATTGACTGGCCCATCGCCCCTCATTATGTATACGTATTTTGTGCCAACTTATTGTGAAATTAATAAAAATGGAGACGTTCCAAATGACATCCGTAATGGCGCGACAAAGCAATGTTTTGAGACGTTGACGTCATCATGGTTGAATACGTCATTAGAAGCGTCGGCGACTCATTAAAATTACTGAAATTTTTGAATGTGCTTTCGTTTCGGTATAATGAAGTGTTACAAAGAATAGGAGCCTATTACATCGCATATTTAATAATAATTTTTCCTTGCAGGGATAAAACTATTTTTCTCTGCGGAGATTTAACCTAGATGCGAAAATAGTCAATGGCATCTTGCTCACTGAAACATTATTGGCAATCTCCACATTGGAATTGCCCTTTTGAGGAAGTCATGTGATAAAACCAGAATCTTAACACTCGTTTCCATTTGATATGAGATTTCTGAAATGTCGTTCGGCAACTTTATGCACCACAGCCTCAGGCTCGTGCATAAACGCGCGACTCGTTTCATAATCTCATAACTGAGGGAACTCATTTAAGATCCTCTAATATGTATTGTTTACAAAGTTAAATCTTCATCCTGGACACCAGCCTGTTTATACAATCAATAATGTTCAATATTGCAGTATAGATTGTACAAGGAACTATCTATATGCATGTAATCGTATATTTAACATAATGTTGAGCTGGTGTACCGTGAAATAAGCACAAGTGGTTTTGGCCTTAACGCTCCTACCAAATGAGTGAGTGTATGACCGATTTCGAATATTAGCGGTTAGGATCCAATCACGAAGGTATTTCAAGATCATCAGCTCATCTGGTTAAGATGAACATTTCACACATGATAATATGGCAAAAACAAAGTGAATGAAGCGTAAAAATATGGACAAGAGTTGAGCAAATTAATTTCTGAAGGCGGGTCATATTAAGGCAACTGTCGTGCGATTCAGATTGTGTCCTAGAACATGATTTGATTAGTTTGTAGGTAACATGTCCTTTTGACTTAATTTAACTGACATCATTTCTTCATATATAGAAACACAAGAGTGGTGTAAACAATTTCACTCGACACAACTCGAGTGGTGTAATTCACTGTGAAATTTGGGAAAACTGAAACTGCCGGCTGAAATGTAGGGAAATAAGAATAACACACAGCATTTGTTAGATATAAGAAACATTTTTCACGAGCCAGCCATGACATCTAATTTAGTCGACTAACGAGTGTGCAACACAAGTTAGTTGACAAATTATGTTGCCTTCCTGTCGAGTGAAATATATTAATGTACTCAAAAATCAGTTTGTTATCTATTTATTACATTGTCTTTGTTTTAAAATATTTTAGAGTAGTAAACATTAGTCTTATTTACTTTTAGAATTGGGGGCTAAAGTGTGTTTTTTATGTAGTACTTGACATGGCACCAAGATCAGGATTATTCCAATTTCAGGAGCTGAATATACATGCTTGATGGTGTGTCACAATATATGTTAATTTCTATTGTGGGCTCTCCGGCTCCCCCTTCCCTTTGTCCCTCCATCTCCGCTACATTTCTCTCTCCGTCTCCACTATTTCTCTCTTGTCACACCGGTGGGTCCGCAGTGGGAGCACGCGATGGGTAATTTAACGATCAGAGGTTTCATCCTTGCCGGAATCCCGCATTTTGTATGTGACAGTTGAATCTGGTTATACACCTTATGTGAAGTAATAACAATATTTCGTAAATCCTATTTTAGGGAAAGGGGCCAAGAGACTTGGTGTGGTATGGACTGGCACCATGTCAGTATTCTAATTTCAAGCTGAATATATTTGTTTTTTCTCGATGTAAATAACTAATTTCTGATTTTGGGATTTCCCCCCCAATCATCAGGTATAAAATGGGATCGAACCTGTTTGCCCGGCGCTTACATGACCATAGCTGTTGATAGCCGTATAAACACTAATAAACAAACAAACAAACTCGTCACCGCCCCTTCTCTCTGTCTCCATCTCCCACTCTCTTCTCTTCCGTCTGCGTGAGTGGTGGCGGGCGAACGCAACGGTGTAAATTAATGATAGGGTCCTCCATATAGATCGAATCCCGATTGGCCTCAAGGTACGTTTTCATCTTTGGACTCATTTTTTACCTGGGGGGTTGAATTGGTTTATTGCCCATTATAAAAGTAGTAAGATTCTTAAATGATCCTACTTATCTTTTGGGAGGGGCCATTCGATTCTGGTGTTGCCGAGGACCTGGCACCAATCAGGATTATTCTGATTTCATGGCTTAATATATATTTTTTATCTGAGCCCCGCTTGCAGAAGCCGAGACATAGTGATCACAATGACGTCCGTCCGCCGAAATCTGGCGTAATGTTTTTAAATACCTTCTATCTCTGCAGTACTAAGTCCCATGACCTTGAATGCGATTATTCTAATCCTATTATAGGCAGGCTGTTGATAGGACCCGTTAAAACACCAATAAATTAAACAAACTCTCTCTCCCTCTGTCTCCACCTCTCTCTGTCCCCACCCCCATCTCTCTGCTGTCTCCACCCCGCCATCTCCTATCTCTCTGTCTTCCCTTTCTCTGTGTCTCCCCTTGTTCTGCTTCCCAGACTGAGAACTACATTAGTCAAAAGAACAGCAATCATATTTGTCATATGCGTTTAAATATGGATGTCCTATATGATGTTGATTAAAGATATTAAAATTTGTCCTGTTCAGTTATATTATAATATTAAATTAACTTGCTTTCAGCATAATATTGAGTAAAAATATCAATTGTAAACTAATTGTGTTATTTGTTCATGTCCTTGAAAGTGTTGGTTGACCATGATCATGAAGCTGTGGAGTAATGCAAGCAATATCCTACACATAAGGTTCCCTGCAGTAGTATATAGGGAGTCAAAATGATACCACCTAACGGTGGTATCATTTTCACCCCGATATACTACCACCACCACCCCCGATAAAACACCGTTTCGTCCAATAGCACAAACTGGTCACCAACACAAAAAACGTGACAATTGGTGTCATAAATACAATCATGTTTTTCCCCAATTGAACAGATAAAACAATAGTAATAACAGGAGTTGTTTTCGTGCTTGTCATAAATACCTCATGTTCATTAACGTCCAATTGAAAAACAGTTTAAAACTATACTAATAAAAAAGGATATTCATCCCGTTGTCATATTATTTTTCAACACGCATTTTTCCTCCTCCATCTATAGCTAATTATTTCTACGATATTGAAAAATTATTTAATAAATTTGTAAAAATATAAAAAAATAGCAAAAGCCTCCAATCGTGCACACAACCCCCAGCGACTGGGCAGATTTCTTAGCGGCCCCCACCACTGGGTGTTGACCTTATCCTAAAGCCCACGCATCTTTTGGCTCACAGTCTCATTTTTACGGGTCGTCTTTTAACCCATTGCCAATTCCATTCAGAGAAACGACGAGTAAAGGCAAAGTAAGGCGAGCCTATTTTGTGATTTGGTGCTGTAATTGCAAGCTCTTAGTAGAAAGCTTTAGGCGGCACCTTGAGCTATACAATTTCATCACAATTCACACACACACATTTAAGACTGCTACCATTAAACAGACGATACGGACGTCAGAACCAGAATCAACAACATGCACAAACTAACGAGATGAGACAATTGTTGTAAGGCTTTTTCAAACGTAAATATACGCTTCACTTTCCCTATACAACATAACAATGGTGTGCTAATTATAATATTTATAAACACTTAGCGAGGTTTCAACGATTTTCCAGGGAGGATGGTTCTTTTATTTTATTAATTTGATAATTAGTTTTGTAAAAAATTATTATAAATAAATTTTAAGAAAATTATAAAGGTAATTAATATAGAAAAACAGATAAAAAACCACAAAGTAGATCTCGATACGCGGTCATAGCAAATGTATGTGGTTCAGTGGGTGTCGAACGCGTATAGAAATGTATGGTGGTCAGTGGGTGTCGCAGACGGGGCCCTAAATTATTAAATATTTCTTTTTAGGTTCCGTATGGAGGGGCCGTCGGAACAGCTGGAATGTATGGTGGAGGAATATCAGATTCAACTGTAGACACGCGAAAAACATATCAACGTCCAGACGCGAGAGATATTTTCTCATCGTCGGCCCTCCCTTCCATCAACGATTTTTTTATATATCTTCGTCCGCTAGAATGTGTGGTCGAGCCATGGGACCGGATCGTACCCCTTTTACATCCTGTATCTAACCATCTCTTCGACGCACCATTTTGAAGCTCGCTATCTGATATATCGTTGTCGGCTATCGCTTTTGACACATAATGTCAGATACTGTTTTTCTTAGATCTCCGCGAGAACCGCTATTCGATTGTGCTTTCGACTCTTGGCCTCTAGTTTTCGTCCCAAGAGTCTGGTCGTCATGCAAAACATCCCGCCCCCGCTGCTACACACTCAAGGCCACCGCGACCGTTGCAGCGACAACTGTTTACAATAAAGACACAGTCCCACCCCCGCTTATAACGGATGCTGAGGCTAACGCGGTGGCCACACCCTCTAATATATTGACCCGAGCCTTCTATATTTCTTCGCATATCCCGTCCACGTCTCTCCCTCGTGTTGTAGAATATGTTGTATCTCAACGATCCTGGTCATCCTAAAGGATGCCCGGGTCGACCGTGGCCCCGAAGGTAAGTGTGGATATATTTTCTCGTCATATATCATAAATCAAGTTGTATTAACAGCGGAACAATAGTTTAGGAGCCGATTGTTTCGCCAGTTTTTGTAACAAAGTTAAAACACTACCTGCCGAAACTTTAATTGTAGTGTCATCATCGCATTCATAGTAAACCTGACCTCTGCACCCGCGTCTTGGTGATGCCAATATTCTGTTCCTACACATTCAGGACGACATTCACTCGGACTTCGCATGGCATGTCCGCGAAAGTGAACCGAGCAGAACCGCCATTCGAAAAATCACCCGGACACTGCCATGGTTGGTTATCCCCCGAATCTGTTGCTCGTGTTTTGGCACAACCGAATGAAATATTCGGTAGGCCCCCTCCTTATGAACACCCGCTCCTCGCACAAACAGTTTATGACTTGTCCTAGCTTAGCTTGCAACGTTCTAATTTGTTCATCGCCCTAGTTAAAACAGTGTGGGACTGTGATACGCTCTCTCCAGCCTTCCTCATTGCGGCTTCATCGAAAATGCCGCGGGCCGCGACGGGAACGTCCCTTCTAAGTTGAACCACCAGGACCGTATATGCACATGATTTAAATATGTATATATATTAATGTTTTAAAAATCGGTTATTTCGAGAACACCGAAATCGGTAATAGTTAATCAACTTCTCGCTATCATCGAGAATAGAAATCTTCAACATCGTGGCTGTGTCCCGATTTCCGATGCTGGGAGTGGCGTCTACCAGGTTGTAACGATGTGTTTCACCCGATCCAGGTGCACCCCGAGAGTTTTTTGTGAAGTAAGTTCACCGGGGTATCGCCGGTGCTCGCCCGCGGGAAGACAGGGAGCTGAAACCCTTCATCCTCGTTGTAAGTGGGTGCTAAACCTAACATTGATGCCAAAGCCGGGGTATCGTTACCTGGTTGGCGGGTTCGACTAAAAGGTCGCGAGTCCGTGACTTTCGAGATTGTGAGGTGCTCTACTACCAGCAAGCTCCGACGCGACAAAAGTTTGGAAGGGATTCTCGAACTCCAAAGGCCGGGGGCAGCCTCACAACTGACTTGTCGTCTATCCTTCACGTAGCCGAACCCTACCTTATCCTCCCCGTTTTCCACCCAAGCCGTGAAGTGATTGATCTGAGCCTACCCGGCGTTTTCCGCAGCAGTTGTCGTTGACTTTGAAGTTCACAACTCTCATTTTTTTGAACATAGTGATAGAACCCACATAATAAATATCTTTCAATGGATACCCCAAGCATTTAGCTTTAACTCTAATGCAAAGTATTCAGTCGGAGTGTGTATACACCCTTCATAAGAACACCATTGGTGAGCTTGTGCACCCCACGAATAAAGCTAGTTTGGGCGCTGGGTTTTCGACACAAATTTCACTAACAGGGTTTTGAAAAGTACATGACTTCCTAAAACCGATACACAGGATGTCTTAAACAACTGAACCATAATCATCATGCCATTTCTGCAGAACCACTAAATTTTTACCGTGTGGGTGTGCCACAACCGGGTGTGGCGTCTCTTACATAACACATAAAAAAGTCAGTAACAGCATGTAAGCAGTAGCGTCTACACTTTCATGAGTATTATACAATTATGGAGGATTTCTCAAAGAACTAGGTACTAACACTCCACTACCTCAAAGACAATGGCTGGAACCCCAATTTTCCAACACATACGACCGAAGGCGTTCGACACTGATATGTGACGAATTTAACGTTCAAAAGATGCGACTGGAGACAGAAGCTATTTCCTAACAGCCAACAGCTGGGCCCGTTCTCTCATTCGGGTCCATCCGGGAATTGGACGCAGACTGATTTAGACACGATCACTCTGTGACCACACCATCAGCGGAACGGGCCGCGAATTTTGATCCCGCGACGATGACCTTCCGGGCCGAAGTAATCTGGAGGTCGCAACTGCGGCGTCACAACCTGCAATTGGTTACCTCCGAAACGAGCTCACGTCGATTATTATTTAACAAACGAAAACGTGCAGAAGGTATAGAAACCTTTATATTGGTCGACGGTCAGGGTTTAACGCAGGCCGGTTGTTACCCGCCTCAACGACTCCATTCACACATACTCTGGGCCATCCACGGCGCACACGAAGCAACTAACTCGCAGTTCTATATAGGAGTCGGAACCGCGTTTGACGCGGCAAAACAATTCTTGGCACTTGTAGAGGACGCCATCTCATCTACGGTGGATCCTGGAGAAGGCGAATCCATAATTATCAAGACTTTTACAGAATGCTAGTACCCCAGTAGACCTACGGTATTGGTATAGGTCTGTATATGGCGGCCGAGCAATATGATACTGACGAGACGACCCGGTTGACGTTACAAATAAATCAGATCGTAATCGCCACCCGCAAACAAAAAATCGGCCACAACGGAACGTGACGTGCTGACATCCATCGCACCCCCAACAGCGAAGCGATTTCATAAAACCGGCAAGCACCCACCCCAATTCGCGAATCAAGTTCATTTGAACTCAGTGTTCCACCGAGTTCCGCTCCTGTTTCACCCTCTGCAATAGGGACCTACCAATTCACGAATTGAGTTCCCCAATAGACACCTCACTCTCCCACCGTTTCACCAGAGTATTCGTTTCCTCGAGAGACGCCAGCTCACCCTCGGAGATCCCCGCAGGAATATCGGGCAACCGCCCGCCACATGCCTGAGTTTCGGCTGGGCCTTTCCCACATTTCAAATGTGTATTTTTTCTCGGTGGGGCTCTATGAAGGTAGTTTCGTCATCGAAATCGTCCAAGCCCTCGCCTCGGCTATATGGGTCGAAATAGTCATCATCATCATCATCGAAATCGTCCAAGCCCTCGCCTCGGCTATATGGGTCGAAATCGTCCATGCCAATATCGAGACCAGACATCTTTAACAATAATAATTATTATATTAAAGACAAAACCAGACAGGTTTTAATAGATATGTCTTCGAGTCAATACCTCGAAAACCAATCCCAATACGCAGACTGCGTGACCCCTCGGGGCAAAAGGCGTGAGACAGTTTGTCGTTATTAAACGAACAACCCCTCGACGATCGCCAGAACCAGCAACCTCTTAGATTCGTTTCCCCAACTTCGAGCTACGACTCATTATACGCGGGACTGTTCGCGTGAAAAACTACGACCTCCGCTTCACTAATATCGCTTACATCGACGGACCGGACCGAACCATACATACCGTTCAGAACTGGGTCCGCGCCATCATCAAGAAGACCATGATAAAGATTTCTGTGTAATGAGTGATGTCGTCGATGACCGCGACGTCTACCCTTGCTACCCAGGACCTGTGGAAGAACGGCACAAGATGTTTTTGGGAAAAATTTACGGTGTATCAAGGTATTGACAACCAGCCGAAATAGGAACGTAACCAGACTTACAATCGGGGCTGGTGACAAGGCAGATACGTCGCGAGCGACAACTGCGGTCGCGGCCGCTTACGGCAACCGATTCTACATCCCGCTCAGACTTTGAGTTGCTGGAGAGTCCCACATTCCCTAACTATCAGAGCGCGTTGGCGGACCGCCGCATACGAACTAACGTTCAACGACTACGGCCGATTCTCATAGCCACTGACATGACAATCGAAGTATACGATCGACAATGTTTCGCTGAGTACGACATGGTCAACGATGCCCGAACTCGCGCGATTTAATTCAGATCCCAGTGAACGCCCGGGCGCTTGCCATACTTAACGACCGAGTTTCTCACCACCACAAATGACGAAGACAAAAGCGACAACATTGTGGAATATTAATGTCAACGTACCCGCCCCGCTCGATCTGAAAGGTATACTGATGTTGTTCGAGGAGGGTCGTTCGCGCCTCGGTGTTAGAAAATCCGACAAATTTATAACCCCAAAATCACGAAGGTAGAGGTTGACGATCGAGGAATTACCCAATCAACTCTACAGCGCGGGTCTTTTGCGCGCAGACCAGCAGTGGGACGAAGTAAGGAAAACATTATGCTTCCGGCTCTACTAAGCTTCCCCTAGGTTGCCGCGGTTGCCAAAGACTGCAGCTCTCGACGTCTCCCTCGCTGATTTCCTGACTACCAAATACGCTAGACATTGCGAGCCAGCGACGACGACCAAATGCACAGGTAGCGGACCGCCAAGTTGAGAACGCTAGCGAGGGAGGGACGATTCAGATAACCAAAGAGGCGTATGGAGCTGGCACATTGAACGAGTACTTATATTTAATTAGCCCCTACACCCACGGACAGCGTCAACACTCAACACGACAGATGGCCGATACGTCCCTCCGGCGATGTAACTAAAAATCAATACAATTCAACGATTGGAGATGCACACTCTGCTATAATATGTGGGCAGACAGGATGCGGAAAAACGGTTTCATCCTCGCTTAACTCCGAGGGCTCCTTAACAACGATGCCTTTATTTTTTTCGTCACATCGTGATCCTGTGTCCCACTGTGCGGCACAACGAGACTTATCAGTGGCGCCCTTGGATATGGACCGACCCTGAGGTATACGTTATTGACCCCGGCGACAGGCTTCACGGTTGGCTGCATGTCTTCTATCAAATATTCCAGGGAGAGCCCACCCTATACGTGATTGACGATTGCTCGGCCAAGGCTGCGATGACCAAAAAGATGGACATGCTCTCTGGCCGCCATGCGAGGCAAAGCGTATGGATCTCCACTCAGAACTACAATGCCGTCCTCAAGGATCTGCGCGAGCAAACGAAATGGGTCGCCCTCTTCCACTGCAAGGACCGAGACTCATTCGATGAATGTCTTGGAGAGAACGACGTTATCCCAACGCGCGAGGAGCGCCTGGAGGTTCGACGGATACTTTCGGAAACTAAACACGCCAAGCTTCTGCTAAAGACTGATCAACCAACTGCTTATAATGTATGTAATTAATTTTCTTAAAATTAATTACTAACTGCTGAGTAAATGCTTAACAATGCTGAGCAAATGCTGAACAATTGCTTAACAATGTTGAACAATGCTTAACAAATACTTAACAATGCTGAGAAAATGCTTAACAATGCTGAACAATTGCTAAGAATTTGTTGCTCCGCTCCGAGCTTTATTATGAGCATAACGGTGATCATAAGTATCTGGTGGTGCGCTTGGCAATATGTTAGACTTATGAGACTCGTAAGAATAATTTTAAGAAAAATGAACTGCGACGAACTTCTCGATCAGCTAATGGAAGAAACAGTCGCTCCGACTGCCGACACACTGAACTACTGAAACTGTGGAACACCTGTCAGCACGGCTGCCGATACGGTCCCGAAAGAAAATGAAAACGCGGCGCGACGTGAGCGGTTGGCTGCGCTGGTTGCTGGGGGACAATCGGAGCATTATCTCGGTAGGAGTCTCTCAGTTTGTCAGGATAAGATGTCGGATGCGGAGGTCGATAAAATGTACGCGCGATACGAATCCAAATTAGGTGCGGAGATGACGAAAACTCTCGGATCGGCGGCTATTTATTTTTACGCTACCACCGTTAGTATACTTCTCCCTATACCAGACACCGCGGGATTGATTGGCGATCTAGAGACCGACCCTTTTATAGGACACACTCTAGAACAGCCTGCTGCTCATTTTATCACAAGTTTGGAATGTACTTAGCTCCGCTGACAACCGCGTTGATCACGGGTAAACACTGTCAATTTGGACATATATGTCCACGAACTATAAGCCCTAATATTATAAATGATGATGACACAAGACGCACCCGCGAGAGTGACGGTGTTGAACCCCCCGATTGCTCCAACACAATCGAACCCGAGTGTTACTCCGCCACTGGATGACATTCAGCGTATAAAAAATCCCAAAAGACAGGCGGCTGGGAGAGCGGCTGCTGCCACACGAAAACGAAAGTTAAGATAAAATACTCGCCGAGCTTCGAGAGGCCAAATGGTCGTTGCAATCGGAGACAGAGACGACAAAACACCCGGTGGCAGCTGTTTCTCCACCAATCGCTATTGGATTGGAACCGATTGCTCCAACTGATTGGATCCCGTGGGTTGTTGTTGGTGGTCTGTCAGTTGTGGGCACCCTGTATGTGCTTTACCGTTTCAACAACAGGTCATCAACGAGGCTGAAATTGAAAAAACAACCCCCAACACTGTTGGACGCGGTTCCAATCCAATCGTTGAGGGATGTGCCCCATTTAAACATTAGACGCGATCCTTTTTATATGCAATAATGGCTGAACAAGATGGTAAAATGATAGTGAATGCGCTTTATCACGCCGTGGTGATATCGGGTCTCAGTATCGGGTACGCTCGAGCAGGAAAGATGGCCTTAGGATGGTCCGCTCCCAAATTGGACTTTACTGCGAGAGACGTAGGGCTCGTGACCTTAGATGTAGCGGCCGCAGTTTGGACCCGAGATTATCTAATTAAAGCTGGAATTCTACCCGTTAATATATGGAAATAAAATGGCTTCGATCGGAATAATGATAGGTGGTGCGCTCGTAAACGCATTGGCTTTCAGCGGTAGCAACTATTTCTTCTCTAAACTACAAAACTCGGACGCGGATGAGGAGCGCGAGCGTCACGATTTAGCTGAAGAACAACTCAAGAGTGCAGACGCAGCATGGTCGAAAAAACGAACCGCCCATCTGGACGCGTTCATCGTCGTAGGAATGGGTGTGGTGGGTCTCGTCGGCTACTATATTCAATCGAAAATTTTAAATTAATTATTTTTACAAAATTAATATTTTTTTTTTTTATATATGACGAGTGCGTGTTGGAGATTGTCCGATATATTAGAATACTTCGCATTACGATGAACACGCGCAAACTTGATACCAAACTATCGCGCAAGTTATCAAACACATACTACAGCCCACGCAGCTACTGGAAGGGACTCGCGGCCACCAAGAACCTCGCGGCGGCGACCAAGGTTTCAGAAAACGCCACCAAGGAATGGCTCAAGAAGCAGGCCATCTGGCAGATCTATTTACCCGCGCCTCACAATATTCCGCGCCCAACAAATTCGACGTGCCGCCGGTTCCGAACCAAGTTCACCAAGCGATCTCCGTTTGTCTTCTCTCACGATCGCGTCGGTCGCAAGACTACAAGTACGCACTGACAGTCGTTGACGTAGCGAGTCACTATAAGGGGGCTGAGCCGTTGGCTACGAAAGAGCTAATAAGGAGGTGGCCGAGGCTCTTTCCCGAATATAGGAGTCCTCTCAAATGGCCAAATCTTCTCCAGGTCGATCCCGGCCGCGAGTTCATGGGCGCGGTATCTCATCTATTATCTAAACACAAAGTTTCTGTCAGACGCGGCCGCGTCAACATCCACCGGGACCAGGGGATCGTGGAGCGTTTCAATCGAACCCTGGCTGAGAGACTGTTCGGACACCAATACGCCAAAGAACTTGTAGACCCTCATTCGCGATCGACCGAGTGGGTGTCCAGACTGCCCGCCGTGGTCTCCGCACTGAACGGAGAGGTGACCAGATTGATAGGTAAGAAGCCCGTAGATGCTATCAAGTTAAAAATGGTGACGAGCGAGCCCTCTGCCATCTCGCGCGGGCGACCCGACCCGTTGGTTTACAGGAGCAGCAATCACCGATTGCACTTCCATCGGATATTGGCGTCCGGTACCTCTTATCAACCGGGAGAGCTCGAAGGTGGCAGCCGCCGCGCGACTGATCCCGTGTGGTCTCTCAATGTATATCATCTAGATCGATCTATTACCAAACCCGATGAGCCCGTGCTCTACTATTTAGATGGTGGTCCATCTCGCGGGTTTGTTCGCGAAGAACTTCTTATGGTGCCTTCTGACACCCAGCTACCCCCGGATCGTTAGAGAGGTTCCGTATGTATTCCGTCGATAACACGCGTCGTTTTATCGTAGTATGCCGAGATCCTAATTTTCGTTGACAGTACGTTTTCATAACGCCGTCTTTCATTTTAAATCCTCTATTTTGCGCTACATCTATAATGTGTTTTCCATCTTCTGTAGTTTCGCTTAGTACTCGTTTATATCTATCCCAATTTAAATCGTTAGTTCTCTTGGACATTCCTTTCGTGGAGTTTTTATTAATTGAATTAAATTTTTCCACGAAATAACACTTACTAGATAACGCTATCGCCCTATCTCCGCTAAATTCCATTTTGAAAAGTCCTGGTTCTCTATTACTCCATTTATCCCAAGCCAACCATTTCTTTTTTTCTTTTTCAAACTCGTCTAGTAAGTTAGGTCTAATCAATTCCTCTATCGTTTTTCCACTAACTCCTATATACATACTATCCGTGTCCATCTGTATTAATTCGAAGTCTTCTCTTTTTACGTATTTGTCTAGAAATTCGTAGTAAAATTCCAACATTCTCAATTTAGCTAGTTGATAAACCGCTATTCCGCAGTGGAATGGTCTCTTTACTGAGCACCGGGGTTTTCTTGAAGATATTTACGTACGCATCTCCTATCTCTTCCAAATCATCAAAATAACGCGGATCTTAATGCTTTGTCAACACAGGTTTCGTCTCGCGTATAGTCGTATTTAAATGTCTCTCCGTTCCCTCTATCATTTTTCCGCAACACGAGTTTCCTAATAATTTCATTATGTCGGCCACCGGTTTCTTGTTCGGTTCTACATCCCCCGTTCGTCTTGCGGCTGTAACTTCTTTAGCGAACCATTCGAAGGGTTTACCACTAATATAATCTATAACACGATGAACTCCCGTTATTTCTAGGCCGTGTTTTTAAATACCATTTCAACACGCGGCGCGTACAGCAATACTTTGGTGGCCGACATAGATCCCACCAATTTTCTTCCATTTCCTCTAGTTCTGCCAGTATCTTCCAAATATTTTATCATGTGCGCGGGAACCTCATCAATATCTACTTCTCTGTTTATAAAAAGTGGAGACATTTCAGAAAACTTATCTTTTAAGTCGTGTGGAACTTCTATATCCACCTCCGCAAACCCAAACCAGTCTCCGGATAAAACTCTTTTACTAAACTTTTTAATAAGTTTAGGATTATGTGGGTTATTTATATGATGTATGTTTCTTTCCCACACGGCATCTCTTTATTTAACGTAGATAAATATAACGCGTTCGCGTCGTACCCCAAAACAGCCTCGCAAGGTTTGGAACCCACTCTAATATTTGAAACGCCGGCTTCCGCATATCGCGTAAATACTATCGATGGACCACCAACTAGAGCGTCTTTCATCATTTTGTATGTTTCTTCTTTCTGTGCACATAGAGCATCCTCCGGTATAATCGTCTTCGAAGATTTTTGTTCTTTAATGGTTCCTCTCAATAAATATTGTATAGCTACTCCGGGTAGCGTTACCGCGTCTTTGAAGATATCTACACCCCTGTGTTTATAAAATTCACACATTTTTCCCACAGCTTCTAGGAACGGTGCTACATCTAAATCGTTATAATATTTCAACCAATCTCTGAAAGTTTTCATATTATTTTCTTCGAAAATTCTATGACATTTACTTAATTCTGTTTCATCTAGTAACATTTTCCCAGATAGTTTGGAATACCAATTCTCTATATCCGGTAGTCCCGGGTAATCTAGCTTGTCTGTAGAATCGAACCACTCGTAAGGAAAGAAAGATTTCTGTCCTTTGCAGTCGTAGGCTTTTATCCAACTATCGTAACTTACACGGGGTCCTAGATAAAGTATTACATCAAGAAATCTAAACTCTGGAGTAAATAGAAATATTGTCGCGCTCGCCCTTTTTCCAACTAAATATTTCTTTATTAAGTTTATATCGTACTTACTGCTGTTAAAACCTATAACCGGTACTTGATCTATCCACTGTTTGATCTGGGCGATTTGTTTTTCGCGTAAATATTCCGTATTAAATTCGTATCTTGACCATACTTCTTCTCTTATAGCTTTTCCCCTGACTTTCAAATCTTCTGCGAATTTTTCTATAAGTTTTGCGGGATCTTTATCACAAATATGAGTTACCGTTCCTGATAAATTATCTCCTATACTAACGCTTACCGGAACGTGCTCAGCTTCGTACTCTAAACTATTACCGGTAGTTTCAACTTCTGACTGGAGATACGCCTCAAAATCGTATACTATCTGATATGGATAAAGAGTAGTGTCGCAACCGATCTTTATATCTTTACCCGTTCTTCGAAATATTCGCATTCCCACATAACTACTAGGTTGAATTCTTTGCTTTTTCAAATAACTTTATCTCTTCTCATTGTGGATGCGTGTTCTTCTTTTTTATGCTTTGCATGAATCTCACACCCGTGCCAGTAACAGCCGTGATATTGATATACGGTATTGGTTTCTGGACAGTATCCATCTACCTGAGCTCCTAAAATCCATCTTTCACCTCCGTGTCCACACTGTTCGTGGTGAATGTGAATTCCCTCCCGCTTTTCCACAGAGTACATCCAATCGATCGCGCCATAACTGTTAGAACCTTTTGGGTAGAACGCTTTCTCGAACGACGAACGCGGGCGCTCTAAATAATTACCATCGCATATTACTTTTGTCTCACCTCTCATACATGTTGGTCCGTGTCTCTTCATATTACTCGCTTTCGTGAATTTCTGTTTGCAATTATTGCAGGCGTAAATTTTAGATAGTTTTTTTATCAGAAATGCGTGATTATTAAACAGTCCTATTGTCATTGGTTTATTACCTATTGCATCATAGTGCGCTGGTACCTTTTTCAACCACCATACGTCACATTCGGTGGGTTGATATACTTCTATACCGATTTAAAAAAAACTCTTCAACCTTTTTCAGATCGAAAAAAGGAATTGGTGAAACCACATTACTACCGAAATATTGCTTACTAAGTTCTTTCGCTTTTTCCGTACATCTGTCAGGTCTGATCTTTTTATCAAGGTGCATAGCTAAACACCTGAACAGACAAAGGTCGTCATTATACTTATCTAAAGAATACATACCTTTTCTATTCCTCAACCATTCTGGAAGTTCTCCTCCGCCGCGCTTCTTTGGATTGTAGTCCCAAATCTATTACCCTACTCCACCCTGTATTAACTTTACAAAAAACCTCTACCCATCTTACAAACTTCCACTTTGTATTCGGTCTGTCTATTTTATCGGACATTATTCGTGTTTGCTCCTTATCTGACAGCCAATTTTTAAACGGATTTTTCATTGATGATAGTGGTTCGCTACCACCGAGATTTTTGTGAAATATTATAGTTTTAGGTATTTTCCATTTTTAGTTTCCTCCATATGTTCTAGCTTGTAAGAATATGAATATCTCAAATAAAAAATTGTTGTTAGATACGGAGCGATTTTATCGGACATGCGTTCAGACTCGTTAATGTCAATGTTTTTACGAAAGGATAATGCAACTACCCGTCTTCCTTCTCTACCTTTTCCAATGTTTCATCGTGAGCCCCCAATATTTCTTCACCTTTTTCCACTATCGCGCTAACGATAGATTTTTTCTTATTATTTTGGCGTCTAATTTGGGACGTGCTTGGAGGTAATTCTTTAGAATTAATTACACTAGCCCTAACCCCGCAATACTTTCTTTTTGAATTCTGTTACCAACTTCCTCCGCTTTGGATATATCATTAAAGGCTCCTCGTTTGTGGGCGCGGGTAAACCGCTTCATAAACGCCTCATTCTTTGTGGAGTTTATCAGATTTGTCAACCCCCTAACTCTCAACCGTTTACTATAAGTAATCCCTAGAGTTTCGGCTTCTCTTCTCAAACTTTCTAGTTCTGGCGTTATCATATTTTCTGTTGTATAAACCTATGAGATTTATCTGTTCAATTGGACTATGAAAAATACACATGATGTTTTTTCATGTCCAATTAAACATAAACATATACATATATATACCAAAAAAAAATAAAATGGAGTGTGCTACTTGTTGTAAAGACTTTTGCTTGTAAAGACTATCTACGAAGACATATATCGAGACGTAGAAGTTTCCTTGTGTCGCCCCACAATTCCAATGCCCCCCAGATGCCCCTGTAAGTTCATTAGTGCCCAAAACTCTTTGTAGACATAAGCAACTACGCTGCCCTGTGGCTAGGGGGGAACGTGGTAGACTAGAGTTGGTAGAGTTAGTTGCTGATCTTCAAGCTAAATTAGACCTATTGGGGGAGAAAAACTCTGAATAAAATTTTTCTTCATATGGAAGATTTGATTCAAATAAATCACTAATTTCTTCCGTTTCTTCGTAGAAAAACGTATCCGTAAACGAATCGTTGATTTTAAACAGTTTTATAAAATTAGCTCCATTCTCTTCAACTAGTCGTTTGTCGATCCTATTTAGTCGCTTCATTTCGCGAATTTGGCTTTTATAATTTCTACATAATTTTCGGGATAATATTGAAAATGCAACTCTTTTATCGCGCGTAATAAATTACGCTGATATTTCATGTAATCTATTTTGCATAATGATTTCATTTTATAGTAAAATTCGTCAACAAGGTCATTACAAAATTCCACTTCCCATTCTATTACTTTATCCATTTTGTTATAATTTTTATTATTAACCTATTAATTTTATCTGTTCAATTGGACGTTAAATGAACATGAGGTATTTATGACAACGACACGAAAAAACAAAAAAATCCTTTTATTACTATAGTTTTATCTGTTCAATTGGAAAAAACATGATGTATTTATGGCACCAATTGTCACGTTTTTTGTGTTGGTGACCAGTTTGTGCTATTGGACGAAACGGTGTTTTATCGGGGGTGGTGGTAGTATATAGGGGTGAAAATGATACCACCGTTAGGTGGTATCATTTTGACTCCCTATATACTACTCCTGCTGTAGAGAATTGCCACCATATGTATGTAATATCCTACAGCTGTGGGTTGTGTAAGTCGTACAAAGTGTCCCGCTGTAGAGGATTGCCACCATATGTAGGCAATATCCTACATCTGTGGGTTGTGTAAGTCGTACGAAGTGTCCCGCTGTAGAGGATTGCCACCATATGTAAGCAATATCCTACAGATGTGGGTTGTGTAAGTCATACGGTGTACCGCTGTAGAGGATTGCCACCATATATTGCCAATATCCTACAGCTGTGGGTTGTGTAAGCCATATACGGTCTACCGCTGTAGAGGATTGCAACCATATGCAGGCAATATCGTACAACTGTGGATTGTTTAAGCCATATATGGTGTACAGCTGCAGAGGATTGCCACCATATCTATTCAATATCCTACAGTTGTGGGATTTGTAAGCGACATACGGTGTACCGCTGTAGAGGATCGCCACCATATGTTGCCAATATCCTACAGCTGTGTGTTGTGTAAGCCATATATGGTGTACAGCTGCAGAGGATTGCCACCATATCTATTCAATATCCTACAGCTGTGGGATTTGTAAGCCATATACGGTGTACCGCTGTAGAGTAGAGGATTGCCACCATATGCAGGCAATATCCTACAGCTGTGGGTTGTGAAGCCATATGTACACGTAGAGGATTGCCACCATATGCAGGCAATATCCTACAGCTGTGTGTTGTTTAGGTCGTATAAGGTGTACTGTTGTAGAAGATTGCCACCATATGTAGGCAATATCCTACAGCTGTGGGTTGTGTAAGCCATATAAGGTGACTGTTGTAGAAGATTGCCACCATATGTAGGCAATATCCTACAGCTGTGGGTTGTGTAAGCCATATGCACCACTGTATAGGATTGCCATTATATGCAGGCAATATCCTACAGCTGTGTGTTGTTTAGGTGTGTAATGAGGAATCCACGCCATATAAATACTGTAGTGTTGCAGCAATATGATGAGTGGTCAAGTATGACGTCCAATGTAGGCATTACGCTGTGGGTTGTGTAAGTCATATAAAGTGCACCACTGTATAGGATTGCCATTATATGCAGGCAATATCCTACAGCTGTGTGTTGTTTAGGTCGTATAAGGTGTACTGTTGTAGAATGTAGGCAATATCCTACAGCTGTGGGTTGTGCAAGTCATATGAAGTGCCCCGCTGTAGAGGATTGCCACCATATGTTGCCAATATTCTACAGCTGTGTGTTGTGTAAGCCATATACGGTGTACAGCTGTAGAGGATTGCCACCATATGTAGGCAATATTATACAGCTGTGTGTTGTGTAAGTCATATAAGGTGTCCCGCTGTAGAGGATTGCCACCATATCGAGGCAATATCATACAGCGGTGTGTTGTGTAAGCCATATATGGTGTAATCGCAGAGATATTCTACAGCATGCGATCACATGCATTCCTTATGTGATCGTATGTCGTAGACAATATCTGCAATTGTCATTCAATTTTTTTTGTGGTACAATGTTTTTTAAAACAGGCCCCAGATCTCACTTCAGTAGCTAAATAGATGTATTATGCCACTTGTTTTAATCTGAATACATTGTATGTGCCTATTAATGTTGTGAATTTTCACATTAGCACATACTGCTGTCTGCTAATATTTAAAAAAAAACAAATAAAAAAAAGAAAGATTTTCCTACCCTCCCTACCTAGCTTTTTCTGGACCGTTCCCCGCACCACAATACTTTTTTTTAAGGCCCTATGAACCCGAAAGCCCGCTATAGCGGTTTGAAAACTACAGATCCAGATATCAGGATCTGCACTTTTTGAAAGTAATTTTCATATTTTTGAGAACAAACAAAAATACCCCATTTTCATAAATGGACTAGGCTGAAAACCATTGTTTAACGGTTAGATTGGTTGCAAAATTAACATACATGTATCACAGTCCATTCCAGTTACTTAGGGGTGAAATGGTAAGCCCGAATGTTCTGTCTGTAACACAGGGTGACTTGTAAAAATCTACATGTTAGTAGCCCTGCGTTACAGGCAGAACATTCGTGGTAGTCGGATATATATTTTATCCCGTCAACACAGTGCGTATGTGCCGCGAAACAAGGTGCCGTCTAACATTTTTGATATCCAGTCAATACAATTTTTGCATTTTACAGCCATTTGTAGGTATTGACGGGATAAATAGAATAGTAGGTTAGTGCCATGAATGGGAAAACATATATGGCGCAGCACGGAAACGGGATGTGCTCGGCAGAGCCTCGCTCATCCCGTTTCCTGAGCCTTTCCATATGTTTTTCCCATTCACGGCACTAATCTACTATTCTCTATTATTCTGGATCCTATTAGACCATTACTCACGACGCTCACCAAGCTAATTCACGTATTGGGTTACTTCCCTTGAACTGCTATAGCTCTGTATGCTCATGCGTCAAATATTAATAAATAATTAAACTAATTGAATACATATTAAAATGTAGTACAAAACGTGCCTGTACGTGTAAGTATGCATCATTAACTGTTGCTGGTAGACATTGGTACACACAACCAGAGATGGAAGACTCGCACCTACTGTCTGTTTCACGAAACCTGCCCAAAATTTACAGCAATTAGTGTAAGCACATTTGTAAATTCGTGTTTTTTTTTTGGTAAAAGCAAAAATGCTCGCAAAATTATGATTTTGAAATTTTGAAGAAGGTATTATAAACTTAAAAAAAAATTAGGGTGGCATTTTTTGTTTTCTCAACATTCTAAGGGTATGAAATCCAAGATGGCGTCCAAAATGGCCGCCGAACACTAATAATGCGTTATCTTCGCAAGTACATGTCCTACAATTACAAATAAAGTGTCTAAATATATGTTTTTCTGAGCCCAGGAATCTAATGGAATCATCAAATTTAGGTTATATGTATGATCTACATGCCAAATTCCAAAATTGCGTACAAATTGCATCGAAAATGACCACACTGCATACCCGCAATGTAAGCTGTAGCTTCTCCGTTGCAAGCATTACCGTGATTACAAAGCCAACGTAATTTCGCAATAGCAAAACAAGTATCTAATTAAAGACATGTATTTCTCACAAAGAATACACATTTAACAAGCCAACACACAGATCTAAATAAATGAAATACTTGAGTATGCGAAAATTCGTTAAATGTCTAGCTTTCATTCAATCGTTTTTTAACAACGGATGTATCAACTGAATTAATATTTTGTGAATATCATAGAAAGTAACACCTCAATCGTCACAGTCTTCAGTTATCCCTGGTTGGACAGTTGTGTTGTTGCAGCTGAAAACCCAGCATCCGCAAACTTCCGTACATGGGATGTTGTTCTTGCGACAGCTGCACCTTCCCTCGCATCCACGTTTGCACCCGCACTTTATGAGGTGCAATACTGCTTCAGGAGCTGGTGGATTCAAACAGCGAACTGGAGAAAAGTGACTTGATCCTGCAGCCAATGCCCAACCAAA
Organism: Conchocele bisecta; assembly: GCA_029237695.1. Taxonomy (NCBI): domain Eukaryota; kingdom Metazoa; phylum Mollusca; class Bivalvia; order Lucinida; family Thyasiridae; genus Conchocele; species Conchocele bisecta. The sequence continues at coordinate 52,989,283 of CM055272.1, read as the reverse complement.
TGCAGCTGGTGCTGGGAGGCACGGGTGAGCTTGACTAGATTTTCTCCTAAATCATGGTTATGTAATGTGCCCGACGAATGTGCAAGTCAAGTGAACCAGAAGTTGGTGGGAGATTTTTCTCCTTCGGCTGCACGATTTGAGTAGAGGAACCAACGGAGCTCATTCACTTTTTTGTAGATTTTCGATCGATACAAAATACAGACAAAGCGTTCCAACTGAGAGCATACATCAGCGGACAAATCAGTCTCATTCCCGAGCATTGCTAATGCATCCAGTATATCATCATCACAAGACATAAATGCCTTGAAGCACGAGTCTTTGGTTCTGCCAGCAAATCTCCCTGACATATCGGAACCTGTCAGAGCATGAAAACCTAACAGGGCAGAAGCGCGTTTTGGTCCCAAGTTGTTGTATATGCCCCGCACAGAAATGTTCCTCTTCAGCTTGCCCTTTCCTGTAAGGAAAGTTGTCGACAATGGTAAGTTGGTATATATGTAGACAAGCAACAACAGACGTCCGTGTCCGGTGAACTGACAACAAGTTCTGCTTTCCATTGGAAACGGTTAGAGCATGCAGTATCAGCAAAGTGTCATGGCCTCTTCTTGGCTGTGAGTGCGGAGCGATGTCTGGAATATCAACATTGCCCTTGGTTTCTGTTCCTGAGGTCACCATGACTTTGTTCAGTCTGTTGTTGGAGCTCTTGCTGTGACGTACAACCTTGTCTGCCAAATACTCGGTCAATTCTCCTTTGGTGCGGATATCTGAGAGGAATCCTTCAGGGCAATATTCTGGATTAAAGTGTTGTCTTTCACATGATAATACGTTGACTTCCCCTTGGTTCTCTTTGTCCTCATCTGTTCCTTGAGCGATGTTTTGATGTACCGGTCGAACACCAACCTAACCTCATCATATTGTGCTGCCATGTTATAGATTGTCTGGAGAAATGCATCTGCAAAGTCTTGGCACGTTTTTCTTTCATTTGTTCTGTTTTTAATGACTGAATTTACAACAGCCATCGCATCAATAATTATTACTCGATGTGCTGACTCGATGTCCACATTTGGATGTTCCACTGGTGTGTCTGCCACCTGCAAAGGTACTTGGATTGCTTGGGTATCAGATGGCTCGTATCCAGTTCCCTCATTTCTGTCAGCTTGGACTTGGTGGGTGCTACTGTCCAGCTTCTCAAGATGGTGAAGTATTGATGCCTTATCGTATGCCAGCAAGAGGGATCCATCTGAAGCAAATAGTGATCGAGGAACCACACCAAACTCATAAGTTCCAATGCACTCCTTGAGATCCAGCTCTGGTCGACTTCTTGAGATAACAATGAAGCGTTGTAACAGTCCTCGCTCTTCCTTGATTTTGACCACCTTGTCTCCCACTCGGATTTCTGTCATTGCGTTGGCACTTTTGAATGTATTTAGTTCCTTTTGGTCATTTTGTCCCACACCGACAGTTTTCCTCTGTTAGGCGTTCAGTTACGAAACCTTCAAACATCTCTTGGCCAATTTCATCACGCCGAAGAATGTCGTTGGTAGCAGTGTCATTCATAACTGCTTTGGAGAGCAGGTTGTAGATCTCATCCTCATCAGCGGATTCAAATTGGGTTTCCATGTTCGTTAAACACTGCACTGAGTTTGACAGCATTTTGTGTTATTCGGGAGAGCTTTCCACCTGTGAGCTCATGGTGCTGTGTCCTCTTTGCCTTGCTGCAACCAATGCAGTACTTCTTTTCAAATTCATGTTGTAAGTTTGAGAGCTCAGGTGCAATGAGAAAGTACTTGTCCAGTGACTTTTCATTCTGTGTGATTCCAACTATGCCTCCAATAACTTTGAGTTCACGATTCTCTTGTTCAATCCCATATGGTCTGGGCCTATTGATGTAAACCCAGCAACACCTTTGGTGACGCAGAAGTTCCCTTTCATGAACTCGGCCCAGATCTCGGGATGCTGCTTTTCTGTTTGTTGCATTGTAGACATATACAGTGGTAGAAGGCGCGCATAGTTCAAGTGGTCATGGGCAAAGAAGTACTTTATGAGTGATTCCAGACTCTGCATGTGCAGCAATATGTCTCGTTGTCTGGTGGCTCGAACAAATTGGAGGATCGTCTCGAACTGCTTCATATAGTTTGCAATGAAACGCTGAATTTTATTTGCAGTGCCTTCAGACTGTTTGATCTTTTCGAAGATGTCCCTGGATTCGAACATTTCGATTGTTTTTGTGACGGCATCTCTGAGGTTGTGTCTACTTCCTGAATCTGTATTGATGTCTTGCTGATAGGCTTCTCCCAAAATAGTTGAGTTTGTCTTCAGGAAAGCTTCTTCATCAGGTTGAAGTTGCAGAAAGTTGGAAGTACAAACTGTACAAAGCAAGCAACGTAACTGTATGAGCTTCCAGTGCTCGATACATGTGTTTCCCGTTCAGTATTTGTGTTACGGTTGTAGGTGAATAAAGTCCAGCTTCGACCCATGCTTGGTCAATACCACTCCCTTCCACATATTTACCCAATGCAGCCAGTGCCCAGAAGACGATGTGCAGCTCACCAGGTCGAAACAAGAACTGCTTCTTGATGTCCTCGCGCTCCATCCACAACTTCATGGCCATGTCGTATAGTTGAAGATCAAGAGTCATGACTGTGATAGATTCTGGTCCCATGGCATGAGTGGCGATAGCACGTGCTCTCATCAGACCTGTGAACAGGGTGTCATACTTGGTTGGCGGCAAGCGTATCAGTGGCGGTACAAGGGCAATGTTTGTCTTGGAACCAGATGGAGACAACAGAGAGTTGAAGGCGCCCCATGTTCCGGAGAAGTAGAGTGTGATTTTACTTCTACTTCACCTTCGTTGAAGTCCAAACAGCCAATAACCCATGCCATATCCTTCTCTTTGTTTGGCTCTGTGCTGGACTTGCAGGAATTCAGTGTGCAAACACACTTTTTGTTTGTTGGTATTGGTTTGTCACATGATAAGATTTCACATGGAACAGCCTCGTCCAATGTTTGAGACCTTGATGATCGATCAATATTAAGGGGTGTTACTGGGGATGTGTCAGATGCAGTTTGATATATAGCGGTGGCAGTGCCATGGAGTGTGTTCATACCACTAGGCGTGGATTCGAGAAAATCTATGTTGTCCAGTGCAAACCAAACAAACATGTCGTTAACAAGCCAAGGTGGTCGATAAATTTCTTCCATCGATTTCATCCTTTCAAGAACAGCGTTTGCGACGGTAGTCTCCATTTGCATTACCTTGTTGTACGGGACAGTAAGGTGTAGTTTGCCTAATGTCTCCACAAGCACCTTGGACCTGGTCTTTTTGTGCACATCCAGAGCTAAGCCGACACTTAGGGGAGTTTCAGTGCGGTGTTTGTTTGAGTGGCATCTTCTTGTTTTGTTTCATATGTGACCTGCCTGCATACTTGTACTTGTATGCCACACGAAATGTTGCGCCAGGACAGATGCACTCTGGTTCATAGATTCGGCCCTGGTGATTGTTTTAACCTGATGTAAACCTTGGATAGCATGTTTGCAGAAGAGGTGAAGCAAAGCAGGTGGTTCATAATTATCAAATGTTCCTTCGAATTTCCACGGGGTTGCGCTTGAAATGTCTCTTCTCAGGATTTTCTGGCTGCTTTCAGAAGGACTTTCACATCTTCTCTGAGGTCGTTTGTATCGGTGGCCACAACGCACCAGCTATCAGGGTTTCCTTGGCTTTTGTAGAAAGTACCTGTTCAGGTTTGGTTTTGTCTGGAGGCCTTGTGAAGTGAACATCAGCGATATTGTCCATAATCAGTTGCTTTAAATATGGTTTGTATCGCGGATTGTCAGGTAAAGGGAACGCATTGGATTCTAGCAAACCAACATATGATCGTTCAATGTCGTTCATATTCAAAGCTGAACTGTTAGATGGGTCATTGATTTCAGTTTCCACCATGTCGAGCATCTCCAGGTCGGACATAACTGTGCAAAATTAGCTTGCTGTTTTGGGGGTCTGTTAGTTTTTTCTATGTCTCGCTTTGCATGGCTTAGGCATAGAAGGTGATACTTTATGTCCTCGGCAACTGCTGTGAGAAGATCCGATGAACCTACTACATTGCCCAGTCTGACTTTCAAAAGTTCTCTGTTTGTTGGCCAATGACTTTCAGCTGAGCTCCCATGTTTTCAGTTGTGACGTTGTGCAATTTGTCTGATTTGACTTCTTGACAAATGACGCACATCTCCTTGTCGAATGTCTGACTTCTGGTAGATCGCTGTGATGTGGAAGCACTTGTAGATGCATCATCATATTTTGGGCGGTTGTCGTCCTTTCGTTTTCTGTTTTACATCACTGATGCTGCCTGTCGCTTGTCCTTTCTCATATCTGGTTTTGGCTCGGTCAATGCATGTTTTATGTGTGAGATCCTTATAACATGTCTTGTGGTATGAAACACCATTCTGTAACAGTTCATCGGCAGACAAACCTTGTATGCGATTCTTTTAACGCAGAGAATTCTCTTTCCCCATATGACCATCGAACACCAGTTGTTGTAATTAGTTTCTCTACTGAAGGCAACGAAGGATGAAGCACATAGTTTGAATAATCGGTTTGCTTGCTGCTCAACTGGCAGATAAAGCATAGTTCAAAGTCCACCGTTTTTGACTTCTTGTTAGACGACGACTCCATTTTTGGTTAATCTAATGTCTCTAAGCTATTGTAAGTACTCTGGGGGTGAATTACAATAGATACAAATGATGGCGGGGTGAAAAGTTAACAACACCAAGCCAATATAGATTATGGCCAGAGTGGTAGCGAAAAAATGATGGCGGAGTTGTCAACTCAACAACACCAAGCCAATATATAATAGATGGCCAGAGTGGTAGCGCAAAAATGATGGCGGTGTTGAAAAATGAAAATCAACAACACCAGGTGATACATAGGGGGGGGGGGGGGGGGGGGGGGGGGGGGGGGGGGGGGGGGGGGGGGGGGGGTGGGGGGGGGTGGGGGGGGGGTGGGGGGGGGGGGGGGGGGGGGGGAAACTCCCCTTAGTGTCGGCTTAGCTCTGGATGTGCACAAAAAGACCAGGTCCAAGGTGCTTGTGGAGACATTAGGCAAACTATAAGAACATACTATATATGTACACCATATAATGGACAAGTGAAGTGGAACCTTAACCTAAAGCAAGCAAACGGCCGATGACTGGACTCAATCATTTTATGGCGATGTTGAAATATAAAGGCAGGCTCTATCTGAAATCGTGTAAAATAAACATATTAGTAGTCAGGTCGCAGTTATTGTTACTATAGCCACCTTTATATACAAGTTCTAAGCAGTACATGCTACAAGAAAATATATATAAACCACATTATGTTAATTTTAGTGTTAAATTTAGGCCGTTTTGCTATGGTGGCGGCCATCTTGGATTTCAGGTCGTTAGAATGCTCAGAAAAAATGCCACCCTAATTTTTTATTTTATTTGTAGTACCATCTAACAAAATCAAGTGAGTTTTTGCTTTTACCAAAAAAAAAACACGAATCTTTTGTTCATGACAAATGTGCCTATACTAAATATAAACAATGCAAAAACAATGCAAAAACAATATATTTTTCGATAATATTAAATTTTATCAAAATTTAAGAGAATGCTCCTTCTTTTTTTTCGTGAAATTTGGTCAAACATTGATTTTATTACGAAAAATGAATTCTCTATGGGAGTTTAACGTGGGGAACGCGCCCGTTGATGTACGCGCCCGCTGTGTTCCCCCCTATGCCCGCTAACGGCCGCTAGTGTCACCGGTTGGGTTACACTAGTGGGCTGTACAAGGCGGGATTATATTGCGCATGTACTCTGAACATTTTGTCAACTAGAACTTTATTTATGAAAAATATTGTAAATTTTGTAAACGTTTTTAATGAAATTACGTAGATGTCCGAAGGTACAAAATCACATGGCGTGTCTCATATATGGGATGTGTTTGATTGAAAACTATAAACGTGCATGTATACAACATGTGCAATGGAGACTGAGTGTTATGTAGACAGAAGTTTCTGAGATTTCAAGTAAACAGTAGTCTTATCATTTATTATAGGAATGAATGGCCTTTTTGTGGAATTAATCGGGGTATAGACATGGAAAAGTCGCGGGAATACTGGACGAAGGCCGGAAAGCCTCGTCCAGTATTCCCGCGACTTTTCCAAATTTATATCCCCGATAAATTCCACAAAAAGGCCATTCATTCCTTATATTTCCAGCATTTGAAATAAATTCATCACGAAAATGTGTTTATTTTCCGTTTTCTTAAGAATTATTTTAACTGCGCCTGACGGTTATGGAAAGTAGTTCGGCATGGGAGTTTACTGGGATATAAATGTTGGACTTAGACTTGCTACGGGCCAATCAAATGTTAGGGAATTGTGTAAATGTTTTTGTGCTGGAATTATGTAACATTATGCATGATACAAAACTACACATTTGATATTGCAAACTTTGTATAAACAATTTCTCAATATGGATGTACATGTATTCATATATACATATTCGACAGTTATAAGGTTTTCTACATGTATGTATATGTGAATGTATGTTATTGCGAAAGACCAGAAATAAAATGTTAAAATCCAAAAGTTTGTTGGAATTTTGTACAAGGCAGATGATAGCAAAGAATACATGATTCATATGTGTGACTGTGACTGGAGAAATGTGGCTTATTAGATTTGTGACCACACAATAGGGAGGTTTCACTGTACAGGTATATATTTGATAGAATCAGTATCTGGTTCTATAGCTGTTTGCCAGTAGAACATCTCTAAACCGGACACCCTGTGGACATCATTGTTCTTAATTTAGATGGGTTTCAATGATATTATGTCATTGTCGTGTATGTTCATGATTGCAAATGACAAACATTTAATTACAGTGGAGCCTCTCTAAACCGGACACCCTGCGACCGCAGTGTGTCCGGTTTAGAGAGATTCCACTGTATATCGCCACCTGGCCGACAATCATATGGCGTTTATGCATGTCTGTCCGTCAGTCCGTCACATATAGCAGTGGCGTAGTCAGGTACGCGCCGAGGTGGGGTGCGAATTGTGAAACGAGATTAGAAATGGATGCGGGAGCAACTTACCCGAAAAAATATTTATTTCTACATGAAATACCCCGATTAAAGTGAATTTAAAGTTATAATTTTGACATATATTACAGTTATTTCCCTCAGAAAAAATATACATAGGTAAAGTAAATACTACTTTTGACATATATCGTAGTTATTTCCCTCAGAAAAAACATTCAGAGGTAAAGTAAACACTACTTTTCATTTCACATATATTGCAGTTATTTCCATCAGAACAAATATACAGAGGTAAAGTAAACACTAATTAGAGTCAACACTAATTTTCATATATGGTGTAGTTATTTTCCTCAGAAAAACAGACAGAGTTAAAGTAAACACTACTTTTCACATATATTACAGTTATTTCCCTCAGAAAAACATACAGAGGTAAAGTAGACACTACTTTTCACATATATTACAGTTATTTCCCTCAAAAAAACATACATAGTTAAAGTAAGCACTACTTTCCACATATATTACAGTTATTTCCCTCAGAAAAAACATACAGAGGTAAAGTAAACACTACTTTTCACATATTTTGTAGTTATTTCCCTCAGAAAAACATACAGAGTTAAAGTAAACACTACTTTTCACATATATTACAGTTATTTCCCTTAGAAAAACATACAGAGGTAAAGTAGACACTACTTTTCACACATATTACAGTTATTTCCCTTAGAAAAACATACAGAGGTAAAGTAGACACTACTTTTCACATATATTACAGTTATTTCCCTCAGAAAAACAGAGGTAAAGTAAACACTACTTTTCACATATATTGTAGTTATTTCCCTAATAAAAAAACATACAGAGTTAAAGTAAACACTGCTTTTGACATATAGTGAAGTTATTTCTTTCAGAAAAAACATTCAGAGGTAAATTAAACACTGCTTTTGACATACAATGTATAGTTTAGTTATTTCCCTCAGAAAAACATACAGAGTTAGAGTAAACACTAATTTTCATATATAGTGTAGTTATTTCCCTCAGAAAAACAGAGGTAAAGTAAACACTGCTTTTCACATATATTGTAGTTATTTCCCTCGGAAAAACATACAGAGGTAAAGTAAACACTGCTTTTGACATATATTGTAGTTATTTCCCTCAGAAAAACAGAGTTAAATTAAACACTACTTTTCACATATATTACAGTTATTTCCCTCAGAAAAACATACAGAGTTAGGGTAAACACTAATTTTCATATATAGTGTAGTTATTTCCCTCAGAAAAACAGAGGTAAAGTAAACACTGCTTTTGACATATATTGTAGTTATTTCCCTCGGAAAAACATACAGAGGTAAAGTAAACACTGCTTTTGACATATATTGTAGTTATTTCCCTCAGAAAAACAGAGGTAAAGTAAACACTGCTTTTCACATATATTACAGTTATTTCCCTCAGAAAAACATACAGAGTTAGGGTAAACACTAATTTTCATATATAGTGTAGTTATTTCCCTCAGAAAAACATACATAGGTAAAGTAAACACTACCGTTCACATATATTACAATTATTTCCCTCGGAAAAACATACATAGTTAGGGTAAACACTAATTTTCATATATAGTGTAGTTATTTCCCTCAGAAAAAACATACAGAGGTAAAGTAAACACTACTTTTCACATATATTGTAGTTATTTTCATCAGAAAAAACATAAGTTAATGACCCGTGGAGCCTCTGATCATCTAATCATTCATGCATAATTGCTTCGCAAATGTGATGGGATATATGGCATAATATACATGTGAACATTCTCTTCTTACTATATCCTACACAGTGCATGGAGTTTCCATGTCGGCCATTTTAGCGTGTACAAGACATCGGCCAGTTTTACCTGTTATTGCGTTTAACATATACCTCTAATAATATGACAAACACATGAATACAATTTGGTGCAACATGATGGAGATACTTCTAACTACAGCAAGCTATGCCTTGTTTTCATAAAATCTATATACAAAGTCTGAGTTCTGAAGGGTTTGTTGACCCTTTGTTAAAACGTTTGAGAATTCAGTAAAGACTGTGTAACAGTAAGAACAATACACAGTGTTGTAGTTGTATACCTGCATTACCATACATACTGTATCGAATCCAGTGGCATGTAAGCAGCAATCTAAATGTATTTCACAACTGTCTACTTGCCACCTATGCGAGTAAATACGGCTTTTACCTGTGGCAGATGCACTTTTAATAATAGACAGTGCATCAGTTTTATTAGATTTTCTGCCATATTATTTGCTGTAGGTGTCAAACCCTCCAAGTGAAGAAACTGTCCTATAACATGTACAAACTAAAATGGCGGAGATGGCAACTCAATGCTCTGTATTATATACTCTAAGAAGAACAGGGTCATATATACTTTACATAGATATTCAGTCACATGTATGATTCCACTACATTTGAAACAAACGGTCATATTCTATATAGCCAGTCCTTAATGTAAACATTACATACCTGACAAAATGTTCGCGTCCATTGCCCTCCTTGGCTATGCCATTCGATTTTTGTCCAGCAGTGAATAACTTGCACAGTATTGAGTTTATCTTCGTCTTGCATGATAACATTAACGGGAGGAGTGCGTAGAGCGATATTGTCGCTCCGAGTAAACGACCGTCTGCGCTAATCGTGTCAATAGTTGTCAAATTGTTTTCTTTAAAAATGTTTGCATATTGTAGTCGCAATGAAGCAGATTGATTGACTGAGCCTGAGCTGTGCTACAGCTCAGGCTCAGTCAATCAAACTGCTTGATTGTGAGTTGCTGAGATTGCCAATAGATGTTCAGAAACGTTGACATATTTGCAAGTTTAAACGTAGACGTTGGTTGTATAGGACTAATCCGGTCACGTGTCCATTTTACAAGTTCGCGTAAACACTGGCCGTACTTGTCAGGCGAATTGAATCTGGATTTGTCAGTCTATATATCCTCGGCAGACCGGTGGGGTGTGCACCACAAAAGAAATCCATTCTGCGTTCAATCCATCCTCTCTTTTTCGGCGTTAAGTTTTCGTTGATGCGATGCTACGTAATACGGGGGATCGTGTTACAGCCATGCATTTTCAGTCGTGTAATGTTTTCAGAGTGGGTGTACAGACTGTCTGCGTGGGCATCGGATCACGCGGTGTATCACACATATGTGGCTGTGGCTGAAGGAATGGGGCTGATGGTATTTGTAACCGGTGTAGCTCCCGGTGAAATATCACACTCAAGTAGCCGGATAACGATCTACATTGCTTTTTAGAAGCATGGCGGTGTTTGATTGACAGAATGGCGAGCAGTGCAGATGTTGATCCCACTGTGCGGATGCACAGGCTGATCTTGATCTACAATTATCGCAAAACCCATAAGCCCCATTTTTTTCAGTCACAACCACATATGTGACCCGCCAAGGGAAAAGGGACCAGGGGGCCGTTTCACTAAACTTCGTACGACTAAAATGTTCGTAAGTGCAAAATTATGATTTCACATTAACAACGTTTTCTGGTAAACAATTAGTGTATTTACATTTATTGAGCATAGGCTGCATAGGCAGCCTATGCTCAATAAATGTAAATCCATCAATAGAAATTTCCAGACGATCCTAAATTTGCACTTACAAACATTTTAGTCGTACGAAGTTTAGTGAAAGGCCCCCAAACGGCCCCCAGTTTGGTGAACATTACGGATTTATGGTTTTTGCATTTATAAATCTCAAGACTTTTCTGAATATATAGTTTTTGCATGTTATGACTGCATTAAAGTCGTTTAATTAAGCTCCAAATCTTATAAATATCGAAAATCATTAACAGGTTTTTATGACGTTAAGTCGTGACGTCAAGCTTCTGTCAAATCACGACGTTGTAGGTTAGACAACACCAAATAGTTTTACTATATAATTTAACCGAATGCCATCCAATAAGGCCAGTCTCTCCTACTTTCACTATTCGTATGGATGCTGTGGGACGACCTCTGAATATCCCTGGGCGATTTCGCGCCATTTGGTATCCTCTAACCTGTATACTATATGATAACGGCCGTGTTAACAGACATGCTGCAGCTGTTGATATAGTACAGTAAGTTGATATAGTACAGTGATGGTAACTGTCAGAGTTCGCATAGTATATATACACGATACAAGGTGTATGATCACGTGGTTATAACAATAACAACAAGTACTGAAACTTCCAGAAGCCCTCCGATTCAAAGTACGTATTCATTTATTTTGTCCTTATTATGTAACGGATTTTGATGAAATATAGCGCATCAAACGTGCCTTGTTAAGCTGCATTTGGTGGTCTCTGTACTTTGGACCAAACGTCTGTCGTTTATGCGAAGAATCGATTTCCGTGCCTACCGACACGGAAATCGATTCTTCGCAAAAACGACATATGTCTGTGCCGAACTCCCGGTACCACCAAATGCAGCTCACGAAGACGCGTTTGCTGCGCCATATTTCATCAAAATCCGTTGAATATTAAGGAACATATCAACTAATACTTACTTTGGAGTGGGCGAGCTTTCAACACTTTCATTGCGGGTCATATAATTATAGTATCAGCTTTAGTATTAATTACAGTCTCGTCATGTGGATGGTATTGTGTCATATTCTGAATCTAATATCGGGACAAATGTCGAAAAAATATTAAAAGGTTATATGATTTGTACATGGAGATGCACGAGTTCCGTAGCATGCGATATTGTGCGACTTTAGGATTATTATATACGTAAATCGCTGACAATTATGCAAAACAAATTACTGATGAGTTAGAAGGAACTATTGTATAACGTAACACGTAGACCAATATGAACTCACGAGACGTCAATATGGAACAAAATAGTGACAGCTTGCTTTCCATTGTATGTCAATGGGAAACAAATACAAGGTGTATGATCACGTGGTACTAACAACAACAACAACAAGTACCGATTCAAAGTACGTATTCTGTTATAGTGTCCTTATTACGTAACGGATTTTGATGAAATATGGCATCAAACGCATCTTGCTAAGCTGCATTTGGTGGTCTCTGTATTTTCGCCCAAACGTCTGTCGTTTTTGCGAAGAATCGATTTCCGTGTCTCCGACACGGAAATCGACTCTTCGCAAAAACGACATAAATCTGTGCCAAACTCCCTAGACCACCAAATGCAGCTCATGAAGACGCGTTTGCTGCGCCATATTTCATCAAAATCCGTTGCATATTAAGGAAAATATCAAATATTTGGAGTGGGCGACGTTGTTGTTGTTGTAACCACGTGATCATGCACCTTGAAATATATGTAACTATATAATAACATATACGTTAGCTAATGTGTATGTGGATATATGCTTGCACGGACGCCGACGGACACGAGTGTAATATTTCCGCTATTTAAACATGTACGATGGAATATCATATTTATTACACTTCTAAAGCGGATATATATGCACATTTAGTCTATTTTTGACATTATAATCAATGAATTGTGATGTGCGCATGAATAGTAAGTTATACAATGACGTGTTTTCCCGCAGTTTGACGTTACGTTATGTGACGTCAAATGTGACGTCATGTAAACTTTTTGAATTCCAAATTACACAGCTGTGTCTATGAAGCAGATCTATTTCAGTGCATGTTTGGAATGTGTTCAATCACATTAACATTATAGGAATGAACGGCCTTTTTGTGGAATTTATTGGGGTATAAACTTGGAAAAGTCGCGGGAATACGGGACGAAGGCCGGAAGGCGTCGTCCAGTATTCCCGCGACTTTTCCAAGTTTACATCCCCGATAAATTCCACAAAAAGGCCATTCATTCCTTATAATTCCAGCATTTGAAATAAATTCATCAAGAAAATGTGTTTATTTTCCGTTTTCTTAAGAATTATTTTAACTGCGCCTCACGGTTACGGAAAGTAGTTCGGCGTGGGAGTTTAGTGGGATAACAATTTTGGACAGAGACTTGCTACGGGCCAATCAAATGTTAGGGAGTTGTGTAAATATTTTTGTGCTGGAATTATTGTAGATTAGTCAGACCCTTTCCAAATTGTCAAATAACTTTATTTTGACTGTAATACAAATTAAACATGTTGCATGTAGTGAGGCTGTTAAGCTCATTTTTACGGCAATATTGTGCACTTCTGGAAACAAGTGTGACACTTTGCATACACTTGGTGCATGGTGTGGGGAAGATTTTAAGATCGAGTGCCAATTGAATAGTGCCACCAAATGTCTTAAAATCCAAAATGGCCGCCATAATTTGGCTGTAAATGGGGAAACATATGTATGTATATTTACTTGTGACTTGAAGGGGTGCGCCGAAAATTCAGCGGTGGAATACAACAACAACAACAACAACAACAACAACTGAAGTTTTGTTTACAAACCACCACATGGTAAACACAAAAGACAGTCTGTAATCATACCTGTCAAGTCTCACGCATTGCGCGTGAGACACACACATTTAGTGCCCATATCACTGACTGACTGTAACTCACGCATGGTAAAACTTCCGGTTTAGCATATATAATTGGTCAAAGCGGCCTCCTTCATAGATTTTCAGTTGGCCAAAAAGCCCCCCCCCCCCCCCCCCCCCCCCCCCCCCTCCCCCCCCCCCCCCCCCCCCCCCCCCCCCCCCCCCCCACTAAAAATGGTCCCATCTCATATTGAAAATGTGGGTTTTAGCTAATAATTTTCATGAAATATCGTTAACTTCTGGGGGGCTTTGCCCCTGGAACTTGACCAGGGTGCTACCGCCCCCTGGACCCCCAATCTCACCTTGGAATGCTCTATCCTTGACAAGTATGTGTAATTTGTAATTCTGTCACACAAGAACATTTAGTTTTTCCGTTATTTAATATGTAATAGGTGCTACCTATGTTTCGAGCGCAGCAACATGTTCGTAAAGATGGACATGTATCACAAATTATTCCCAATGACAACACTATATTTACATATAGCATATGCAGGTATGCAGTAATCAATTGTATACGCACATATTTATTATTAGATGCTTTAATTAAATATGCTGCTTGTGTATGCTGCTTGTCTATGTGGTTGTTACTCCTGCTGGTGATGGTGGTCCAAACGTCTAGCCCATTCACACGTCTCAAATCTGTTTCATTTTCTCCCTACTAAACTGACACACTAACTACGATTGTCCATTGTACATTTAAAGGCGACAACCAGCACATAAACAGTGTAGTTATAGCAACTTTTGTCAATATATTGTTTAGCTACTACTATACTAGCTGTCTTCCTTAAATGTACACATGGGACTTGTTTGATGACGATATGTCCGCCATTACCTATTTGATCCATAGTTGTATGTCTTGCAGGTGCTGACTACTACTGTTGTACTGGTGGCGGCTAATGTAGTACTAACAGTGAATTAGACAGATGATGAATGCAATGACAGTCGACTCAACTAATCAAACTAACCAAGAACTAACCGTTAATATTGCCAATTAACCTACAAGTGTATCATGTTGGTGGTGGTGGTCATTGTGTAGAGTAGACGCTATGCTAGCTATATATTACATTTAGCTTCAAAACTTGGAAACTGACACATGAAACAATATATTTTGTAACTTGTCATCTAAGGGAAACAACCGATGACATCTGTTGTTTTGCTTAGACAACGCTGCTTAACATACTTTAACATGTTGGGTCATGGTGTCAGTTCATTCTAGTAGTGTTCAGCGAGACATTTGATGAAGAAAATCGACTATGGAGAACGGTACTGATGGTTTAACAATTGAAATAACTAGCTACTAATAATATAGACATATGTTATCGCTTGTCATAAGTATGGTATAATATGCGTTCTTTCGGCATAGTATTAATATATACATATACTACTAACTAGTATACTAGTACAACACACTATGGATCCTCCTCAAACAAGTGATGCAAACAATCCTCCGAATCCCAGCGTAACTACTGACTGGAACCTCTGTGTTATATGTCAAGATACTGATGCAACTACAAGACTTATATGTCCAGGAAATCAACAACACGTACAAATGTGGGAATAGGCTACAACATTAAGAACTGATTTAGAGCAATTCAACGCACTTGGAGAATTACCAACAACTCTTAGACTCGAACGTCTTAATGATGGTGATGGCATTGACACAACATTAGAGAAACACAAAGCAATGTGGCACAAACCCTGTCGCGACAAGTACAATAGAACAAAATTAACTAGACTACTACATAAACGTCATGCACAATCAGATACTGGTCGATCAAGTTGTAAGCCAAAGAGGACTCGATCATTATGCGCAACTGACACTACACATTCTGATTCAGAATCAAAATGCTTCTTCTGTGACAAAATTGAAAGGTCAGAGAATCTGCGCCATGCTAGTACACTTGGTTTGGATAGTAGGATTTACTCAGCAGCTGTTTTGATAGGTGATACCAGTTTGTTAGCTAAATTAAGCCCTGGTGATATGGTGGCAACTGAAGCAACATATCACATAAAATGTTTGAATACATTATGATTCCGAAGCCGTCACTGCCCGATCCAGTTGACTGGGGATGGACTTTCGATGGGCGGAACTACAAGCCTCTGTGGACAATGCTTCCAGAGGCAGCAAAATGTTGTAAAGAACTTGTTTGTTGTGGCTGTAAGAAAGGTTGCTTCAGTCGGTGTAAATGTGTGAAATCTGCACTTCGCTGTACTGCACTTTGTGGCTGTGATGGACAGTGCACCAGGGATTAATAATGTACTTGTCGTATAAAGAACATACGCACTTAATATGTATATGACATACACACTGGTAGTCTAGTATGTATGACCTATACATATTGAATGCGTCGTTTGAAAGCCATATCTAGACCGAAGAATGAAACTTAAAAGTTGAAATTAAGTGATGTTTCTGGTGAAATACGGGACACTTTACACTATATCGGAATATTGTAAATTCACGTACATGCATTAGTTTGCATAGCATATGTGTACTGAGACCTTTAATCGAGATGTGCATATGTATCACAGAATGTGATATCTCATACATGTATATGTACACTGCGTTTGAAACCCTATTCCACTGTATTCGAAATGTTGGGGGCATATGTGGTTCACTAGGGTCATATTTCTTGTTTGATATAACATATCCACATGTTTCTATCGAAACAATATAATATTTGGCGGCCATTTTTAATTGATATGTATGGTGAGTGTCAGCACAAGTTTACGGTACCATGTCACGTGTTGTGGGTTAAATTCTCGATGGGAGTGGAGATCATCTCGAATCCAACCGCTGTTACATTTCAGACGTCATCATTATCATCATTACCACCGATTTTACATTAATCAAAATTTGAGTTGCTTGTACCTGACAATTCATCACCATCCTCATACCCCCGGCATACAAAGTATGCCGTGGGGTTTATAGTTTTCATAATTCCGTCCGTCCGTCCGTCCGTAGCATTTGCGACCTAGTTTTTTAAGTCATTATATCTCTCTAACCACAGGTGCGATTCACTTTATACTTTGCATACTTCGTTGTCATCATCCATATTTTCATTCTGCGCCCCACCTATGCGGCCCCTGTGCCCAAGGTCAAATAGAGAATATGAACACAGAGAAGACCGAAGAGCCAGATAAAATAACTATAAAATAACTAACAACACTTATATACCATAATTAATGAATATGGTGCACCACGTACATCGGTTTCAATTACTTTGAAATTGAAATTTGTGCCAAATGTTTTGTTTTTTTTTTTAATTTTTTTTTTTTTTTAGTGTCAATGCGGTGGCCGGGGGTATACGTGAGCCACTGCTCACTTTCTCTAGTTATTGTATTAGTGTGTGTTTATGCATACATACATTAAATTCGTGCAAATAGATGCAAATTTAAGTTATACATAAGTGTTCTAGCCCCATTTTACATGTATTTTTCATCAAATATTAGAACTTTTGGCGGCCATTTTGAATTTATGCTGATTTATCAATTATATTTTGATTTTATCACACACGGACAACTGCATACTAGATATATATATGCAAATAACATCATTTTAAGTCATATTGGCAAGTTTAAATGGGCATTGCTATATATGCTATTTTCGGTCAACTATTATGGCGGCCATCTTGGATTTTAGCCAATATTGAGCTCGGATCAATTGGCACTCGATCTTAAAATATTCAGTACCACATATACTAACAGTATGCAAAGTGTCACACTTGTTTCCAGAAGTGCACAATCATTGTGCTTAACGGCCTCACTAATGGTCGCTCGTGGTTTCCAAGAAAACAGGCGTGCAATTACGGGTGTTCTCTTCACTGTGTATTATTTGTAAGGAGTTGATTACGGGTTTTCTCTCACAGCACAGTGATGTCCGTTAACATTTTAAGGAAACACGGTTAGTGCCGGAACTACGTTTTGTCAATATTTTCCCATATTAACGTCTCGTGAGTTCATATTGGTCAGTGCCGGAACTACGTTTTGTCAATATTTTCCCATATTGACGTCTCGTGAGTTCATATTGGTCAGTGCCGGAACTACGTTTTGTCAATATTTTCCCATATTGACGTCTCGTGAGTTCATATTGGTCAGTGCCGGAACTACGTTTTGTCAATATTTTCACGTCTCGTGCGTTCATATTGGTCAGTGCCGGAACTACGTTTTGTCAATATTTTCCCATATTGACGTCTCGTGAGTTGATATTGGTCAGTGCCGGAACTACGTTTCACCTCGTAAGTTCATATTGGTCAGTGCCGGAACTACGTTTTGTCAATATTTTCCCATATTGACGTCTCGTGAGTTCATATTGGTCAGTGCCGGAACTACGTTTTGTCAATATTTTCCCATATTGACGTCTCGTAAGTTCATATTGGTCAGTGCCG
Source organism: Conchocele bisecta (assembly GCA_029237695.1). Classification (NCBI taxonomy): domain Eukaryota; kingdom Metazoa; phylum Mollusca; class Bivalvia; order Lucinida; family Thyasiridae; genus Conchocele; species Conchocele bisecta. Next base: position 52,971,377 of record CM055272.1, on the reverse strand, counting down.
GAACTACGTTTTGTCAATATTTTCCCATATTGACGTCTCGTGCGTTCATATTGGTCAGTGCCGGAACTACGTTTTGTCAATATTTTCCCATATTGACGTCTCGTGAGTTCATATTGGTCAGTGCCGGAACTACGTTTTGTCAATATTTTCCCATATTGACGTCTCGTAAGTTCATATTGGTCAGTGCCGGAACTACGTTTTGTCAATATTTTCCCATATTAACGTCTCGTGCGTTCATATTGGTCAGTGCCGGAACTACGTCTTGTCAATAGTGCCGGAACTACGTGCCGGAACTACGTCTTGTCAATAGTGCCGGAACTACGTCTTGTCAATATTTTCCCATATTGACGTCTCGTGCGTTCATATTGGTCAGTGCCGGAACTACGTTTTGTCAATATTTTCCCATATTGACGTCTCGTGAGTTCATATTGGTCAGTGCCGGAACTACGTTTTGTCAATATTTTCCCATATTGACGTCTCGTAAGTTCATATTGGTCAGTGCCGGAACTACGTTTCACCTCGTAAAAAAGAGTTCCTTCTAAACCACCACTAATTTGATTATTTTAGTTTACATTTTGTATAATTTTTAGGCGCATATAAATTGTGAGTGATTTATGTAATGTAATAAAACGGTTATTTTATTTGTATGTGGATATATGCTACGCTCACGATGGCATAACAATTCGTTCCTCAATTTAACAATTCGTTCCCACGAAATAACAATTCGTTCCCAATTGTTAATTCCAGGGAACGAATTGTTAAATTAAGGGAATGAATTGTTATTTCGTGGGACGAATTGTTAATTCGAGGGAACGAATTGTTAAATTTAGGGAACGAATTGTTATTTCTTTGGAATAATTAAAAATAAATCCATGTCCACGGCGTCTTCGGCCCTTTTCGTAGTGTTTTCCCTTAATTGATATGATCATATTTTTATTCATAAGTACATGTCCGGTTTAGAGAGGTTCCATTGTAATGCAATAATGTGTTAATGGACCAGAAACTAGACAGACCACCAATGCCATACGCCCCATTTCACAACGCCGCCGTGATTTTCCTGACCACTAGGGTATAAATAAACTCCGACACGGAAATCGATTCTTCGCAAAAACGACATAAGTCTGTGCCGAACTACATGGACCACCAAATGCAGCTCATGTAGACGCATTTGCTGCGCCATATTTCATCAAAATCCGTTTCATATTAAGGAAAATATCAAATAATACTTTCAAGATTTCGATACTTTCAGCCACTGTTGTTGTTGTTATAACCACGTGATCATGCACCTTGAATATGTTTTTGTTGCGAAACTGTTATTTTCGGGGGGGGGGGGGGGGGGGGGGCTAGGGGGGGGGGGGGGGGGGGGGGGGGGGGGGGGGGGGGCTTACACTAGTGGTTGTATAGCGTCCACGAATATAACACAACCACTAGTGTAACCCCAACTAAACTAACTTCTATAGTTTCGTAACAGAAATTGGCCGCTCTGCCATGGTGAGAACTTTAAGTTTAAGGTAGCTTTTGCCTGATTACTACAACAAGGGGAGATAATCTCGCGCATCGAACTCGGAACGCAAACTCAATCGCGAGACAGTCGTCGGCACATCTGGATCTACACTGTTTGTACAAGTTGGCTTCGTGTTCTATATGAAAAGTTACTACGAGCTAACGCGTCGCCATAAAACTGATTCACAGACCACAAAACCTCCCACATACCGCTCCAAATCGAAGAACAAGTAGGTGTCCCCTAAATGTATGTCTGCTTAATGGTATGTGTTTATTGTCATCTTTCACCGTTGATAACGTATGTTCATGATCGCAAACCACATATACCTGTTTTCCGGTGCCCATATGCCTGATTTACAATGGATCCTCTCTAAACCGGACACCCTCGGGTAACCGGACACCCTGGGGACCTCCCAGGGTGTCCGGTTTAGAGAGGTTCCACTGTAATGCAATAATGTGTTAATGGCCCAGAAGCCAGACATGCCACCAATGCCATAAGCCCCATTTCACAACTCCGCCATGATTTCCCTGACCACTAGGGTATAAATAAGAGACTTTTATCACGCACACGGTTCGTTATAAATGCCGATCCTTAAAATGCGTGTCATGTTACCATGAAAACCAATTAATGATATGTTCTAGTGATCGCAGAAATGACAAACTTATACAAGAAACTGACCCTTACAATACAACATGTGTACTATTTTCTCGTTTGTGAGTGTGACCGGAGAAATGGGGCTTATGGGTTTTGTGACCAGTTTAGCTCCTGATCGAATAGCACACTCATGTAGCCTGGTACACCGACGCCTGCCTTAATCTTGCCCATCAGTCAACGTTTCTGCATATTTACTGGAAATAGCAACAGGCGATCAAGCAGTTTGATTGCCTGAGCTTGATCTGTACACAGCTCAGCCTCAGCCAATCAAGCTGCTTGCCTTCAAGCGCGATATTCAAGTATTGTGCATTTAAGTATTTGGCAAATATTAGCAAGATTAGCGGAGGTGGTGGTGTAACACCACATAGCTTGTTAGAAGCATGACATGTGCTTCATTGATGGAATAGCGAACAGCGTAGATCCTCATCAAACTGTTCGGATGCACAGTCTGATGTGGTTCTACACTGGTCGCAACACACGTAAGACTCATTTCTCCAGTCCATTTTCGCTCTTCTCGACAACAGTTTGGCTGTGATAATTTAATAAATTCAGTATAATAATTCTGCATACTTTTAATTATCAAATATATGCAGTTGTTAGTTCTATATGAAATAATGCATTTTTGGAAAAATCAATGATTATTCCCTCAAAGCATACTTTGATAGATAAGTATACTTTGCAATGTTGATGAAATCGGCTACTGGTATTGTATTCATCATACCTTTCTTATTATTTCACCGATTTTTATGACATAAAGCGCACGGAATGAGCAACAGTTTATAGTATCCTCGACTGACGACCGTTTCTCGATATTTTCAGCCAGTTTCACAATCACATAGACACACTTTGAACATTTCAAAAATTGGCGTGGTAAAGTGGACAGCACTCATGAAAATCGTATTTTTTTTCAACGGATATTGGCTTGTTACTTAGTTGTAAATGCACTTATTGTTTACACTAGTTTCTCGACCAATGGAAGAACATCATTTCGTCTCAATTAATAGCATATTGCGACACTTATATATTAAATTAATCATTAAATGTTCAGCCGCTATATTTAGAACTGATTTTACGCCTTGTTGTCATCAGTTCACGAGATGCAAAGCATATTACCGCACACACACGCGCTCACTTCGTGTCACACCGCCAATTACATGCTAGTATATCGATTCGAAATCACGTTTAGGGGCGGAGCTTCGCGAGTGGGCTGGTAAACATTAAGTATGTTATAGTTCACATATTTAATTTTTTATTAAATTAATTTCTCGCTACGAAATTAATTTATGAAAAATGCAATATATGAACTATAACTAGTACATGTTATAACGGAATAGGTGAGGAATTAAAAGTTTTTCGTCTGCTGTCTTTTTCATAGTTTCAATATTCTCGATGAAAACATGTTTTACATATCACGTTTCACGGTTTGCGACCGAAACATGTTGTTATTGTTTTCAAGAAATAAGGCTACAGGTTCTTGAAGAACTGTTCATATGTCGGTGTTTTGTGGAATATTTCGGTATCTCCGGTGATTTGGTGCATTGTTACCACCATACAAATTACGTCACCTCTCACGAACTGCACGAATAAGTACAGCAATTTACGGGTATTTTGACAGTATGAAAGGGGCCCGAATGTTCGGAACGGTGAATGTGTAGATAATTGTTGATTTCTGTCGTGTGTAACGTTTGAGCATTAGTAGTTGCACAAAGCTATCTAAATTACACAAAACCAAAGAAATCAACCCAAATCAACCAAAATACCCATGTGACACCAAAATAATGACCATCTGTTCAAACACCTGTGAATAAGTAGAAACTGCGGCAGACGACAACATTTTTTTCCCGCATTTTACGGCTTAATCGGTACCATAATGCAATGCATCCCGTAAAATTTAAAAATAATGTTACCTTTGACCTCTTGCCCTGGTTGGTCCAGCGTGGTGACGTCACCTTTTATTGTACATGTGAATGAGTATTTGATATCCTCGGACATTGAAACTGCTGACGTCACGTCACGTCACTCACACAACAGGCAACCGTAACTGGTAACATCCAAATGTGGGTTGGGAATCGGTTTAATCGCGGTGATCACTGGCTACACGTATATGATTGAAGTGGACAGTGGAAGAAGGGGGCTAACTCCATAAGGAGTTAGCCCTCTTCTTCCGCTGACCACTCCATAAGGAGTTAATCTCATACGCGCACTGACCATTTCAATTGAATCCATCGAATCGAATTTGTTTTCATGATCAAGCGAATGAAACGTTATTTGTTTTTAATCACAGTGAAGGGGGTCAGTGGAATAAGGGGGCTTATGGAGTTAGCCCCCTTCTTCCACTCACCGCTTGAATTAAATGCATCCATTCCAATTTATACTTTATCTTGTTTTTCATGATCCAGCGAAAGAAACGTTCAATCAGAAGGGGTAACTGGAAGAAAGGGGCTTGTGGAGTTAGCCCCCTTTATTCCACTCACCGCTTCAATTAAATCCATCCAATCGAATATAAGTACTTTTGTTAATCAGAATCCAGCAACGAAACGTTCAACTTGAATTACCTGTGTTTATATTGTCAATATTATATAATGTTATCCAGTAATATATATTATATATATATGAAAATAAGTTAAAATTATCCTAAGTTTCTCCGAGTGGCGTTATAAATATCCTCCGTAAAATAGGAAGCAGATTCCGCAGCCCTCGTACATTTATGAAATGTCAACAAGACACAATTTAATTACGTGCCCTACACGAATAATGGTTATCTCAGCGGCGGCGGTGTTCTATATTTAGCAATGCGTGGGCGTATGTAGTAATTTCCAGGCAAATTTATTTATATTTGTTTCATTATATTACGGAGTCCCGCAGGGGACATGGATTTCTTTTATTAATTCGTTCCTACGAAATAACAATTCGTTCCCTCAATTTAACAATTCGTTCCCTCGAATTAACAATTCCTTCCCACGATCTAACAATTCGTTCCCTCGAATTAACATTTCGTTCCCACGAAATGACAATTCGTTCCCTCAATTTAACAATTCGTTCCCTCGAATTAACAATACGTTCCCACGATATAAAAATTCGTTCCCTCGAATTAACAATTCGTTCCCACGATCTGACAATTCGTTCCCTCGAATTAACATTTCGTTCTCACGAAATGACAATTCGTTCCCTCAATTTAACAATTCGTTCCCTCGAATTAACAATACGTTCCCACGATATAACAGTTCGTTCCCACGATATAACAATTCGGAACGAATTGTTATTTCGTGGGAACAAATTAATAAAAAAAAGAATTATTCGTCCCCTGTGGGGCTCCGTATTCGACAAATACGCCTTGAGATGCACGCAAGTGAAGCTGACAATCCAGTCAATGTTCCAGTAAAATGTCACCGCGAATTGATTTATTAATTTTAACATACGATTCCGAAAACAACACACATTTATTATAAATTCCTTCTTGAATAATTCACAATTTTGAATTTGATTTCACTGTTAATAAACATAGACTGCGAACTCCGTTGCTTTATAATCACAATCCACGTGCGATAGGTCTAGAATGTATTACTACAGCTGTTTTACTAGTGCTAAAATTATCGTCTGCTCTAAGTAGAGCGTAGAGACATACAACCAATGAACATGAAGAACGGCGGACACTCAGCCAATGAACTCGCGAGATGGTAGTCAATGGATGAAGAATGTGATGAATGAACCACGTTGTGTTTATCAGAGCTAGTGACGTAAATGCTTGTTTTCGGCGCACTACTACACATTAAACTTGTAAATTCATTCAGTGTTATTCATACACGGTACTATGCTAGGAATCTGATGAATTTTGACGCATTAGGGGAACTATTTCACTGTGACGTAATATATTCAAGTGCTCTATGTCTTACAAATGGCCGAGTGCGCTAAATCGGAATGCAATGTGATGATTTTAAGATATTATATTAATGTTATGGTGGCAGATGTCTGCCATCTGGAGTAACTGGAACTATCTACGAAACCAAGGTGCATGATCACCTTACAACAACAACAACAATAGCTGAAAGTGTTGAAAGCTCGCCCACTCCAAAATAAGTATTATTTGATATGTTCCTTAATATCCAACGGATTTTGATGAAATATGGCACAGCAAACGCTTCTTTACTTTATGAGCTGCATTTAGTGGTCCCGGGAGTTCAGCACAGACTTATGTCATTTTTGTGAAGAATCGATTTCCGTGTCGATTCTTCGCAAAAACGACAGACGTTTGGGCCAAAGTACAGAGACCACCAACTGTAGCGTTTGATGCGCCATATTTCATCAACATCCGTTACATAATAAGGACACAATAAAAGAAAATGTACTTTGAATCGGAGGGCTTCTGGAAGTTTCAGTACTTGTTGTTGTTGTTGTTGTAACCACGTGATCATACACCTTGATAACGTGATAACGTCTTACAGCATGTAAGTTGACTTTACCATTCTCATGTTGAATTAAATCATGTCGTCTGCTGTTTTTTATGATTATATTCAAGTTGTCTCATCAAAAACATGGTATGACAGCAGTTTAGAATCATTTAGCAGTTTAGAATCATAGAAGATGCTGTCAAGCCATGTGTTTAGTGAGAAAGAAGACAAAATATAAAACGCATACAGTGAACCCTCTCTAAGCCGGACACCCTGGGGACCTCCCAGGGTGTCCGGTTTAGAGAGGTTTCACTGTACTTTGCTGTTGTTCCTCATCCAATCGAATACTGTCTGCTCGTGATCACATACATGTAGCATGCAGCTATGGCTCAGAATGATCAAATGCCCGATTTACAGTGAAACCTCTCTGACACACTGGGGACCCCAGGGTGTCCGGCTTAGAGAGGGTTCATGGTAAATCAGGCATTTAATCATTCTGAGCCACAGTTGTATGCTATGCGATCAGGAACTAAAAGTTTCACCGGATATAAATGACCAAGAAACTCATAAAAAAATAAGATCACATGTGTTTTATTGGTGTCCGGTTTAGAGAGGTTCCACTCTTATCACGTTTTTTTAATAATATTTTTCTCCCGATATGCCCCTTTACAGAAGAACTGGATCAGTCTTTCGCTGTATTTTTATTTTTTGATACCGATTAATAGATACCGATAGTATACGCTAAAAGCCGAAAATCTTATCACAAAATACCAATCCAGTTAAAAATCATCAAGTACTCTCCAGGGGAGGATCCATCATTTGGGGAACGGGGGGATTGTCTAGTTGCGAAGGTAACTCTTGCAATCTATTCCCGTACCGTCCGTAGCTAGAGTTACCGTTCGCAACTATTTTCGAGCTCTTCGAAATGCACTTTCCTGTGTTTAAGGCATTTAAATTCTGACTCCAACTTGTGGTAAACTGTGATCTATGTACACTCCGTGGCTGAACGATGGATGGGGGGGGGGGGGGGGGGGGGTTGTTGCAACCCCTTCCCCTGCTCTCAGTAGCAATATTTAACCTATAAATATCAAAACATATGCATTTCTCCTTTAATCACCTTCTTTGTGTCGCTTATGGACTTATATTTATCTTATACAATGTGCATGATCACGTGGTTACAACAACAACAACGTCGCCCACTCCAAAGTAATTTTAATTTCATATTTTCCTTATATGCAACGGATTTTGATGAAATATGGCGCAGAAAACGAGTCTTCATGAGCTGCATTTGGTGGTCCAAGGAGTTTGGCACAGACTTATGTCGTTTTTGCGAAGAATCGATTTCCGTGTCGGTAGAAGACACGGAAATCGATTCTTTGCAAAAACGACAGAAATTTGGGCGAAAATACAGAGACCACCAATTGCAGCTTAACAAGACGCGTTTGATGCGCCATATTTCATCAAAATCCGTTACGTAATAAGGACACTATAAAAGAATACGTACTTTGTTTGAATCGGTACTTGTTGTTGTTGTTGTTAGTACCACGTGATCATACACCTTGTTATATTTATGGGTTGGAATTGGCTCGAAGACCTTCCCTACCCGGATATATAAGTCCCCAAAATACCGATTTCTGAAGTGTTTTATGTGGTATATGTTGGTGCAAGGCGGACAGATGTGTATGTGTGCCGATATGGGACACTGCTTATGTCCAATACGGTCCTGTAAGTCCGCGAAGTGTCCGGGTGCACGAGAGGAGGCAAGAAGAGAGGGGGTAACTGGGTAGAACCTGTAACCAGTGATGCAGAGCAAAATGGGTCCCAGGTAGAACCAATCCACACCTGGTGGCACTTGACACACATGTTGGTGTCATATAGTCGGTACAACACAGTTACAGTAGCGCTTTTCTGCTCCTTACCTATTTGTATATACTAATATCGTATACATATCGTAATCGTATAGTATTGGTATATTTAATAAGCATATCGTATGATCATATAATATTGGTATGTTTGTACCGTATCATCGTATAGTACAAACGTACTATACGAATATTATACAAACATACGATATCCGTTCGTATATACGATATATCCGTACGGATATGGTATGAATATACCATAATCTGGTATGTTTGTACGATACAAACGTACCAGAATTATACACATGTATAAAACTCGTATAAACGTACAATTTGAATGGTATATCTATACAATATTGGTTGGCATGTACGGTACAAACATACCGTACGTTTATACTATATGCATATCGTATAGAAAACATATCGTATTTGTATAGTATACGTATAGTATTGGTATAGTACGTATAGTTGACCTGCAGAAAAGCGCTACTGTATTATGGTCCACAGAGTTGCCACATCCAGACAGCTACAATGCAAGCCGGGGCCAGAAGCAGGCAAGTGCAGGCCAAGCTGCGAAGGGCTAACTTGCTGGTCAAACGTGGTATATCTGCGGTATGTTCAGCAGCACTGGCGTTCGCGGGTGCTTCTTTGTGAATAACATTGCTCGCAGAAGCGCCCGCGAGCGTCCACGACCCGGCCATCGAGATAGTTTGCTGTAAAAGATATGTTCAGCAGCCCAGGCGCTCGCGAGCGCTTTGAACGCATTGCTTATGTACGGCATTGCTCGTCGCAGCGCCCGCGAGCGTCCACGAGCCGACCAGCGAGGTAGTTTGAATTTACAGCGGGCGCTCACATTGGTTCAGTAGGCCCACAGTTTACTTGGCAAGCGCTCGCTGCGAGCGTTCACGCTGCTGCACATACGTCAGGTTGAATTTCATAAGAAAGTGTGATAGAGGTGTACCGATTTGAGCTGGCGCGTTATTATTGTAAATATTATTGTAAACACGTGCTATGTTTAAATAGTTTACGTCATATGTTGTAGACATGGTATTTGTATACCAGCGCAAACGCATTAACATTCGATAGAATTGCTAATAATAGTAACATCGTTTAGTGCTCTAGTGGGTAGATCTGCTGTTTGGTGATCGGACGGTCGTGAATTCTAATCCTGCCAAAGACATACATTTTTCTCTCGCTTTTACTATTTTGGCGCCAGAGGTAACGCACACATCCCGAAACAGTCGTGCATTTACTTTTACACAACATTATAAAACACTTCACTTTGAACCTAATCATTGTGAAATGCATTCTGCACATTCGTGTGTTATTGTGAAAGTCCACATCGACTCATTTCAAATGCAAATATGTTACGGAGAACACCATGTCGAAAAATAAACCTCTCACTTCAGATAATAAACAAATACATAAATAAACGTGGATTCATGTGGTTCATAATTACCATGTCAATTGTTGTTACATGTAATAAAGATGCATTACAAAGAAAAGACAAAAACAATATTTGAAAAAAATAAATATATATATATAATGGCCAAAGTGAGAATCGAACGCATGCAGTGCAAAATTAAAATCAAGTGCCACCGTTGGCCGCCAGTTTACCCACTGCTCCAGTACGAGAAACTGTTTTGTCAATCGCAATATATCGATCATGACTATAGCGACGCGCCATAATAAACAGGGAAATACCTACAGAAATTCCATGTTTATTTATACACCAATGTTTATATAAACAAAGCATGTAAACAACGCCATTTCAGGCTGGTATACTTATAGCTGAGTTACCTGGACATCCTGGCCTAACGTGGCAGGGACATGAACACCTCGACTCCCGCCCGGCTTATCCGCTATATCGGCAGTCAGGCAGAACCACACGGGCGTCACCGCAAGCCTATCCGAGTTCCAGAAGGGCTACACGCATGTGTTGTGTTCTATAAGTGGCAGTCGGATGCACCCAAGTAGTCAATTGTCCTACCAGTCCGCGTTAATCGGTCTGATCAGGATCTGCACTGTTCGTCATTCCACAAATGAAATAGGAAAAATCAATGGTTGTGGTGGACCATCACAGCAATGTTAGGCGGAATACATGCATTTGCGACAATATGAAGCAAAATGTGTGGCCAATGGTTAGGTTATGTAGGACAAATCACTGGTGGTGGTCCACCTATATAGCATATCTTGATTGTATTGGTGATCTTTCATTGGGTGCTAAATAGAGAATAGTAGGTTAGTGTCGTGAATGGGAAAACATATCTGGCAAGGATTAGGAAACGGGATGGGCGAGGCTCTGCCGAGCACATTCCGTTTCCGAGCCGCGCCAGATATTATTTTTTTTTGGGGGGGGGGGGGGGCTGTATCCGCGCCTGGCTCAATACATGTACATCTAATAACTGTTTACAAGAAAACAGTGTTAATGTGAAATTTACAGACTATCATAATTTTGCACTTACGAACATTTTAGTCGTACGACGTTTATTGAAACTCCTGTAGCCTGGTAGCGGTCTATATTGATTGTTAGAAGCATGATGGGTGTTGCATTGATGGAATGGCGAACGGTGCAGATCCTGATCAGGCTGTGCGGATGCACAGGCTGATCTGGATCTACACTGGTTACAAATCCCATAAACTCCATTTCTCTAGTCACAGCCGCATAGGAAACTGTAGTGAACGTCGATGACCTAAAGTCTGTTCCACGTTTTGCTGCCGACAAACATTTGGCCATTAAACACATTAAATGTAAAAAATATTTAAAAGTAAGTACTTTTTCATAAATAACAAAAAAGTCACCCTCCCCAAAAAGATTATTTGATGAAATTCTATCAAATATTGATTTTATTGCGATTTTCCTATGGGAATTTAACATGGGGAGTCAATTTCCATTTTTTTTCGTTTTTTGATCAATTTCCAAATTTTTTCGTTTTTTCATCCTTCAAACGAATTTTTGATGGAAATTGACTCCGAAACCTGGCGAGATAGCTTGAACATGATGTAACTAAGAAAACAAAAGTTAGATTTTTAAAATCGGTCCACAAATAAAAAAATATTTAAAAAAAATCTATGTTTAGCCCCCATGTTAAATTCCCATAGGAAAATCGTTTTTTCGCAATAAAATCAATATTTGATGGAATTTCATAAAATGATTTTTTTTGGGGAGGGTGGCTTTTTTGTTATTGATACAAAAGTACTTACTTTTAAATATCTTTTAGATTTAATGTGTTTAATAGCCAAAAGTTCGTCGGCAGCAAAACGTGGAACAGACTGTAGTTTTAGTGCCAGAAATCGGTCACTGCCTGTTTCCGGTCGGCCCCGGAAATTTAAAAAAAATTGCTTATTTTTTACGACAACACTGGTTGCGCGCGCACTACATTGTTTACGCTGACTACCGAGCTGTCAAAGTTGTTTGCTGCGTGAAAATGGAGATTAGAAAGGTAATAACTGTTATAAAAGCATGCCAAGTCCTAATTTAATGCATTTTCACTATAACCAAAAGTTCCCATTCATAAAATACAAAAAAAATCCTCAAAATAACAAGTTTATCACCGTCTGCTAAAATGGATATTTTCCAGGGCCCACGCACTTGCCAAGCGGTGTCAATGTACAGGTGTTGGCCAAAAGTGAGAGACAATTTATGCAGTTGAGTTATCAAATTATTTTTTTTCACCGATGATTTAGGCATATGTGTGAATGAGATATGCTTTTATGCATAGGTAAGAAGGTGCATCATGTACTTAGTGCACTTAATTGTGTCTTTCAGCGCTTGGGGTGAATGTGAAAAATGCAAACGGTGGGTCCATTTGGCATTTTGTACACCAGTGAGAGTAATTAGGCGTGGGGACACATTTTTGTGCCCACACTGTGATGCTGCCATCACTCCAACCCAGGACTAAGTACATGAGTATACATTGTAAATAAGTTAAATCAGTTATTTGAAGTTAATTCGAGTTACATTTACAATAATTTTACTTTTCCAAAGACTTAATAAAGTTTCACTGTGAGTGTGTGTTATTTTGGGCATATCTTGTAGATGTCATAAAATTGACCGAAAACCGGTTGTGAATTTCTGCAGTATTGGAAAGTGGGTCACCGGTGTTCACAGCTGATTACTGGACATATTTCAAGGTAATCTTTGTTAAAGTTACAGTTTTATAACAATGAAATGTTGTATTATAAGTGTGTATAACATTAATTTCATGACATGTCTTTTAATTAAGAATTATGTTGATAAACATGCTAGGTGACCGATTTCTGGCAGTTCCAGGCTACAAGTAGTCTCGATGCTTTACCCAGATACGCGCGCATGTACACTTGTCACTTCGACAATATTCGAGTATAAATATCTAATAATTTTAAAGGCACTGTGTTTCAGATTATGTCGCAGATATTCAATATATGGGTTTTCGCTTCATGCACTGCACATGATATATATGAGCTAATCGTACCACTTTATTTGATCGAATTCTAAGACGTGTACTCAATATTTGAAAGTGTACTCTCTGAAACTGTGATAAACAGGGGAGATAATTTGGTTACGCATTTTGGTTATACACGTGCATTGTAACAGTGATGGATATTTATGACATAATTATACATAGATTTTATTGTGAAATGATCAAAGATTTTTACAATGCAAATTTAGAAACACGTTTCCATTAGAGACACGGATTTAAGTAATATAACTAAATTTAAATGAGTTTCCATCACTTGTATAACTACTGTCTGTTCCACGTTTTGCTGCCGTCGAACTTTTGGCCATTAAATGAAATGTAAAACATATTTAAAAAAAAGTAAGTACTTTTTCATCAATAACAAAAAAGTCACTCTCCTCAAATATTGATTTTATTGCGAAAAAAACATTTTCGTATGGGAATTTAACATGGGGAGTAAATTTCCAAATTTTTTCGTTTTTTGATCCTTCAGGATTCAAAAAGGAAAAAATTGGGAAATTGGCTCCGAGATAGCTTGAAAATGATGAACGCGAACGGAAGGTACTATTTGCGAACGGGCGGTACGGGAGTAATTGCAAGAGTTACCGTTCGCAACTAGGGGGTTGTCCTATTTTCGAGCTCTTCGAAATGCACTTTCCTGTGTTTTACGGCATTTAAATTCAGACTCCAACTGGTGGTAAACTGTAATCTATGTAACTCCGTGGCTGAACGGGTGAGGGGGTGGGGGTGGTTGCAACCCCCGAACCCCCCTCCAGATCCGCCCCAAGAGTTATTCTGGCAAAAACCATAGACCAGCAATAATAACAGAGCACGTGGTGTCGTTATATAATATGTACCCACTTGCACAAAGGCTTCACTCCATGAATAGCCCACCCACAAGCGTCTGGTGTCAGTATTTGCCATTATCATGCTGCAATATTTAGCCAATAATTATATGATATAATACGGAACTAATTATATTGTCGCACACAATAAGTATTTCAGTCATTCTCATTGGCCGAAACACGGCCACGCGATTATTTACAAATGTAGACCTCTGAACGGTTTATTTACACGAATAAGCACTCTCGGACCGCGAGACCGGTCCGAGATGTGTTTATTCAAGTAAATAAACCTATTGTTCACCTCCTTAGAGCGCATGCGTAAATCTGACACATGCAATTGTTATTGTGTTTACACTGTTAGTGACTATTCCTGAGTTCATGAATATTCGTGGTATGGGTCATATAATAAAACATATTTAATATCATATAGTCTTTTGAGCCTTCGGCGTCGGTGAACATCACTTTTATCAGATCCGTAAATCTCATGTACACCTCAAAATACAATAACTGTATAATATCGACATCATAAGTGATATTTTATTATACCCCCGCAACGAGTGTGTGTGTGTGTGTGCGTGTGTGTGTGTGTGTGCGTGCGTGTGTGTGTGTGTGTGTGTGTGTGTGTGTGTGTGTGTGGGGGGGGTTATACTGGAGTCAGGTTGTCCGTCCGTCCGTCCGTAAACTTAACAACCCCCGCCTTTCCCAAGGTCAAGGTCACATACTTAGTCTCTTTACAAAACTTAACATCAGAGAAATATTGTTATAACTTCTATTTCCTTCATCTAAAAGGCTTAATATTTCACACATGCATTCCTGTAAGGCTCTACTAACATGCTGTGCCAAATCCACGACCGTCCAACTCCCGCTGATCCCAAGGTCAAGGTCAAATACTTAGTCTCTTTACAAAACTTCACATCTGAGAAATAAGTTATAAATTCTATTTCCTTCATTGAAAATTCTTATTATTTCACTTGTGCATTCCTCTAAGATTGTACTATCATGCTGTGACAAATCTACGACTTCACATTTCACACACGCATTGCTCCAATGGACCTCTACCACCATGTGACAAATTCACGTTCATGCCGCTCCCGCTAATCCCAGAGTCAAGGTCACAAGCCCACACACTTGGAAATTTTTACATATTTTAGGGGTACCTGGTCCCACGCGGGGGGTATTTTCGTAAGCCTCGCTTACTGACCAATCTAGTTATACACTGCCGAGATAGCGTGTCATTTTACTAGATACCTATACTACGGAAGCGCTGGAGGGACTTCTAACTTAAATACTTCTAACTTCATTACTTCCTAACTTACTTATTTCCTAACTTACTTATTTATAACTTCCTACTTCCTTACTTCTAACCTCCAACTGCATTACTTCTAACTTCCTTACTTCTTTCTTCTCACTTCCAACTTCATTACTTCTACTTTCAACTGCATTACTTCTAACATCCAACTTCATCACTTCTTACTTCTAACTTCCTTACTTCTAATTTAATTACTTCTAACTTCATTACTTCTTACTTCTAACTTCCTTATTTCTAACTTCATTACTTTTAATAAATAAAGTTAGAAGCAAGGAAGTTAGAAGTAAGGAAGTTAGACGTAAGAAGTGATGAAGTTGGAAATTGGAAGTTGAAAGTAAAACGTACAGAAGTTAGAAGTAATGAAGTTAGAAGTAGAAAGTAATGCAGTTGGAAGTTAGAAGTAAGGAAGTAGGAAGCAAGAAAGATTAAGTATTGAAGTCAGAAGTCCCTCTAGGGCTTCCATACTATACAGATATGCAATTGTATTCACTCTGATTGTTTTTACAGATGCTATAAGAGGTAAGTATGCATATATAACGTAAGTATGTACATGGGATATGTCAAACAACAGAATGAGTGTAAATATTAATAATAATATCAACACACCTCTGAATATAACATGATAGTTTAAGCACATGACGTCGATATGAAATTAAGAACACAGAGTCGGTAGCAAATTACATTGTACGATGTAGTTTGTGGTGTCGGGTTGCCATACTGTATGTTTATTTGTATGCCTTATACGTGAAAAGCTTCACATGAAATATCATATTACCCCATGTATCGCTCCGGCGTTTATATTAACTGTAAACAGAACGCCACTTATGTATGACATGCCATCTTCCTGCACACACCATGAACACAAATACATGTATCATTTTCTTGCCTTTTGAAAACAGCTAAAACTGTCACGGTGTCGTGTATGCCACTCAAATCAACACGAATAGTTTACTTTCTGTATTTATTAGACCACTTTCTGCATTATGTGATATCGATTGGCTGATTTGAAAATCAATGTGGAAATTGGTCAATTTCCTCATTGATTTTCAATTCAGCCAATCAACATCACAGCATTCGGCGTGTTTCGGCTTTCATCGTTATAACTCTATATATATGAACAAGGCTTCTCATTTTGGTCGGACACGACCTCGTATTATACCAAAATAACATGATTTCTTTTCTATTTATTATATGTATTTCTGCAGTTAACAATAATTCTCAAATGATCATATGAATTTGCCACTACAATATTGACGTTAGAGCCTTAGACACATTATTTCATTTGTTATGATACGAGGTTGTGCCCGACTTAGGAAAACAGATATAATTCGATATTCTTTGCATAATTATGTTCTAACTATGTTATTTTAGCAAGATAACAATTATTCTCAAATGAACATGTGCACTTTCCGCCAAAATATGCACATTAGCGTTAATAAAATCGCGGAATTTGTTACAATACGAGGTCGTGTCCGACCAAAGTTAGAAGCCTTGCTCATATTATATAGAGTTATGCCGATGAAAGCCGAAACACACCGAATGCCTGTGATGTTGATTGGCTGAATTGAAAATCAGTGTGAAAATTGACCAATAGATAGGTGGCAGTGAACACCGATATTGATGTGTGGCATCACTCATATGTTTGGCAAATGACGTCGAACATTGGCAAAGAAATTAGAGCGCATGCGGAATTTAATATCGTCGTCATTTAGGGGAAACCTCGAAATCAATATCGGAGCTAATTACTCCAGAGCCGGTATCGTATGAGACAAGTCATGTGACTATGTACCTACGCAGAAGTTGCGAACAGTAACTCTTCCAATCTACTCCCGTACCGTCCGTAGCCTACGGATAGTGCGGGAGTAGATTGCAAGAGTTACTGTTCGCAACTACTTGCGAAGATGTACGATTGTTCAGGAAAAATAATTACAGAAACTGTGAGAAATTCCATAAATGACGTCGAAAGTGGACGAAATTTTTATATCAAATTCGGAATTCCACATTTGCTCTGAACATTTCTTTAACTTTTGACATCATTTACGAAAAATAGCATAAATCTTGTAAACCAATATTCTTACATGTAATAAGTACAAAGTCACATGGCTCGTGTCATAATTTTTCAACATCTTTAAGTCACACACGTGTCACCATAGATACCGCCCTATTCTAGTGAAGAGCGTGGGCGGCTAGAGACAGAACAATATTCTATGGTAGAAATAGCACAACACCGACGCGTGGGAGTATGGATCACGATCGCTTCCTTAATAGACGGGAGTAGCAATTGTGTTGCCGTGAAAAGCGACTTTTTAATAATAATCGATAAGTTCCTCGGCAGGCGCGGCGACAACGCCAAGTCGCTTTCTGTGGTCAGTGCGCATGTACGTAGATACGCTGTGTTTCAGATATTCGACAATATGTTTATTTTGTTTGTTTTGGAGGTGGTGGTGGAGAGGGTTGGGTCACAGGTGGAAGACTCGGACATATGACACCAAAAAAAATGCCTATTAAAAAAATCCCATTACCCCACCCACTTGGTCTCGTACAGTACCATATGCTAGATAAAGGTGAGTATAAATAGGGCCATTATAGAAAAAGCCCTCTCTTTCCTGGCTCGCACAAACACAATAAACATCGATTAAATGTATGACTTCTGTCTCTGGCAATCGATAAAGGTATTAGGTGTGTGAATATACTCACTTCAAATCGCTGTTTCCAGCATTTATTCAGTTATTCGCATTTTGTATACCCCATCCAAAGCGAAATGTGCGTGTACGAAAGAATCTCACACAGAATCGGAGGCCGTCCGGCTGGATTATCGGTCATATTTGGCCGATAGCTGATCGCCAGCTCAAACTAAAGTCGTGCACCATGATCATATACATTAGAGACTCCAACCATACAAAGTTCGTCCAATTGTGATCGTTCGCCGATCTAAAAAACACTTTTTTCTAATTTTATTGACTTTCATTCATGATTCGCGTACTATCAGATTATGTCTTCCGGAAACCCTGAAAAGGGAAAGTCCTCGCGTCTATTTTTAGGTTTAACCAATCAGAGATGTTCTTACATAGACGCTTCGGTGGTTGTATTATGGAAGATAGTGCATTGACCCAGTTCCAGATAATGAACGAAATTATATATTCTATGGGAATTTAATATGGGGGGAAAGGAGGTGGATGGGCTGTGGGAGGAGTCAGAAAACGAAAAAAAAAAAGGAAATTGACTCCGAAACATGGCTAGATAGCTTGGAAATTATCTAACTAAGAAAACAAAAGTTAAATTTTGAAAATCGGTCCAGTATTTCTGAAATTAAAAAAAAAACGGATGTTAAATCCCCATAGACATCTTCACTCTGTTTCATATTCATAGACCACGACCGCGCGCAAGAATGATAACTTTTGCCTCACTACTTTTCGAGTTATCGAGTTCTTCGCGCAGTGATTTCTTGTCTGGGGCATAACTCGAGCACCCTTTGGAACATTTTCATGAAACTTCACAAATATGCATAGACCACGACCCATGGGTGTGTCGCGTGCAAGAATGACAACTCTCCCTATGTTTTATTACGCACTGATTTCTTGTCCGGACCATAACTCAAATATCCTTTGGAATAGTTTCATGAAACTTCACACATGCATAGATCACGACCCAAAGATGTGTCACGCGCAAGAATGACAACGTTTACCTTACTAATTTTCGAGCATGTATTTTCGAATAATGTTCGCACTGATTTCTTGTTCGCGGCATAAATTCAATACCCTTTGTAATATGTTCACACATGCATAGCCGACACGACTTAAATGTGTGTCGCGCGCAAGACTGACAACTATTCTGTCCTCCCAAGTCAAACTGCAGTATCTGTTAAACTGCAGTATTTGCACTATGATGCTATGCTGACCCTGTGCAATCATCCCCAGGTGGGGATGATTTCACAGGGTCAGCATAGCATCATAGTGCAGATACTGCAGTTTGACTTGGAATGATTGCACAGGGTCAGCATAGCATCATAGTGCATATACTGCAGTTTAACAGATACTGCAGTTTGACTTGGGATGATTGCACAGGGTCAGCATAGCATCATAGTGCAGATACTGCAGTTTAACAGATATTGCAGTTTGACTTGGGAGGGCAGTATTGCCTCATTCATTTTCGAGTTACTAGTATCTCCCTTAGTTTGTTTCCGCTCTCATTTCCTGTCTCCGGAGGCGGAGGATAACTCGAATGCATAACGGAATATTTTCATGAAACTTCACACGTGCATAGACCACGACTCAAATGTGTGTCGCGCGCAAGACTGACAACTCTTGCCTAACTAATTGTTTAGTTATCTACCTTTGTTTTTTCGCGCACTGATTTCTTGTCTGGAGCATAACTTGAATACCCTTTGGAATATTTTCATGACATGTCATACATGCATAGATCACGGCCCAAGATCATGATGTGTTGCATACAAGATAGTAAAACATTTTCCTCACTATTTTTTGTTATGTCCCAACTCTTTTTCGCAGATTGATTTCCTGTCAATCTAAAACTTGATTACATCTACTTGATTTCATGATAGTTCACACTTGCATTAACCATTACCCATGTGTGTGTCTCATACAAGAACGACAACTCTTACCTTATCAATGTGTATGATCAAGTAGTTACAACAACAAGTACTGAAACTTCCAGAAGTCCTTCAATTCAAAGTAAGTATTCTTTTATTTTGTCCTTATTATGTAACGGAATTTGATAAAACATGGCGCATCAAACGCGTCTTGTTAAGCTGCATTTGGTGATCTCGATACTGACACGGAAATCGATTATTTACAAAAACGACATAAGTATGTGCCCAACTCCCAGGACCACCGAATGCAGCTCACAAAGACGCGTTTGCTGCGCCATATTTCAGCGAAATCCGTTGCCTATTTAGGAAAATATCAAATAATACTTACTTTTGAGTGGGCGCGCTTTTTAAAACTTTCAGCCTTTGTTGTTGTTGTAACCACGTGATCATGCACCTTGCTTATTAATCTATTAGTTATCTCCTTGTAAGCGGGGAGGGTATTACACATGCGCTTGTGGACACACGTTTCTAGTTTTCTTTCGAAACCCTAAAGTGATATGATGCCAAAAAACATGGTCAAAGTAAACTAATATTTTTCCTCGCTACAATTATTTTTATCGTACATTCAATTTTATAATCACTTCTTTAGTTTGAAAATATATTAGCATGCTTTATGTAAACATGTAAATTCCATAACTTATGACAGAATTGGAAATTTATCGGGTCTTCGACATTCAGGTTTTTACTATTTCCTTTCAAAATGTATTTGATATGCATTTCGTGTTATACATGTATATCCATTAATTATAACACAATAATTCCAGCACAAAAATATTTACACAATTCCCTAACATTTGATTGGCCCGTAGCAAGACTCTGTCCAAAATTTATATCCCAGTAAACTACCACGCCGAACTACTTTCTACAGGTGCGCTGTCAGTGCTGTCAATGTAAACAAATGGCTGCCGCCTGTCAAAATAAACACATTTTCTTGATGAATTGATTTCAATTGCTGGAATATAAGGAATGAATGGCCTTTTTGTGGAATTTATCGGGGATATAAACTTGGAAAAGTCGCGGGAAAACTGGACGAGGCCTTCCGGCCTTCGTCCAGTATTCCCGCGTATTTTCCAAGGAAGGCCTCGTCCAGTATTCCCGCGACTTTTCCAAGTTTATACCCCGATAAATTCCACAAAAAGGCCATTCATTCCTATATAATTATCAAAGTACTGAAAGTACTGAACATAGGGTACTACAAGACATCATCAATTCAAGTATAAATACAGATTCCAGATATCTATGATCATTATAGATATATTGAAAATTGATTGAAGAGCAATAGTTACAAGAATTCCGCCACGGAAGCGGTGTCGCGCCTGAAAATGCCTTGTCGGTACAAAACAATGTTGTAGCAGGATTTTTGTTAAAGTTTCTGCATTACTTTGACATCGCCATGTTTAATTCTGTTTTGTGAATGAAACAGTTGGCCCCGGATCGAGTATATTAAAACATACAAATGACGTCATTGGGGAAACCTTGACAACATTTTCAATGTATGGAAGCCCAAACTTGTTAGAATTTCTTTTTTGTTGTATTTTCAGTACTTGCATTAATATGGGTATTAATCTACGCTGGATGTGTTATACTGTCATTAATTTGTTCCCTGACTGTAATGTATCACTTACTGACTTATTGGCCCCCTTCCCTGAACGTAGAATTAACACTCATGTTGGCGTGTATTGGCCACCATAGACAAATGTCAATCAGGCCGAATTCGGGAATGTCACTAAAATCCGCTGTAAATCCATCGATAGAATGAGGATTAACATCGGTTAGACCCACACTTGCGAGTTTTGTTGCGACACAATCGCGATCATTAAAACAATCTGGGTCAACAGGCATTTTCGCACAGGTGAAGTCGGGTGGGGTGAGTTTAACCCTTTCCTCCACAGCCAAATGGCTTATCTGCTGTTGTGTATGCATGCATGTCAGTGGCTGCTAGCAGTCTGTTATAAATACACAGCAGCTGAGTTTGGCTGCCTGATCTCCATACAGGTAATTAACGAAAATAACTGAATTATAGGGTTATGTTATTCAATCCAAATTTACCAACATTTCTAAATATTGTATCCATTTAAAATGATTAAATTGAATTTATAGAATACAATTTCCAGGATGCCGATATAAATATTTTTCCTATACGTTATATAGTTTTGTCATTATTCCCTCCCAAAAATAAATAAAAAAAATAAATCTTGAAAAATCCTTGTGTTCTTGTCTATAATTATGCCCCTGGTGCGTTATTATTGTTGTGAAACTTTCAAAGCAAATATGGAATTGATGTGTGGCTGTGACTGGAGAAATGGGAATTATGGGATTTGTTACCAATGATCAAAATAACATACAGATGTAGCCCGATAGCGATCTATATTTGATCAGATTTTTATTTGATGGTATGGCGAACAGTGCAGATCCTGATCAGATGGATGCATAGGCCGATCTGGATCTACACTGGTCGCACAACCCATAAGCCACATTTCTCCAGTCACAGCCACACATCCGTATCTGCACTGAAAATTTTGACAAATTTTGACAAGATTTGTGAAAAATTGAGAAATAATGTTCTCACAATTAGTCATAATATCCCAGCTTGAATATTATCTAGAGTATGCTAAAAGTATGCTAAATATAAGAATCATGCATAAACTTACATATATATATTTGTATATGCCGCTGTCCAGAGTAATATTTCATCCGTAATTATGTATTTGGTCAACACACTGACCAATAGGGACACATTACAAACTATATTTTAAATTGCATTATCAAACACTTTATATATTTCTCCTGAAACAATTGTAGAGTCTGTACAACTGAATTTATACGAAACACATCTGGACCACAATTATTTTATATACACTATGTACAGAATATGCCACAGATTCAATGTAGGTTGTGAAAGTGGGCATGACAGCCCTACTTACATAAGTGTACTTGGCACACAGTACACTCATATACAGTCTCACGTCTGATGGACAGATATTTCTGGTGATAACGACAACGTCGCTTTGGTCCATCGAGACGTCCATGTATGTGGCTCTGAATGTTCGCTGCATCAACAAGTCCGATGTCACCGACTTCAACGCCAGATCGTTTCCGCTTGCTATATCCGCCGATAATGTCGCGCACCAATTCCAGACGGAAATCAAGATGGGCGAAGCGCTTTTTCTTTGTGCGACGTGATGTGGCCTTGTAGAGTATGAATGCGTTTACAATCGCACAGTTGATCAGGAACCAGTGTAGATAGAGCCACCACTTCTTAGAGTTTCGCCCGACATCGTATTTCATACGGTATTGATCATGAACATCAACACCACCCATAAATTTGTTGTAGCTGGCTACACTCAGTGGTTGCTTCTGTTGTAGCACATTCTGGCCAACCCGCCGTTATGCATCGGCCTCCTCTGTGGGCTCACTGAGTGTAGTCAGATGGTAGACTAACTTTTTGTTTTTCCACACAGTGGCAATCAAGTTGGTGTCGCCCTTCTGCATTATTGTGTATTCACCGCGGTTCTTCACGTCTCGCGGCTTCTTCAGTTCCTTCGGGAACTGTTTACGATTTACGCGAACAGTTCCACACACATACAGTCCATTTCCCAGCAGATTTTCCATTAGTGGCACGCATGTAAAGTAGTTGTCGAAGTAAACATGCCGGTATGTCTTGTGCAGGTTGTCGGTCAACTTCGTTACAACTTTATAGCCAAGACCATGTTCAGTTTGGTCATTTTGCCGTCCGAGGGTATATATATTAAACCGCGACAGGTAGGCTGTGTTGGCGTCGCAGAGCATCCATATTTTAAGTCCCCGCTTTATGAAATCCAAGCCTGCCCGTATACTTCACCATCGCCTCGTCAATGGCAATTTCTCTGGAAAGGCTATATGCTGAAGGAAACGTGCCCTGCACATGTTCAATAATAGGCCGCACCTTGTACAGTTTGTCATATCCTGGCTGACCCTTAGCCGGTTCTGTAGCGCGGTCGGAGACGTGAAAATATTGAACAAGTTTCTGATAACGGTTGCAAGTCATAATACTTTGTATTCCCTGATTAGCAATGTACACGTGTTTGGACCAGTACATGTCGGCTTCAGGCAGGCTGCAAATCCCCATTAGTACATTTATGCCGACAAATGAACGGAGTTCCGATGCCGATGTCTCCGTCCAGTACTTGTCAATTACACCAGACTGCTCCATCTTCCACCGGGCATAATTGTTCGTGTTCCTGGACATCAATTCGAACATCTCTGGCTTGAATAACAGCCAAAAATAATAGAGGGAGAGGCTGTTTCCACATCAAAGCCGTCCGGTAGGGTCGCTCCAGTGGCCTGGGTGAAATCTTCTATCTGCAAAAATAAGTATGTATTTTGTAAATATTTTCTCTTTACATTGCAAAGAAATAAGCTAATTTGTTTGGTGGTGGTGTCATTTGGGGGACCATGACCATTTTCCAGCAAATGGTGTTAATTCACTGTTTAGAATCATTAAAATAAAGTGAACTGTATGTTTATCTATCAATTATGTATGATTGTAGATGTCCGTTAAAAGACCCCATCACCTGTTGTTTTTTAAATGTTATTTCTAATAGTAATTCATCTAATAATATCAAAATGAGCAAACGTATGCTTGTATTTCCTTCTAACAAACGCTATATCAAAGAAATAAAATCGGGGACGGAGCGGATTTGAGTATGGGACGAACTGAACCGTGTACGAAATTAATTTTTAAATCGACAAAAATCGGCGATTAAACTCTCATATGCTACATAATATGAGTCGGAACAACTGTTTACAACAAGTATTAACAGTCTACATTCATATTTGCTCGCTAAAATAAGATCAAGTGGGGAATATTTATAAAAAAATCGCAAAAATTGTACAAACCACGATGTCGGAGAAATCGGAGGTCCAATCGTCGGCGTTTTGGTCGACATTTTCATCGTCTGAAGCTTCACTGTCCGACGAATCTGACGATACTTCACTGACATGAATGTCTGAACCGATCTCGGATGCATTAAAGCCTTCAAATTCGCTAAATTCACCATCACTATCGAGAAAGTTGGTCGCCATTGTGGTCTACTTAAATTACGAGTTTCGTTTTCAATTTCGCGGGAAGGCTAGCGTGGGTGTATTCCAAAAATAACAAATACTCGAATACCTTATTAGGAAGTCGTAGTAAAACTTATGAATGGAATTTGCATAAATATAGCGATGACCGCACGATTTGTGACGCATATGGGGGCAAATCACAACTTGAAGCGTAACAAAATAATCCGATGTATTTTTGTACGTAGAACATCCGTTGTTGATATTGTTCAGTGCAAGTAGTTTTTCATAATATTATTTTCAATTAGCGGTTGCGTATGACAGTTAAACGTTGAGTAACACAATGCATTTTGTTGTTATGGTTACTCCAAGATATCACTACGGACTATCCCATCGAGGGGAGTCTGGGGCGTGGCTACTGTCCCAGGCAATTACAATACATAGGATACCCTATGTGAACACAAGTATATATTGTGGTGCCGTCAACCCGACACTACCTATGAATATGCCGCGCGACCCTAGACCTTTTTGGACATTTTCTTCCGTGTGCCTGCAGCAATAACAACAACAATAATTACCAAATAGTGAACCTATTCCCCCATATTGTCAGCCATATTGGCACATGTACTCATCTGTAGAGTAGTATTATAAACAAAACTTACCATCCCTACCATAGTTTGTTGTCTGCACCGTTGGACACACCACATGTTTCGTTTTGATATGCCTAAACAAAATATGTTGCAAAATCAAGGTGCATGATCACGTGGTTACAACAACAACAACGTCGCCCCCTCCAAAGTAAGTATTATTTGATATTTTCCTTAATATGCAACGGATTTTGATGAAATATGACGCAGCAAACGCGTCTTCATGAGCTGCATTTGGTGGTCTAGGGAGTTTGGCACAGACTTATGTCGTTTTTGCGGTGACACGGAAATCGATTCTTCGCAAAAACGACAAAAGTTTGGGCGAAAATAAAGAGACCACCAAATGCAGCTTAACAAGACGCGTTTGATGCGCCATATTTCATCAAAATCCGTTACGTAATAAGGACACTATAAAAGAATACGTACTTTGAATCAGATGCATTCTGGAAATTTCAGTACTTGTTGTTGTTAGTACTACGTGATCATACACCTTGAAAATGAGTGTTATTGTTTCTACACTCGTTCTTTCCATGTAGCTGAGTTACCTGCATAGAAATCGACAACTTGTTATGTTTTTAGTTTTCACGATTCACGCGTGATTTCGTTTTATTCGTTAGAACATTTCCACGTTATCTGGTCATTTTTTTTCCACTCATGATAATCACCACCGTACTCCGCACTAAAATCACTACTTGTTGGAATTTCATGAAATAGAAGAAGGACATGTAACACTTTATTATTTCGAGAAATCCAGTTGAAATTGCTTCTTTTTCAGATTTATTAAGACCCATCAACGGATTTTATTAGAAACACTACGGTGTTTCATTAAGGCAATCATAATATCGCTATCGGGTTGATACTACGATATCACAATAATACGATACTACGATGACGATACCACGATGTCAAGATGGAGACAGTACGATAGCACAATGACGGTACTACGTTATTACGATACTATGATGACAATATTACGATACTACTAGAACGATAATGCGATGACTATATTGCGATATTACGATATCACGACCGTACGATGACGATAGTACAATATCCCGACGGTACGATAGCGATAATATTATGCTACGATGATGATTGTACGTATGTTCAATATCGTAATATCTTCATCGTGTTATCATGATACAGAGTTATCGTTATCGTGTTATCGTACTATCTTCATCGTGGCTTCGTGTTATCGCCAGTATCGTTATATCGTACTAGCATTATCGTCATGTCGTAGTATCGACCCGATAGCGATGTTACGATGGCCTAAACGGAACACCGTAGTTTTCATTATTATATGTTCGCAAGTGGACATTCATATACTCAGCCGCGAATAGTGTAGCCCCAGATCAGACTGCGTGAATGAATGCGCAGTATAATCTGGAGGTACACTGGTCGAAAAAGCTATACTTGTATGCACTATTTTCTTCGGCGTATGCTGTTTTCCCCACGTCACGCCCAGGTGGACTAGCGGGAGTAATTATATAAGAACCCACGCGTTCACTGTCGTTATAATGGCTGTAATATAAAGGTCAGACTCAATCATTTCGATTGCCAAGTATCTTAAAGCGACGATCGCGCATTGTAACACGACAACTTGTTCACATGCTATAGTAAAGGTACACGCCCACTCAGTTACATGCCCACTCAGTGGGCACACACTGTTCTTTATAGGAATTAAATAAATAAGTGTATAATTGTGTCACTATTCTACCAGTTCTAAAAAATACAAGTGCACGCTATACGATATAATCATTTAGTAATCATTATTTTACTGATATTGACTCGCAATGGTATCGGGCTATTTTAATATACAAATGCGGCATGATATGTTTTAATTATGTATACTAATTAAATGCATCAACTGAAATCAATTTATTTTCGACAGATTATAATATATGATCATTGCACAAACAAAAACTAAATTCAGAGAATAAATAGTAATGTCCGTTAACGTTTTAAGGAAACACGGTTATCGCCCCTGATATCGGTGTGGAAATCTACGTCTGATATAAAATGTATGCTAATGCCAATCAATACGTGGGGTAACGGTGAATGAATGTTTATTTTGTCAGAAAATGTCCCAGATGATGTCTCTGATGTAAAGAACATGTTGTGCCTGTGTTGACATGTGAATACATATTGGGTAGTTTATGTATTGTGTTTGAAACCATCCAAGAAATATAACTCAGGGTGGTCCACAATACTAAAATAGAAATTGTGACTACCAGAATTGACATTAACTATAAATTGCTGGTCTAGAGATGTTTAACTGTATGTATATACATTTATTTAGACCCATCCCGAGATCAAATTGTCTGACCGACTGCCGAAAGACGTATGTGCATGTTCTTTGATCTTATTAATCAACAAATAATAGTGCTATACTGAAGTGAAAAATAGCTCGAATATGTATTAAAGTCCTTGAAATGCCAGGAATCCAGCAGAAAAAAGTTATCCCTATTTAGTCTAACAGACATGCGTGGGTTGGGTAACCTATTTCAAGGTTTGTGAAATCTAAAATGGATACCACTTAGCGCATAACAGACACATACAGTGGGGTCAGCGTGTAAGAGCACACACGAACGAACACGACAGGTTGGAACCAACCTGTCGTGTTCGTTCGTGTGTGCACTTACACGCTGACCCCACTGTACTCCTTGATAAAGGCATTGTTTGTGAAATCTAAAATGGATGGAACTTAGCGTGTAGTAGGCACACATTCCTTGATAAAGGCCTTGTTCCGAAACGGTGGAAGAGTCGGTTCGTGGTTACAGAAGTATTGTTATTATTTAGTTTTGTAATTCATTGCCAAATTCGTCGTTCTGACCACGGTAACCCACTCACCAGTCAACAGACCCGTGTTTAGCCTCGCATACATATGAAACGCCAAATATACATACATTCAATTAATTATTGCTAGCTCTAAATAATTAGAGCTGGCATTAAATATTCAGAACTAGCATCAATTATTTGAGTTTATATAGATTTAGCCTTCCTGGAACGCCGAATCTACATAAACTCAAATAATTAATGATAGCTCTAAATAATTAGAGCTAGCATTAAATATTAGAGCTAGCTCCAAATCATTTGAAAAGCTCTCAAAATCATTTGGAGCTAGCTCTATTTAATGATAGCTATTTAGAGCATGCAATAATTATTTGAGTTTATGTAGATTCGGCGTACCAGGAACTTGACCTTGAGGTAAGGGGTGTACGGTGTACCTTGACATTGGGGTGAGTGGTGGAAGGTGGGTCGTGGATTTGCTATAGCATGATATAGCATATTAAGATGAATGCTTGAAATGAAATGTCAATGCACTCCCTGAAAACAGAAGTTATACAAAATTTAACCCAACGTTAAGTTTATGAACGCACTAAGTTGGTGATTTTCTACAGCATGATAGCTATTCACATGAGAAATGCATGTATGAATGTGCTAAGTTTGTGACCTTGACATTGGGCAAAGGGGCGGGGGGGGGGGGGCGTGGGTCATGAATTTGCTGTAGCACTATAGAAGATAATCAGATGAATGCATGTATGAAATATCAAGGCGTTCCCTGTAAAGAAACGGAAGTTATAAAAAGACATTTACTCCTACGTTAAATTTATGATGTTGATCTTGGGGAAGTAGGTGGGGTGGGTCATGGATATGCTGTAGCACAATAGAGGATCAACAGATGAATGCATGTTTGAAATATCAAAGCGTTCCCTGTAAAGAAACAGAAGTTACACAACATTTACCCCAACATTAAGTTTATGAACATGCTAAGTTTGTGACCTTGACCTTGGGGTAAGAGTTCGGTGGTGGGTCGTGGATTTGCTACAGCATGATAGAGGGTCATCTGAGGAATGCATGTATGTAATATCAAGGCGTTACATGAAAGGAAACAGATGTTATAAGATATTTACACCAACGTTAAGTTTATGAATGTTCTAAGTTTGTGACCTTGGGGTAAGGGGTGGGCGGTGGGTCATGGATTTGCTATAGCACGTTAGAGTATCATCAGATGAATGCATGTATGAAATATGAAGGCGTTCCCTGTAGATAAACGGAAGTTACACAACATTTACCGCAACGTTAAGTTTATGAACATACTAAGTGTGTGACCTTGACCTTGTGGTAAGGGTTGGATGGTGGGTCATGGATTTTCTACAGCATTATATAGGATCATCTGAGGAATGCATGTATGAAATATCAAGGCGTTCCATGAAAGGAAACAGATGTTATAAGACATTTACCCCCAACGTTAAGTTTATGAATGTGCTAAGTTTGTGACTTTGACCTTGGGGTAAGGGGTGGGCGGTGTGTCTTGTATTTGCTATATCACAACAGTTACACAACATTTACCGCAGCGTTAAGTTTATGAACATGCTAAATTTGCGACCTTGACCTTGGGGTAAGTTTTGGGTGGTGGGTCATGGATTTTCTACAGCATGATAGAGGGTCTGAAGAATGCATGTATGAAATAGCAAGGTGTTCCATGAAAGGAAACAGACGTTATAAGACATTTACCCCAACGTTAGGTTTGTGGACGCCGACGACGCCGGGGGTATGCCATAAGCTCTTCTGCACAGGTCGTTGCAAATATTCATCCGAATCTCCACAAACAGTTGTCCTTCGATCTGGTTCACACGAACGAAACTATAACACAGGCTGTAAACATCCTATGTAAAAAGAAACAAATGGACATAACTCCAAAAGAGAAATCTCACATCTTTGACACGATATCTATGAATGTGTGAATTTTTTTTTAAATATTCCATACGATATTCAACTTATGCTCCGGACAAGAAATACAAAACATAAAAGAAAAAAGAGCGATACCTAAACAAAATAGCGATGAAATTATCCAAATTAGCGATGGTAGAATAGTCATTGTTGCGTGCGACACACCGTTGACTCAATATCTTGTATGAGTGTGTGAAGTTTTGTTAAAATATTGCACACGCTATTCAACTTAACCCTTACACCGCTATCTTAATTTGTTTGCCGTCTGTTGTTTATTTTCCAGTTTTATCACCATGCTTTAACAGCACTTTACAGCATACAAAGTGCTGTCAAAACATGTTTTTACTGAGAAATAAGGCAAACTATAAAAGTAACAGCAGACGACAATTGTTGTGCGTAGCGGTTTAAGGGTTAAGGTGGTCCGGACAAGAAAATGTCTCCAGACCTGACTGCTTGACCACGTCAAATTCATAATATTTACACTGTCCTTAAATTCATAATGGAAACGCCCATTCAACGTATTGCGTTTATATCCCAGTACATTAAATTAGCCCCACGTGACGTCGCATCCGTGTTCTATGAACACATTTTCTAGTTTACTATTATTGTTATAAAGCTGACAAATAATCCTTGTCATAATTACTTAGTAATTACTTACTACAAATTTGGCTGCAAATAAGATTTTTAAAAAGCATACGCCTACAATTGATAACTATAGTTTCGCAGAAACTTTTTTTTGTTATTGTTATAGATATCTACATGTCTGTGTAAAACCCGCACTTATTTTTCGCGGCACCAACATACTTCCAGTAAACGCTTGCTCCCTTGTGCCAGTCTCTGCATGATAAAAAGAACTGTCGCACGAACTTAGGGTGAAATTATTCACAAAATCTAGCTTGACATTGTCTCATATATATATATATGAACAGTATAAATGACGATACATACACACTCTGTTATCATATCTGTATATTATGTATTGCACCAAATGCTATTAGTTTACTGTCATAGTATTTGCTGTATGTGTCAAACGCTCGAAGAGGTGAAACTGTCCGACGGCTTGTACATACAAAGATTGCGTAGATCGCAACCCAATGTACCATATACCATACAATAACAAGAGAATATTCAGATATATTATATTCATATATTATATCACCAAGGTGTATGATCACGTGGTACTAACAACAACAACAACAACAACAAGTACTGAAACTTCCAGAATCCATCCGATTGAAAGTACGTATTCTTTTATATTGTCCTTATTACGTAACGGATTTTGATGAAATATGGCGCATCAAACGCGTCTTGTTAAGCTGCATTTGGTGGTCTCTGTATTTTCGCACAAACTTCTGTCGTTTTTGCGAAGAATCGATTTCCGTGTCTCCGACACGGAAATCGATTCTTTGCAAAAACGACATAAGTCTGTGCCGAACTCCCTGGACCACCAAATGCATCTCATGAAGACGCGTTTGCTGCGCCATATTTCATAAAAATCCGTTGCATCCGTGTTGTTGTAACCACGTGATCATGCACCTTGAATAACAAGAGAATATTCAGATATGTTATATTCATATATACATAACTATTACGAAACAATTATCACTGAAGTCAGTACATCATTCTATTATCTTAACCCTTACACTGCTGAATTAAATGTTGGCGTCTGCTGTTTATGTTTATTTGCCATTTTACTCATAAAAAAAACATGCTTTGATAATACTTTAGAATCGTTTTCATTGGAAATGAGTCTAAAGTGCTGTCAAACCATGTTTTATTGAGAAATAAGACAGCATATGAAACAACAGCAGACGACAATTTGCAGACTCGTTCTTCAGCTTTTTCAGCTCCTTTTCCAAAAGAGAAATAAATGATCGTAGTAGAATCAATATATGACCAACTTTCGTAAAATATACAAAATAACATCCACTATTATCGATTTTTTTATTTTGCATTGTGTATATAGCCGTAAATTTCCAGGTTTCGTGAAACAGACTATAACATCCTTGAGTCAGGTCACCTAGTGTTACAAAAGCCAACGTTTCCATTTCCCCATACTCTTATTAAAGGTACATGCCCACGCAGTAGGTTATAATATAGTGTGATACAGATACTTTTGCATATTCTGTACGTATGACATTTCCTAGCAAAATAAACATTCATTCACCATTACCCCACGTATTGATTGGCATTATTATACATTTTATTTTAGACGAAAAATTTCACACTGATATCAGGGACGATAACCGTGTTTCCTTAAAATGTTAACGGACATTACTATTTATTATCTGTATTTAGTTTTTGATGTGCAATGATCATACTTTATAATCTGTCGAAAATATTATTTTGTCAGGCGACGCATTTCATTAGTATAAATAAGTAAAAATATCATGCCTCATTTGCATATGAAAATAGCCTGATACCAACAAGCGTCACTATAAGTAAAATAAATATTACTAAATGATTATATTTGTTTTCCGGTCACTTGTATTTTTTAGAACTGGTGGAATAGCGACACAATTTATACACTTATTTAAATCCTATAATGAACATTTTGTGCTTACTGAGTGGGCATGTACCTTTAACAGTTATTTCTGTCCCATCCTTATATTCCATCGCATTTAGGAAGCAATTATCTGTTAATCAAAGGATGGTCATGTATAGAACGGGTCCTTAATGAATGAATGAATGACGGGTGCTTCACTAAACTTCGTACGACTAAAATGTTCGTAAGTGCAACATTATGATAGTCAGTAAATTGCATATTAACACTGTTTTCTTGTTAACAATTATTGGATTTACATTTATTGAGCATAGGCTGCATATGCAGCCTATGCTCAATAAATGTAAATCAATCAATTGAAATTTCCAGACGATCCTAAATTTGCACTTACGAACATATTAGTCGTACGAAGTTTAGTGAAACGGGCCCCTGATGAGACGACCAATAAACGCAAAATGATGTGTGTTTAAACTGGTCGCATAGGCAATAGGCTCCGTTTCTGCATTCACAGCCACGCATTCTTGTGGGTGCTGATCAAACGGATGACCCTATATATCACGGGGCCTGTTTCACTAAACTTCGTACGACTAAAATGTTCGTAAGCGCAAATTTAGGATCGTTTGGAAATTTCAATTGATGGATTTACATGTATTGATCAAACGCTGCATATGCAGAATATGTTCAATACATATAAATCCAATAATTGTATACAATCATAGGCGTCGTCAGGAATTTTCCAGCGGGGTTCGTTTACCAACGGTAGACGCAGACAGCCGAAGGTGCACGAGAGGGGTGTCCCCTCTCGTTAGATGGGGGGTACGGGGGTCCTCTCCCTGATTTTTTTTTATTTCTATGTGCAATTTCCGACGTTCTAATGCATTTTAGAGCTATAATTTCCACAATCGCACCACCGAATTACCAATAGTCATATTTGCATCCAAAAGTTAAAACTGAAAAGGGGGTTCGTTCGCACCCCCCGAAACCATCCCCCCCCCTGGCGACGCCTATGACAATAAAACATTGTTAATGTGAAATGTACAGACTATCATAATTTTGCACGAACATTTTATTCTTACGAAGTTTAGTGAAACGGGCCCCAGGTATGCATCCGTATATCCTGATCATTGTCTATATCCCACGAATATTTATGTGCCTGTGTTTTTAATCAGGTGGCATAGCGTTTAAAATATGTGGCACACTTTAACCCTTTCACCCCTAAATAAATGACATTTAAATATTTAGAGCCAGCTCAAAATCTTTTGAAGAGCTCTCTAAATCATTTGGAGCTAGCTCTATATATATCTAATGCTAGCTCTAATTATTTAGAGCTATAATAATGTTATGTAAATTTGGCTTGTCATACATTTGGAGTGTGATGGTGAATACATATATATTTTTGACATTAGGCCGCCATTTGGATTATTTTAGTATCGGTCAAGTAAGATAAGATAGGTAATTATTAAACCTTACAATCACCCAATCTGTGTCCATTCCAGAGTGACATATCGTGTATGTATACATCATAGGAACTTTGTGGTATGAACGTCAAAACGCTCTTCAAATCATACCCAATTTACTCGTATATTAAATTACTGAATTAGCGAGCCGGGCCCAAGGTAAATAATCCACTTCCGTTGGTTCAAAAGATGGCGAATGTCCTACCTTCTAGATATTTAATATCAGAATAAAATTGGGTATGATTTAAAGAGGCTTTTCTCGTTCATACCACACAGTGCCTGTGGTATACATGTGTATGTAATTGTAAGTTTATATACGTTTCAACGTATACCCTTTGACTACATGTCGGACCAGGGGGCCGTTTCACTAGTTTAGTGAAACGGCCCCCAGGTGATCAGTACAGCTTCAATGTAAGTTGTCATACTTATGTAATAAATAGAATATGTCGATTTAAAATTCAGTTTGTGCCTATCCAGCTCCTCTTCCCCGCCTTTTTTCCCAAAGAGAAATCATTCTATTCGTAACATAATCAATATTTGACACAATTTCACAAAAAAAGCTAAACTTTGAAATTATCGATTAAAATATTGTTTTTCCATCGTGGATATAGCGGTAAAATCTGGGCGTGTTTCATGAAACAGACAGTAGCTATAGGTTATTGTGTTACATGTAAATGTCTTACAAGACTCACATGGGTGTTATGTTGGGTTTGTGCAGTTTTTAATTGCATATCCCGGATACGAGGCTTACAATGTGTATATTCACGTGGTACTAACAACAACAGCAACAAGCACTGAAACTACCAGAATCCATCCGATTCAAAGTACCTATTATTTTATATTGTCCTTATTACGTAACGGATTTTGATGAAATATGGCGCATCAAATGCGTCTTGTTAAGCTGCATTTGGTGGTCTCTGTACTTTGGCCCAAACTTCTGTCGTTTTTGCGAAGAAGAATCGATTTCCGTGTCGGTACGGAAATCGATTCTTCGCAAAAACGACATAAGTCTGTGCCGAACTCCTTGGACGACCAAATGCAGCTCATGAAGACGCGTTTGCTGCGCCAGATTTCATCAAAATCCGTTTCATATTAAGGAAAATATGAAATAATACTTACTTTGAAGTGGGCGAGATTTCAACACTTTCAGTCACTGTTGTTGTTGTTATAACCACGTGATCATGCACCTTGGCTTATATGGAGCTTGAAGTTATTGACCTTATCGTGTATTGAGACGTCACATGACGCGTCAGTACGGGTTGCTTGTCATGAACATCAACTTGTACAACTGCATAAAGACATTCTATTATCTTAACCGGACACACG
This sequence comes from Conchocele bisecta, assembly GCA_029237695.1. Lineage (NCBI taxonomy): Eukaryota > Metazoa > Mollusca > Bivalvia > Lucinida > Thyasiridae > Conchocele > Conchocele bisecta. Next base: position 52,936,060 of record CM055272.1, on the reverse strand, counting down.
TCACGAATAGAAGCCAATGAAACTGCTCATCACAGTATAGGAACGAGTCATTATGTGTGAAAACATAGAAAGCATCATTTTCAAGAAGCAGAGCAGTATACATGTACAGTGAAATCTCTCTAAACCGGACACCCTGGGAGGTCACCAGGGTGTCCGGTTTGGAGAGGCTACATTGTAAATCAGACATGTTATCATTCTGAGCCATAGTTGTGCGCTATGCGATCACCAACAGACAATATCACCTGAGATAAATGACCACGAACCTCATCTGAAATAAGATCACAGGTGTTTTCTTGGTGTCCAGTTTAGAGAGGTTTAACTGTAAATCAGACATGTTATCATTCTGAGCCAAAAATAAGATCACAGGTGTTTTCTTTGTGTCCGGTTTAGAGAGGTTCCACTGTATACACAGTACATGATAGCTCAGTTGTATACTACAGTGTGTTAAATACGGAAACAAGTATATGACTTCGGACGTTGAACTCCAACTTGTCAAAACGTCATTTCTGCTTAACAATCGCCAACTATGAATTAGCTCTCGGGTCGCAGGTGGTAAACTCGGACCGACATAAAAAAAAACAATTGAAAATAATCCCATTACCCCACCACCTGGTGTCGTACTGTACGCTAATATATTAGAAAATGCCCATTGAAAAATGCCATTACCCACCCACTTGGTGTCGTATTGTACGTTATTACGTTAGATAATACCTATTGAAAAGATCCCATTACCCACCCACCATGTGACGTACTGAAAGCTAATATATAAGATAGTAGCGTTCAGTACGACACTTAGGTGGTGTGGTAATGATATTATTTCATGCGTGCGTGCGTGCGTGCGTGCGTGCGTGCGTGCGTGTGTGTGTGTGTGTGTGTGTTCGTATGTGCGTGTGTGTGTGTGTGTGTGTGTGTGTGTGTGTGTGTGATCTTCCAATCTAAATAGAATCATTAGACACTCGTTAAACGCGTGATGTGATATAGCACATAACCGTATGTGTTGCTTAATTGTCAGAATTTGCTCTTAGGTCTTGAATACAGCCGCTTTCTGGCACATATGGGTAGAACCAGCTGGTACATCGGGAAATACAATTGTATTTTACAAACTCCAGTGCATGCATGGGTGATTGAACCAGGGTCGCCGGAGTGACAGGCAGAGTTCACGATCGCAACCTAGCTGCTACAATGCCACTCCTCACCAGTTTTATCAGCAAGAAAATCGCTTTCCCAACTTCCAATTCATACATAGCGTCATGCAAACAAAGGTGGAAACTTCTCGGAGTACAGCAAAGCGTGTGGCAGGAAGGAAATAGTTCAATGCTGTTCTGCAACAATTGAAGGCGTCAGTGAAAGCCAGGGGACAAGTCTATTATTGACTAGGCCCCCTTCGACAGATAATAATGTTAAGGAAGAAGGCTGAACAAGTCAACGGTTAAGTCGATTAGTGACTTAACCCACTTCGAGAGATAGTATTGTTAATGAAGGAACCAGTGAAAGTCAGCGGCTAAGTCTATTATTGACCTCGCCTACTTCCAGAGATAGTATTGTTAATGAAGGGGCCAGTGGAAAGACAGCGGTTAAGTATATTAGTGACTTAACCCACTTCGAGAAATAGTATTGTTAATGAAGGGGCCAGGGAAAGTCAGAGGCTACGTCCATTATTGACCTAGCCCACTTCGAGAGATAGTATTGTTAATGAAGGGGCCGGTGAAAGTCAGCGGTTAAGTATATTATTGATCTAGCCCACTTCGAGAGATAGTATTGTTAATGAAGGTGCCAGTGAAAGTAAGCGGCTAAGTCTAGTATTGACCTATCTTACTTCGAGAGATAGTATTGTTAATGAAGGGGCCAGTGAAAGTCAGCGGCTAAGTCTATTATTGACCTAGCCAACTTCCAGAGATAGTATTGTTAATGAAGGTGCCTGTGAAAGTCAGCGGCTAAGTATAGTATTGACCTATCTTACTTCGAGAGATATTATTGTTAATGAATGGGCCAGTGAAAGTCAGCGGCTAAGTATATTATTGAATAAGCCCCATTCGAGAGATAGTAGTGTTAATGAAAGTGCCAGTGCAAGTCAGCGGTGAAGTCTATTATTGAATAAGCCCCCTTCGAGAGATGGTCTTGTTAATGAAGGGGCCAGTGAAAGTCAGCGGTTAAGTCTATTATTGACTAAGCCCACTTCCAGAGATAATATTGTTAATGAAGGGGCCAGTGAAAGTCAGGGGATAAGTATATTATTGACTATGCATTCGAGAGATAGATAGTCTTGTTAATGAAAGGGCCGGTGAAAGCTTAAGTCTGCGGTTAATTCTATTATTGACTAAGCCCACTTCGATAGATAGTATTGTTAATGAAGGGGCTAGTGAAAGTCAGCGGCTAAGCCTATTATTGACTAAGCCCACTTCCAGAGATAGTATTGTTAATGAAGGGGCTAATGAAAGTCAGCGAGTACGCCTATTATTGACTAAGCCCACTTCCAGAGATAGTAGTGTTAATGAAGCGGCCAGTGAAAGTCAGCGGTTAAGTCTATTCGTGACCTAGCACCCGGCGAGAGATAGTCTTGTTAATGAAGGGGCCAGTGAAAGTCAGCGACTACGTCTATTAGTGACTAAGCCCCATTCGAGAGATAGTATTGTTAATGAAGGGGCCAGTGAAAGTCAGCGGCTACGCCTATTATTGACTAAGCGCCCTTCGAGAGATTGTATTGTTAATGAAGGGGCCGTTGAAAGTCAGCGGTTAAGTCTATTAGTGACTATAAGCTCCATTCGAGAGATAGTATTGTTAATGAAGGGGCCAGTGAAAGTCAGCGACTACGTCTATTAGTGACCTAGCCTCCTTCTAGAGCTAGTATTGTTATCGAAGTGGGCAGTGAAAGTCAGCGGTTAAGTCTATTAGCGACCTAGCCCACTTCGAGAGATTGTTTTGTTAATGAAGGGGCCGGTGACAGTCAGCGGCTACGTCTATTATTGTATAAGCCCACTTCGAGAGATAGTATTGTTAATGAAGGGGCCAGTGAAGGTCAGCGGCTAAGTTTAGTAAAGACCTAGCCTACTTCGAGAGATAGCATTGTTAATGAAGGGGTCGGGGGAAGAAAGGAGCTAAGTCCTTATGGAAACACGTAAAACAACAATAACGGTAGCGGGAACACGTAATAGAAACAACAACGCACGGGAAAAAGCAACAACAACGTTAGCAGGAACACATAAAAGCAACTACAATGGTAGTGGGAACACGTAAAAGCAACAACAACGGTAGCGGAAACGCGTAAAAACAACAACAACTGTTGCGGGAACAGCGGGCACACGTAAACACAATTACAAGGGTAGCGGGAACACGTAAAAACAACAGAAACTGTTGCGGGAACACGTAAAAACAACAACAACGGTATCGGGGACAAGTGCCTAACGTACATAGCATGTTGCGTACATGTGAAGCAGCGTACGTGCATGCAGCTTGCTACTATTTTTGTAATACAGTTTACAATATGATATGCACAGTCAAAGTGAATGGTGTTGTGAGTTTCAATTATGCTAAGGCTGTTGTGATTTTTCTCTAACCACTCGTATTCTCCTCTAGTTGTGGGCACGACAATACAAAACCTCCCGTACCGTCCGTTGCAGAGTTACGTATATACGGTGTCATGCATGGCTTTACTCCTGCAGAGTAACTATCTGGGGCCCGTTTCACTAAACGCCGTACGACTAAAATCTTCGTAAGTGCAAACTTATGATAGTCTGTAAATTCACATTAACAATGTATTATTGTAAACAATTATTGTATTTACATTTATTGAGCATAGGCTGCGTGTGCAGCCTATGCTCAATAAATATAAATCCATCAATTGAAATTTCCAGACGATCCTAAATTTTCACTTACGAACATTTTAGTCTTACGAAGTTTAGTGAAACGGTCCACAGATCTGCTTCGCACTTTAGCTATTGATTACAGGTATCCAATATTTTTTAATTTGTTCAACTGTATATATTAATAAATGTTAGTAATAGGAACATTATACAACGCAATCCTTCTAAAGTAATACATTTATCTTTCCAGAATTTCTGGGAAATAAAATATTGACTTTTAGAAACTAGGCTTCTACACATAAGTTCGCTTGTTCTGGCTGTGTCTCTTGTATATGTAATGTTATGAAGTAATTATAGTGGAATGTGATAGTTTCATATAATAGTGACATTTTTTCCCTTGAAACATATAGAAATTAATGTTTCATAATTAACAGTTAAAGTTAATGCTATGGATGGCATCATACCTCTACTACTAGTTTTTGCAGATTTACGGCCCGCAACTAGTTTCGCTCCACAGTAAAAACAAAAATAAGCAAGGGCGGCCCGGCTGGCTCTCTGCCGGTATGCTTGTGCCAGGTCTTGTGTGCATAGCAAACTTCATTATTGTGTTGTTCTTGTAGTTTAGACCAGGTGTATGTCATTCAGTGTTGGCTGGACCAATGTTGTCAAAGTCTAACTCTTGTGGCTGTAATGTAAATATAAAGAGCTGAAATATCAGAGGATGAAATTCACAAAGTACAATCACAACAAGAGGAAACAGTCCGCCATGCTGGAAATGGGTTTTTGATTCACTGTGCCAAATTGATTATATTTGTACTTTGTGTGTTGCATTCGTGTTTGTTTTATGATATAAAACCATAATATATAGCCTATTACACATGTTTTATTGCTACACTTTTATGTGTGCATATTATACATGCTGTAAAGTTTGCGCATAATAAGTGTTTTTTATTTGGATACAGTGTCTGAACGTGTAGATGGGTTAATAGGGCATGGCTGACTCGGGGGAACTTGTACGATATTGAGTGAGAGCTTTCTCGAACTTGTTTGCTGTTGATTTGGTGCCCCATCCTGTTGGTGGGCAGCTTGTCTGTTGTGGGTATTCGATGCCCGATCAGCTGGAACAATGTCTCGGTACTTGTACTGAGTTATGTCCGGATGGTTTTGTCTGTTCCGTTCATGTTCGCTGTAGTTTTTCTCGGGGCACTCCTGTTTTCCTGCACATTAAAAGGAGGTCGCAGCCATCCGGCTGACTCTGTGCCAGCATGCTAGTTGTGTGTACATAGCAAACCCATTTTTTCTTAGGTATTTTTCAGACCAGGTACAGGTCAACTGGGGTGTGTCGGAACAATGGTATCGCAGTCCTTGTGGCTGTAGAGAGATTGAGGCGAAAAATAAGCGCCTGAATTACAGACATACAACAACAACAACAACAAAATTAGTCACAAATTTAAATTTCAAAGAAAGAAACTTGTCATCAATTCATCGTTGACAACAACAGGTCTATTTGAGGTTTACTTTAGTTTATCACGCTAATTAACAATTTCACAACATGTTATGCTAACTTAAACGGTGCGCGTAAACTTGTGTTCTAGTTTCACTTTGGTCCTGTAGTTATTTAGTTGACCAGTACCCGACAGTCGACAGTTGTCGACACATTTACCACTCTAATTGCATTGCATACGCGTTATGATGTAGTAGTATTTCATAATTTGTGTTTATTTGTTTAATTATAGAAAGTTTGTGTACGTCCTGTTTGTCCGTCTGTCATATACTTCCTTATCATCATCCATATTTTCATTCCATACCACACCCTAGACATAGGGGTGGCACGATTTACCCAAATCTACCCAAATCTTACCCAAATCTAACCAAATCTTCATATAATTACTATATGTGTTAATAAATAAAGCTATGGTATACACATCATACTAACGATGTTTGGACTGTACTTACATAATGTATATATGTCATTAATTTGCTCATACCAGCGCCCATTTTAATGTTTTGATGCAAAATGGAAATATTTGTAATGAAATAAAGGGAGAGTACTGCGATAAACTTAATACTAGGAAGCCAAGGAAGATAATCCACTTTATAATGGCCAAACATGCTAAATGGGAATGATGATTTTTAATTGAAATACAAATAAAAAACAGTAGAACCTCTATAATGTTGACATACAAGGAGACAGTGTGAAGGTGTCGACCGTATACTGGCCGTTTTCGCCCGCCATGACGTGTAGCCATCTTGTACATAATCACTTGTTGAGGTATGCACAGAATGACTGAACAATCCGATAGGGATCGATAGCCCAAATGCTCAAACCCCAAATAATCTAGGGAAATTTGCAATCACATTCTGATCAGGGTCTACACTGTTTTCCATTTTGTACATACTCAATGTATACCGTATACAAGCAAGCCGCGTGTCGCCCGCCAGGATGTGTAGCCATCTTATAACAATCACTTGTTGAGGCTATACCTTCTAGGGGAAATTTGCAATCACAGTCTGATCAGGGTCTACCTGGTTCCCCATTTTGTGCATAACCACTTGTTGAGGCTATACATGTAGGGGAAATATGCATTCACAGGATCTACACAGTTTCCCATATTGTACATAATCGTCTATATATAACGAGCTACCCCACTAAAATACACTGTGTTCTGGTCAATACAATATAATATTGGGCTTTGTCTACATAGAGGTGTGAAAAACATTCAAGCTATTTGACAAGATATACAAACCATACACAAATTTAAAAGTATATATATTGAATGCATATTAAGGTTCATTTTCATCAATGTTCTTAATTCAAGATCGTTTATCATTGTTATTGTAGATGAATATGAAGAATATTTATATATATATATATAGCCTTCCTGTGTGAGTTTTGAAATGTATCTCCGTAAATTAAATTGCATTAACTAAACTATATATGTCCAGAAGTGATTTGTGCTAATAAAAACATTCATTCAATGCATTATACTTTTTTTTAAATATTTCAAAAAGATGTTGGCATATATAATTACTCGGCGAAATAAATATTGCAATACTATGGACGTGACCGGTTAGACAGTTGGACTAGTATATATGTGCCATATGAAATCATGATCGATGGCAACTTAAAAGTTAGACAACTGAGACATAATTAATTAGTCTTTATCACGGTAGTCTCCCTTTATAATAATGCTACATGTATATTAATCGCTTTTCCGCGGAAATATGTGCTTTATTCTTCCGTTTTTCGGTCAAAATGTGCTTATTGTATGATATACTAATGATATATTGTTGAAAACGTATATAATATAATCATAAATGTTATTTTTAATGAAGATTTGGGTAAGATTTGGGTAGATTTGGGTAAATCGTGCTGCCGTAGACATAGCACTACTAAAAATTCACTCGCCCTGCTCGCCATGGCGAGTCAATTTCCATAGTATGTACATTAGTACTCGTCTAAAAGCTGTAGCAATATAATTGTTAACACATTTAAATGATTTTGTGTTTATAAATATTAATACTCTTTTCTTTTTTTTAGGCACCATCTCGTTATTATATTCATACACATGACTCCATTTTCTAGTCCAATCTGAAAACGCCAGTAGCAAAATAATTAAAACCAATTGGTTTCCCAGTGAAGGAACTTTTGTACTTTCAGTGTTGAATATGCAAGGGAGCCCCCTCCCACCCCACACATTTTGCTGTTGAACATACATGTAACACCATTGGCAAGCCAATCCATCAGCCATTATTATGTTCTCATGCTTCATATTTTGAACAATTATAGTACCAATCTAAGGGACTGGTCATTATTTATCACCAAGCGGGTTGGGGTGGGAATGTGGCTGGATACATTTTGTTAACTCGCCTTAGACAAGTATAAGCCTTAGACAAGTATAAGCCCCCACCCATTCCCACAGCTTTTCATTAAATTTTCAAGGCATCCCCCCCCCATTGAACAATTAATAATGTGGAAGCCCAAAACAAGACGTTTCAAATGAGTGGTAACAACATAATTATTCTATCATATTTTTTTAATAAACATAATATTGCATCTACTGATTGCACTGCCTGGGTTAATTATGCTCACTATGCGAATGCCAGGGGGACATATTGCCTTGCTCTTGAGGTTCCGTATGTCCGTCCGTCTGTACATTTACATGAAAAAGTTTGAAAGAGTTTCTCCAGTTAGAGTCCAGTATTCCAGAGGGGCGCATCCATGTTTTAGAAACATACTGTCTAGTATTAATGTTGGTACAAAAGCTAATTTATTAAAGGTATTAATACTTACATTTTCCTAAAATGTTGGGCAAGTAGCTTTTTTGTCTGGGCAAGTAGATTATAATTGTACTTGCCGGGCAAGTACGAAAAGTGAATATTTTTAAGCCCTGCTATAGCAAAGTAAATAATAAATGATAAAAGTCATATAATGAACTAGAAATGTGGTCTGTCGGCACACGAATGCCCCCGCTGGCAGCCAAAGAAAACGAGGCATATTTGATTATAAGCCATTTACCCGAGCGTTAAGGTGTTGAACGCACCTTGACCCTGGGCTTAGTGGGGGCGGGACGAATGTGGATTTGTCACAGGGCCGTAGCGGACCATTGTAGCAATGCGTGTGTGAAATGTGAAGCAGATCCGAGCAAGGAAACACAAATTATAAGACATTTAACTGAATGTTAAGGTTTCAAACGCACCAAGTCTGTGACCTTGACCCTGTGCTTAGCGGGGGCAGGACGAATGTGGATTTGTCACAGGGCGGTAGAGGACCATTGGAGCAATGCGTGTGTGAAAGTTAGTGTAGGATTGAGAAACGCGCACGTAGATTTGTCCCAAAGTGGCAAGCAAACAATTAAAGTGGAAAAGATGACGGTCAAAGGTCAAGGTCGAAGTACTGGGTGGTGGAGTGTGTAGGGCATGTTCATATGTATCATGTGTATAAATATTTAAGCGATTGGCAAAAGTATTGAGAAGTTAGTGTAGGATTGAGAAACGTGCACGTAGATTTGTCCCAAAGTGGCAAGCAAACATTTTAAGTGGAAAAGGTCAAGGCCAAAGGTCAAGGTCGAAGTACTGGGTGGTGGAGTGTGTAGGGCATGTTCATATGTATCATGTGTATAAATATTTAAGCGATTGACAAAAGTATTGAGAAGTTAGTGTAGGATTGAGAAACGTGCACGTTGATTTGTCCCAAAGTGCCAAGTAAACATTTAAAGTAGAAAAGGTGAAGGTCAAAGGTCAAGGTCGAAGTACTGGGTGGTGGAGTGTGTAGGGCATGTTCATATGTATCATGTGTATAAATATTTAAGGGATTGGCAAAAGTATTGAGAAGTTAGTGTAGGATTGAGAAACTTGCACGTAGATTTGTCCCAAAGTGCCAAGCATTTAAAGTGGAAAAGGTCAAGGCCAAAGGTCAAGGTCGAAGTACTAGGGGGTGGAGTGTGTAAGGGATGTTCATATGTATCACGTGTATAAATATTGACATAATATGTGAAGCCATGTAGAAGTTACTAAAGAATATGGTAATATCGGGACGGACGGACGTACGGACGGACGCCGGTAACACTATATGCCCCCGTACCTTTCGGTAGCGGGGGCATAAAAATAGAAGTTAAACGTGATATAGAGACATGGCGTGATGTTTGCTATTTGTTTATTGGCATTTTAGATTTTTCAATAAAACTGAACATATACTGCATCTAACTGTATAAACACTTGAACCCTAGTTTACATAAATTTACAAACATACACCAGCATTATATTGTTTATTTCAATACAATCTTTTACAAAAAAAAACATGGGTTTTGTTCTCAGATATTCTTGAATTTTGTCAATAAATTATTATTTTTAGCCAGGTTTTTTGAAAACAAATCCAGGCTATTGGATTGGCGAAAGCCGGGCGGGCGGCGGGCGGCGTCCACAATCAATGTTAAGTTTTCGTGTTTGAGTCCATTTCTTTGTTACTGTACCACCTAGGACCACGAAACTTTCACAGCTTCATAATCAAGGGGTGCCCACCACATATCACTATCCAACATGTTACTTTTTTTTAACTTGACCCATTTTTTCCGCCCAATCGACTTAGCCATTTTCAATGTTAAGTTTTCGCGTTTTCAATGTTAAGTTTTCGTGTTTAAGTCCATTTCTTTGGTACTGTACCACCTAGGACCACCAAACTTTCACAGCTTCATAATCAAGGGGTGCCCACCACATATCACTATCCAACATGTTACTTTTTTAGCCAGGTTTTTTGAAAAAAAATCCAGGCTATTGGATTGGCGAAAGCCGGGCGGGCGGCGGGCGGCGTCCACAATCAATGTTAAGTTTTCGTATTTGAGTCCATTTCTTTGTTACTGTACCACCTAGGACCACCAAACTTTCACAGCTTCATAATCAAGGGGTGCCCACCACATATCACTATCCAACATGTTACTTTTTTTTAACTTGACCCATTTTTTCCGCGCAATCGACTTAGCCATTTTCAATGTTAAGTTTTCGCGTTTACAATGTTAAGTTTTCGTGTTTAAGTCCATTTCTTTGGTACTGTACCACCTAGGACCACCAAACTTTCACAGCTTCATAATCAAGGGGTACCCACCACATATCACTATCCAACATGTTACTTTTTTTTTTAACTTCACCCATTTTTTCCGCACAGTCGACTTAGCCATTTTCAATGTTAAGTTTTCGCGTTTACAATGTTAAGTTTTCATGTTTAAGTCCATTTCTTTGAATTTTTTTGTTAATTTTTTTTTGTGTACTATATCTCTGCAACTGCTTCACCCAATACCTTGATACTTCACATGGGTGTTTATCATCATTGTCGCACCTGCTTGCGGAAAGTGCGATCCTGTGCCCAATGTCAAGGTCAAATTACTTTGAATTTTTTTTGTTAAAGTTTTTTCGTGTACTATACTCTGCAACTGCTTCACCCAATACCTTGATACTTCACATGGGTGTTTATCATCATTTGTCGCACCTGCTTGCGGAAAGCGCGATCCTGTGCCCAATGTCAAGGTCAAATTACTTTGATTTTTTTGTTAAAGTTTTTTCGTGTACTATATCTCTGCAACTGCTTCACCCAATACCTTGATACTTCACATGGGTGTTTATCATAATTGTCGCACCTGCTTGCGGAAAGCGCGATCCTGTGCCCAATGTCAAGGTCAAATTACTTTTGAATTTAATTTTTTTGTTAAAGTTTTTTCGTGACTATATCTCTGCAACTGCTTCACCCAATACCTTGATAATTCACATGGGTATTTATCATCATTGTCGCACCTGCTTGCGGAAAGCGCGATCCTGTGCCCAATGTCAAGGTCAAATTACTTTGAATTTTTTTGTTAATGTTTTTTCGTGTGCTACTATCTCTGCAACTGCTTCACCCAATACCTTGATACTTCACATGGGTGTTTATCATCATTGTTGCACCTGCTTGCGGAAAGCGCGATCCTGTGCCCAATGTCAAGGTCAAATTACTTTGAATTTTTTTGTTAAAGTTTTTTCGTGTACTATATCTCTGCAACTACTTCACCCAATACCTTGATACTTCACATGGGTGTTTATCATCATTGTTGCACCTGCTTGCGGAAAGCGCGATCCTGTGCCCTATGTCAAGTTAAAATTACTTTGAATTTTTTTGTTAAAGTTTTTTCGTGTACTATATCTCTGCAACTGCTTCACCCAATACCTTGATACTTCACATGGGTGTTTATCATCATTGTCACACCTGCTTGCGGAAAGCGAGATATCGTCGGCATTTTGGCATACGTCCGTCCGTTCGTCCGTGTTGTCCGTTTAAAGTTATTGGAATTAAAGTTTTTCCATCTACTATATCTATTTTTTAGTGTCCATCGCCTCGCCCCCAAGGCGTGACATGCAGGGCCACGGCCATCTAGTCTACAAAAAGTGGGTAAATAATTATGTTATCCAAGTGTCTATGCTTGGAAAAAACCTGGCGTTCGTGGCTTTGCCTCGTTTCTTGTTCGTGTTTAAGTCCATTTCTTTCGTACTGTACCACCAAACTTTCACAGCTTCATAATCAAGGGGTGCCCACCACATATCACTATCCAACATGTGACCATTTTTTTACCTTCACCTATTATTTCTACGTAATTGACTTAGCCATTTGCAACGTTAACTTTTTAACGTACGTCTGGTTAAATTTTTTGCTTAAAACTTTTTCCTTATACTATATATCTGCAACTATTTCGCCCATTACCTTCAAACTTCACATGTGTGTTTATCATCATCCATATTTTCATTCTACCCCCCTAACCGTGCGGCCCTATGCCCAATGTCAAAGGTCAAATTACTTTTCTTTTAAATTTTTTGTTAAACTTTTTTCCTGTATTATGTCTCTGCAACTGCTTCACCCATTACCTTCATACTTCACATGGGTGTTTATAATCATTGTCAGCGCGATATCCTCGCCATTTTGGTATACGTCCGTCCGTACGTCCGTACATCCGTGTGTTTGGTTAAACTTTTTTGCTTAAAGTTTTTCCATCTATTATATCTATTTTTTTACTGTTCATGCCTCGCCCCAAGGTGCGACATGCAGGCCACGGCCATCTAGTCTACAAAAACTGGGTATAATTTTTAGCCAGGTTTTTTGAAAAAAAATCCAGGCTATTGGATTGGCGAAAGCCGGGCGGGCGGGTGGCGGGTGGGCGGCGTCCACAATCAATGTTAAGTTTTCGTGTTTAAGTCCATTTCTTTGGTACTGTACCACCTAGGACCACCAAACTTTCACAGCGTCATAATCAAGGGGTACCCACCACATATCACTATCCAACATGTTACTTTTTTTTTTAACTTCACCCATTTTTTCCGCGCAGTCGACTTAGCCATTTTCAATGTTAAGTTTTCGCGTTTACAATGTTAAGTTTTCGTGTTTAAGTCCATTTCTTTGGTACTGTACCACCTAGGACCACCAAACTTTCACAGCTTCATACAGGGAAAAAAAAAAAAAGGGGTGCCTACCACATACAACTATCCAACATGTGACCAATATTTTACCTTCACCTATTATTTCTACGTAATTGACTTAGCCATGGGTTCTGCAACTGCTTCACCCATTACCTTGATACTTCACATGGGTGTTTATGATCATTGTCGCACCTGCTTGCAGAAAACGCGATATTGTCGGCATTTTGGAATACGTCCGTCCGTACGTCCGTGTGTCCGGTAACTCCGGTTAAAGTTTTTTTGTTAAAGTTTTTCCATCTACTATATCTATTTTTTTAGTGTCCATGCCTCGCCCCAAGGCGCGACATGCAGGCCACGGCCATCTAGTCTACAAAAAGTGGGTATAATTATGTTATCCAAGTGTCTATGCTTGCAAAAACCTGGCCTTCGTGGCTTTGCCTCGTTTCTTGTATTTACATATATACAAGTATAACTGGCATACAATGTTACTTTATTGAAAGAGACTATAGCCTGAAATCTGCAAATCCAGTTACCTGTAAAAACCAAATGTGGGACAATCAGGACTAATGGACACTCAAATGTGGGACAATCAGGATTAAACCCACTTGACTATGTCTTGCATTTTTAAACTCACATCAACGAAGTTAAGTGCAGCTTGGCGGCTATAGAAATTCTCCAGGTGCGTCCTTCCAGTGATGCTATTATTTTCTCGATCCCTGGTGGTCTTTGAGCACATTTTGACTAATTTTCGTATTAATTGTGTCCTTTTTACATACAGCTTCACTTCAGCTGTTGGTAAGAGGTACTTGTGTCATGGACTGAATACAGCACAGGCCGTGACACAACCGAACAGGTGCAATAAAACAGCAGTTGCAATGTATACTTGTTTTTATTTTGACCCATTTTTTCCGCGCAATCGACTTTTTTGTGTTTTCAATGTTAAGTTTTCGTGTTTAAGTCCATTTCTTTGGTACTGTACCACCTAGGACCACCAAACTTTCACAGCTTCATAATCAAGGGGTGCCCACCACATATCACTATCCAACATGTTACTTTTTTTTTAACTTTTAACTTGACCAATTTTTTTCGCGCAGTCGACTTTTTAGTCAGGAAGTCGCGACTAATCACACCCATGCAGCCTTCATGTCCAAGGTCACGTTCAAATTACTTAGAAATACTTCATGTCCAAGGTCAAGGTCAAATTACTTTGTGTTAAAGTTTTTAAAATATTTGCTTTAAAAGTTTTATTTGTCGGTCCAGGCGGAGGCCGGTGGTATCCATGAGCCCCTGCTCACTTAGTTTTTGTCTCTTATTGTTGAAGGCCTCGTCCAGTATTCCCGGGAGTTTTCCAAGTTTATATCCTCGATAAATTCCACAAAAAGGCCATTCATTCCTTATAATTCCAGCATTTGAAATAAATTCATCAAGAAAATGTGTTTATTTTCCGTTTTCTTAAGAATTATTTTAACTGCGCCTCACGGTTACATAAAGTAGTTTGTCATGGGAGTTTACTGGGATATAAATTTTGGACAGAGACTTGCTACGGGCCAATCAAATGTTAGGGAATTGTGTAAATATGTTCGTGCTGGAATTATTTGCCTATAAAGCGGAAAACGTGCAGCTACACATGCATATGCAGTGTAACTTTCATCATTAAGCCCCATTTCTCCAGTCTCAACCACATAAAATATATAGTACTGGTAATAAAAAAGTATTTAATTTGCAGGAGCTGTTTGTACAGTTGCTTGGTGTTAAAGAATGAATGTAACCTCCAAAACACAAAACCAGGTATGATTTGTTTTTAACCCTCAACAGCTCGGAAATTTTGTTGTCTCCTGTTTATTTTCCATTTTTCTCAACATGGGCATGTTTTGACAGCGCATATCAGAGCTCCAGATAAGCTTTGTGTCTCAAGCATACTATACCCCCTGATTTCAAAATCATTGCGTAGGTATTTTACTTTTACAAATGGATTATTGCTTTTTTTCATTACTAAATAGGGAAAAAATGATAATAAAAAAATAACATATATACATTCACTTAATTGAGCTGCAAAAAGCAAACAGCTTTTTGCAGCTCAACTAAGTGAATTTTCACTTTATGACAGTATTTTCACTACTCAATTTGAAATTCAATGCGTATTTCCACATTGCTGTGCGTATTTTGTACTCCCACTTTTGATGATCAATGCGTATTCAGCTAAAACAATTGCGTAAAATACGCCAATATGCACCTTATCTGGAGCTCTGGCTTATGCATATGCACATGAGAACCATTTCCGATGGAGACATTTATCATGTGCATGTGCTGCTAAAACATGTTTTCTAATGCAGGGATTCCGCTGGCGATCGCCACTTTCGCAATTGGCAATAAAAATAAACAGTTGGTGATAAAAAAATACAATTTTCGATTATTTTGTTTTAAATTTTTGAAGAAAAAAAAAAATTCTTTTTTTTGAAGTGGCGATTTTTTTTATTTTCCCCAGCGGAATCCCTGCTAATGGATAAAAGGAAAATGTGAGAACCATATCATTTTTTAACTCATAAAAGGCTGGAAATGATTGATATTCATTTCCAGCCTTTTAGGGGTCAAAAGTAGAATTAATTTCTGAAACCTTCTCAGGGCTCCAGATTAGGAATTGAGTATTGTCACTACATCATTTCTGAAGCAATTGGGTATTTCAAAGTTTTATTTGTGTAAAATAGAATCACACTACTGTTTACACATCAGCAGACCGCACTTATTCAATAGTTTGCTTCTAAATGAAAAATCCTTGGAGACAATTCTAATGAAATACCAAGATGTGTTTTCATGGAAAAATAAGAAAATATGCTATATTTGTGGTCTGTTTATTTTTTTCTGTAGCATGATAAAGATACCAGAAATTGTTCATTGCTTTTTGATACTCACTACTTCTGATTTCAATTGGGTTTTTGGCAATTTTAATTGGGTATTTACGCAAATACGCACCTTATCTGGAGCTTTGCTTCTGATGCCTGTGTCTGTTTTTATTGTGTCTACATTGTAGGATCAGGTTCAAGGGGACAATTTCAGGATTTGGGCCCTTTTCTAATAAAAGTAATGGGAAGTTTCTTACATTTAAGGGACATGGGCATGGTAAGGTGGGAAAAAGTCCTAGGCACAACCACAGGCGATCGGCATGTTGATAGGATAGTGTATTATACTTTTTTAGACATGGAGAAAAAAAATGTATTCATTCTATTGTCAATGTATAGAATCAGGCCTGGATCTAAGTGTGCTTAAATTTCACCAGTTTCAAGACATAAATTATCTTCCGTTTCTCATAAAATCCTACATGTTTTGACAGCACTTTAGAATCATTTCCAGTGGAAATGATTCTGAAGTGCTGTCAAAGCATGTTTTGTTCCTTGTGCCTACACAGAGCTAAGGCGCACCTGTGCCTAACAAAACCGACACGCCGTTTCACCGTTCTTTATATATTTTGATCAATTAGTGCATTGTTTGAGCCTGATGTGCACCTGAAGTTTTTGTTATCTATGGGTAACAGCAAGGATGTCACAACTCAGCAGGGCTCCAGATAAGGAATTAGTATATTGGGTATTGTCACTCCATCATTTCTGAAGCAATTGGGTATTTTAAAAATTTTAATTGGTTAAAATAAAATCACACTACTGTTTACACATCAACAGACAACAATTATTGAATAGTTTGCTTTGAAATGAAAACATGTCTTGGCATTTCATTAGAATTGTCTCCTTGGAGACAATTCTAATGAAATACCAAGATGTGTTTTCATGGAAAATAAGAAAAATATGCTATATCTGTGGTCTGTTTATTGTTTTCTGCAGCATGAAAAAGGTACCACAACATTTTTATTGCTGTTTAGCTCGATTATTCGAAGAATAGTTAGAGCTTATGTTGTCACCCCGGCGTAGATTTTTAGTCGAGCTTGTATATGGAATATTCCTGGCCCTACACCCACCATACTTGGACAACATCATCTCCTAGTGATGTACATCAATAACCCCTGATCTATATTTGACCTTGACCTACATTTCCTCTTGAATTACTTAGTTAATTCCCCTTGGTTAAGGTTTTTAGTCAACTTTGTATATGGAATACTCCTGGCCCTACACCCACCATACTTGGACAACTTCATCTCCTAGTGATGTACATCAACAACCCCTGAACTATATTTGCCCTTGACCTACATTTAACCTTGAATTACTTAGTTAATTCCCCTTGGTTAAGTGTTTTAGTCAACCTTGGTTAAGGTTTTTAGTCAAGCTTGTACATGTAATACTATTGTGCATACAGCACACCATACTTGGACAACCTTTTCTCATAGGGATGTACATCAATAACCCCTGATCTATATTTTACCTTCACCTACATTTAACCTTCAATTACTTACTTATTTCCCCTTGGTTAAGGTTTGTACTCTAAACTTGGTTAATGTTTATAGTCAAGCTTGCATATGGAATACTCCTGTGCCTACAGCAACCATACTTGGACAACTTCATCTCCTAGTGATGTACATCAATAATCCCTGCCCTATATTTGACCTTGACCTGCTTTTATCCTTGGATTACTTAGTTATTTCTCCTCAGTTAAGGTTTTTAGTCAAGCTTGTATATGGAATATTCCTGGGCCTACAGCAACCATACTTGGAAAACTTCATCTCCTAGTGATGTACCTCAATAACCCCTGACCTATATCTGACATTGACCTACATTTAACCTTGAATTACTTGCTTAATTTCCCTTGGTTAAGGTTTTTAGTCAACCTTGGTTAAGGTTTTTATGCAGGCTGTGGCCACCTTGTTTGTCAAGCTATGTGTACATCGACAACCCTTGTAGTCGAGCTATGCTGTTCTCCTACAGCTCTTGTTGATACTTGCTACTTCTGATTTCAATTGGGGTTTTGGCAATTTTATTTGGGTATTTAAGCAAATACTCCGCTTATCTGGAGCTCTGGACTCAGTATCAGCTTACATTGTCAGACGTAGCTGTTAACATGCTGATCTGATGCAACATTGGTCTCAAACTCAATAACATTTGCCATGGTAGCTTAATCAATCACTGTATGACATATTTATTGTAATTTCAGCCATCATCCGATACAAAAGAGAACCGTTACCCGGGAAAGGCGTTGTCCAATGTAGCTCGGGTATGTAGCCATGGGCGTTTAGTGCACAGGTCATTCACCTGCTGAATGAGGCTTTTTATGTGATGTTTGCCACTAGCGTAGCCCCAGATCAGTGGAGGGGGCATTTAATGTTACCCTTGTCCGTCCGTCCATCACCAACCTTGTAACTCATAAAACGTCGGGGAAAGTCAAGGGGTAAAATAACCAGTTCATGCTGAGGAGACGCTAATAAGTTTGCGGAAAATCCTAAATATTTTCCTTCTATGCGCTCAGAAGTATACGTCGCGACCACCATTTGAACTGTCTAGTCGAGACGGTTCAAATGAGTGGTCACAACATGTACTTTCATTGAGAAATAAAAAATATATATATTTCATACCCGTAAAGGTGTATTACATCAATTTCCGAAAGGACTGGGTTAAATATACACTCTCGATTATCATGATTATACGACTTCTTGTCGGCCTTCAGTTTCAGACATGAAAGGAATGCCGCATCTTTACAATTTCTCTGATGTCGTTTCTGGCCGACATCAAACAAAATTTGGACCTTTCATGATTATGTGACGTGATATTTTTAAGTTTAAAGTTAAAAAACATTTGCACCATTTATATAATCGCTAATGCGGACTCGACAACACCTTTCATTGGCTCATCACCATTGGCTCATCATAACCATAATTATATTGATGAAAAATGTTTCCAATTATGATTTTTTACTGTCCAGAAACATACGTTTAAAAAACTATCCACATTTCACACCTGTCCGAAATTTAGGGACACGAAAAATAATTATTTTTGTGATAATGAAGGGTGTCCGAATATTTAGGGTGTCCGAAAACATAGGGTCAGTACGGTATACAAATTGCTATCAACTTACGACGTCATTTACAGAAAATATTTTTCTTACAACATCGCACCGTATTCTTAGGTACAAATCGCATGACTAGTCTCATATTCAGAGCTCCAGATAAGTTTTGTATCTAAAGAGTACTATACAATGTACATGTACCTCCAGATTTCAAATGCAATGCGTATTTTACTTTTACAAATGTTTTATTGATTTTCTTCCTTATTAAATAGGGGACAAATGATGGAACACATTTAAAAATTCACTTACTTGAGGTGCAAAAAGCAAAAAGTTTTTGCAGCTCAACTAAGTAAATTTCAACTTTATTACAGTATTTTCACTACTCACTGTTAAAATCAATGCATATTTTCACATTGCTGTGAGTATTTTGTACTCCTACTTTTGATAATCAGTGCGTATTCTGCTAAAATAAGTGCATAAAATACGCCAATACGCACCTTATCTGGAGCTCTGATATTGTTTCAGACTACGATGTCTAAGCCATTACAAGACTACAACTACCAGGACCCACGTGGTCCAGTTGTTGGAGGGAAACCTCGAGAAATGGACAAACATCCCCAGCCAACACGCACTGGTGACGATCCGAAATCTGAACCAAAGGTTCACAAGATTACGCTGAGCGAATACCGTGATCGAGTAAAATCTAAAAGTCCTGCAAAGCAAGAGGATAAAGAATTGTTCAAGGAAGGTAAACTGCAGACTCATCTTGATACTACCAAACAGCAGGATAGAGATGTTGATAAACCAGCGTCATGTCGGGCTGAGCGAGCTTTCAGCACTATGAGTACGGATGAAGGAGTTCTGGATATGAGCACAGATTTGGCCAACATGAGTATAGACAACACAGAGGAGGCTTTTGTCAATACTGCTGATGCGAAACCAAAACCTCAGCCAGAGAACTTGTCTTTGAACAAACCTAATAATAAGTTGAAGTTGAAGAAGTCGTCCAGTTCATCAATGGGTTCAGATACTAAGCCTATGGCATCGGAAAACAAGACTGAAGTCAAGAATGTAAAATCAGCATCAGGAGCTGAAATTGTTGAAGTAGGAAGTAAAAGTAAATCTGATAATTCTTCAGAGTTAACTAATCTTCCCTTAGCTGAGAGAATCAGAATTAAATCTGGCGATTCTCACGGGAAATCCGATAGTAAAAGTGCCAATGCACTGAAGACGGTAACCGGCTCACAATCATCGACTGGTTCACTGTCTGATGTTATTGATCTGACATCCGATGAAGACAGTCCAGTACCAGAACCAGTCCGACCAAAGCAGAATTTGTCACAGAATCAGTCTATGCCGCAGATTGCACCTTTCGAGCCACTGAATAAGAAGCAAGAATCATTCCATAGCCTTGCTGTAAAGCAAGAAACCAGTCATAATGTTGATAAGCCAATCAAAAAACTTGATACAAATGGTAGCTCCAGTTCCAGCCAATCACAGCAGTGGACACAGATGAGAAGCCAGCTGCAGAGCAATCCGATTGGTGCGGCTAATCCATCAAGGGAAGCTCTTGTCCAATCAGTGCAGGATGACATCAGACGGAGAAATGAGCTGAGCTCACTGCTGGCAAAGCAACGGGTAAGTGAAGCCTGAAATGGTGGCAAACACAATTATGTTGTAATTTCATATTTTCCTGTAGTAAAAATATTTTGGCAGCAACGACATTTGTCCATTTGTGTGTCAGATCGAAACCTGTGTTACGGTTTTTAAAAATATCTGCAACCATAAGACACGTCATTGTGACATTACTGACGTCATTTCTCCATATATGGGAAACATGAGAGTGGTGTACATGTATACTGCAGAACCCAGTTGTGAAATTTACCATTATATTTATGTAAGTTATTATAAGGAATGAATGGCATTTTTGTGGAATTTATCGGGGTATAAACTTGGAAAAGTCGCGGGAATACTGGACGAGGCCTTCCGGCCTTGTCCAGTATTCCCGCGACTTTTCCAAGTTTATATCCCCGATAAATTCCACAAAAATGCCATTCATTCCTTATAATTCCAGCATTTGAAATAAATTCATCAAGAAAATGTGTTTATTTTCCGTTTTCTTAAGACCCATTTCTCCAAGCACAGCCATATACCTGAGCTCCAGATAAGGTGTGTATTTGTGTATTTTTACTGAATAATTAAATCATTGATTTTCAAACTGAGTAGTACAAATGCTGTAATAATGTTGAAAATTCACTATTTTAACTGAGAAAAGCAAGCACTGTGAAATCAAACCGTAGAACTTACATCTGGACACAACCTTTTTTACGAATGGAATATTTTTGTGTTGGAAGTATCACGATTTGAAATTTTGGAAAAGTCGCGGGAATACTGGACGAAGCGATAAAAAATTACAATTTTCGAAAATAAAATCAATTTATTTTTTTATTTTTTTTTTTTTTTAAATTGTAATTTTTTTAAGGCCTCGTCCAGTATTCCCACGACTTTTCCAAGTTTATATCCCCGATAAATTCCACAAAAAGGCCATTCATTCCTTATAATTCCAGCATTTGAAATAAATTCATCAAGAAAATGTGTTTATTTTCCGTTTTCTTAAGAATTATTTTAACTGCGCCTCACGGTTACGGAAAGTAGTTCGGCGTGGGAGTTTACTGGGATATAAATTTTGGACAGAGACTTGTTACGGGCCAATCAAATGTTAGGGAATTGTGTAAATATTTTTGTGCTGGAATTATTGGCTTACATGTAGGAAATTGTGTTATTTACTGGTTCAAATGAGTGGTCGCAACATATACTTTCATTGAGAAATAACAAAACAGGCATGGGAAATCCGGATTTGAGGTCCCAGGGACCACTTTTGTGAATCTTGTAAATCCGTTGAGAATGGCGATAAAAAATTACAATTTTCGAGAAAAAAAAAGAAGATTTTTTTTAATTTTTTTAAATGGTGATTCTTTTATTTTCCCCAGCGGAATCCCTGTTATACATGTACTGACTTCTTGTTGCAAGTATTATTTTAAATTGAAATGGATTATGTTGCCAATTTTTCCTAATTATAGCATATTTTTTCAGGGGAAAATGTGATTTATTTAATGCTAAATATACCTCAGAATGAAGCACAGAGCATATAGAATTGAAAACCCCCCTAGCAAATCACAGCGCAATCCGCTGCTCAAATAAATTTTCAGGATTGGGGATAGTGTTCCACTCCCATGCCTGCAAAAATAAAAATATTTAATAAATTTCATAAAGTTGTATTCCGCTTGTAATCAAGGTGCATGATCACGTGGTTATAACAACAACAACAACAGTGGCTACAAGTTTTGAAATGCTCCAAAGAAAGTATTATTTTATATTTTCCTTAATATGCAATGGATTTTGATGAAATATGGCGCAGCAAATGCGTCTTCATGAGCTGCATTTGGTGGTCCATGGAGTTCCAGAGACCACCTAATGCAGCTTAACAAGACGCGTTTTTTAAGCGCCATATTTCATCAAAATCCATTACGTAATAAGGACACTATAAACGAATACGTACTTTGAATCAGATGGATTCTGGAAGTTTCAGTACTTGTTGTTGTTGTTAGTACCACGTGATCATACACCTTGGTAATGGGTTAAATATTGTCTGATGACACAGAGCTCCAGCTCCAAATCATTGCATATTTTACTTTTACAAATTATTTATTGATTTTCTTCATTACTAAATAGGGTACAAATGATAAACAAATATAACAAATTTAAACATTCACTTATTTGAGCTGCAAAAAGCAAACACTGTTTGCTTTTTGCAGCTCAACTAAGTGAATTTTCAACGTTATGACAGTATTTTCACTACTCAATTTGAAATTCAATGTGTATGTTCACATTGCTGTGCGTATTTTGAGGACTCCCACTTTTGATAATCAATGCGTAATTAGCTAAAATAATTGCATAAAATACACCTATCTGGAGCTATGATGACATATGAACAGCAACAAAAACATTGTTTTATTGTAGTTTAGAACTTTTGTATTGCCACTCGGCAGGTTGAAATTGTACTGGGCAAGTAAAATATACTCTCACTTGCCTGCTGAGCAAGTCGGCCATTTTAAATTTTGGTTAACCCTGGGCAACAGGCTTAATCAACAATTGTATTCTAAATTGCCATTGTTGTCCATTTGTAGAAAATGATTGGCACGGTGAAATTGTCGGAGCTGCCCGATAAAGGGGAGAAGTTCCAGGCCCACGTTGACAAGATCATGCGGGAGGTCAAGGACCTGAACATCGGGATTGGGGCGAACATTGCTCAGCTCAATAGTACAGGTCGGTGCCATGTTTTCCATAAATGACATGCTCCAGATAAGGAATTAGTAATTGAGTATCGTCACTCCATCATTTCTGAAGCAATTGGGTATTTCAAAATTTTAAAATAAAATCACACTGCTGTTTACACATCAGCGGACAGCAATTATTGAATAGATTGCCTTCAAAATTAAAAAACATGTCTTGGCATTTCATTAGAATTGTCTCCTTGGAGACAATTCTAATGAAATACCAAGGTGTGTTTTCATGGAAAATAAGAAAAATATGCTACATTTGTGGTCGACATGTATTGATTGTTTTCCGCAGCATGATAAAGGTACAACATTTTTATTGCTTTTTGATACTCGCTACTTCTGATTTCTGATTGGGTTTTTGGCAATTTATCATTCAGTGCTCCAGATAAGCTGCATATTTGCTTAAATACTCAGCTTATCTGGAGCTCTGAATGATACAGTGGAACCTCTCCAGACCGCGATAGGGATGGGTTGTGGCCTAGGGTTTGGAACACCTGACTTCCAATCCGGAGTGTGGGTTCAAACCTCGCCTAGGGCATCAAAAATACTTTCAGAGTCTACCCATCTTTTCACTGGTGTGTCGGATGAGACTTTAAAATGTGGTCCACTCTATATGACCTTAGCTGTTGGTAAATACTTTCACTCTTTTTTTTAATCCAAACTGGACACCCTGTCCCCAGGGTGTCCGTTTTGGAGATGTTCGACTGTAAATCAGGCATGTCAGCACTTCATGAAACATTCTATTCTAGTGTTTTGCAATCTTGAAAAGTCATTATAATCAGAGATACATAACAGCGAAACACATCTAAGGTAAGCATCTATATTGTCCCGAGTGTCCGGTTTAGATGGGTTTCACTGTAAATTAAAAGTTCAGATCCACTGGTTGGTTGGAAGCATGGGAATGGTAAGTTTAACGTTGTGCTTCATCCTTGCTTGAATCCGATATCCAATCATTGAAATCTCTATTAACTAGATGTGTGGTTTTTCATGAAAAATATTCACAGAAGCTCTGCTACTTTCTGTAATTGACGTTTCCCCATTTGCTATTAACATTTTGTCAACTTTCTACATCATGCAGGGATGGGCCGTGGCCTTGGGGTTATGGCATTGGACTTCATTACTGGAGATTGTGAGTTCAATCCTCGCCCTAGGCGTGAAAATTACCTACATACATGTAGTATTTCCATCCCACTGGAAATTCATTGCTTATTGTACAAGTCTTATCAACCTCAATCTTTGGTCTTGTTCTATGTTTAGCAAAAACAAAGCGTGACCCTGACACTGTCCAGAGTTCGGTACCCAAGCAACCACAGGTCATTCGGGTTCTACCGGGTGGAAAGACAGAGGTCGTATCAGGTAATTTATGACATTGTATGATAATTTATTACAATTTATATGGAGGAGCATCATCTTTTACATTTAAGTTTTCAATAACTCCTTTACCAATTTCAATAAGATTTGCCCGCAATATCTGTCTAGGGATGGTGCTTTGTTTCGCATATGACCCACACTGAAGGTCACTGGGGACTGTTCACCTTGTTTGTAAGGCAAATGTGTTTATAAGTTTTTAATGTTTTCTCAATTACTCCTTCACTCCTTCACCAATTTCAATAATATTTGCCCACAATTTCTGTCTAGGGATGGTGCTTTGTTTCATATACAACCCACGCCCGAACACCCAAGGTCACTGGGAACCTATGTTCACCTTGTTTGTAAGAGAAATGTGTTTAAGTTTTTAATCTTTTCTCAATAAATACAACTCATTCACCAATTTCAATAATATTTGCCACAATGTCTGTCTAGGGATTAGCTTTGTAATAACGATGCCCTTTTACTATCAAGGCTGCAGGTGGGGGCATCCATGTTCTATGAACACATGTAATAGTTTTACCAACATATGGACTTATATGGGCCGGTGGCTGAGAAAACTAAAACAAACAGCAGGAGCAACTCCTGCTGTTTGTTTTAGTTTTCTCAGCCACCGGCCCATATAAGTCCATATGTGGCTCTGACTGGTGAAAAAGAGCTTATGGTATTTATGACCAGTTTAGATACAGATCAGCCTGTGCATCCGCTGATCAGTATCTGCACTGTTTTCCATTCCAACAACGAAATACCTGCCATGCTTCTAACAACCTACATGTGTATAGATAGTTATCAGGGCCCGGTTGTTCAAAACATCCGTTAGCTTAACGGACTGTTAAATCCTTAACTGAATGGTTAAAATCTCTGTTTTAACAGAGATTTTAACCATTCAGTTAAGGATTTAACAGTCCGTTAAGGATTTAACAGTCCGTTAAGCTAACTGGTGTTTTGAACAACCGGGCCCAGGCTATTTGTGTCCAAGTATATTGTTATTGCGGTAAACCAGTACAACCTACTATTAAATTGTAAACATTGGCTCACTTTGTTATAGGAAACCAGATATTTATATGTGTTTCCTAGACTGAACTTTGTCTGAATATTTAGGTTATTATGGTACAATAAAACTAACTATTTGGCATGTGCTACACTACAAAATGTGTGGCATTTGAATTTCATATGTTTTGCATATGAATTTCATATGAAAATTTCATATGGAAATGATATAAAGTGAGCCGATATGCAATTCATATGCAAAATCTTCATTGCATTTCATATGAATTTATTGGCTCTTTTCATATGAATTTCATATGCAATTCATATGTTTATGCCCCCGCCACCGAATGGTGAGGGGGGCATATAGTGTTACCGGCGTCCGTACGTACGTACGTCCCGAAACCTTAATTTCTGTTTCCTTGCTCGGATCTGCTTCACATTTCACACACGCATTGCTCCAATGGTCCTCTACCGCCCTGTGACAAATCCACATTCGTCCCGCCCCCGCTAAGCCCAGGGTCAAGGTCACAGACTTGGTGCTTTCGAAACCTTAACGCTGGGTAAATGGCTTATAATTTCTGTTTCCTTGCTCGGATCTGCTTCACATTTCACACACGCATTGCTCCAATGGTCCTCTACCGCCCTGTGACAAATCCACATTCGTCCCGCCCCCGCTAAGCCCAGGGTCAAGGTCACAGACTTGGTGCTTTCGAAACCTTAATGCTGGGTAAATGGCTTATAATTTCTGTTTCCTTGCTCGGATTCTGCTTCACATTTCACACACGCATTGCTCCAATGGTCCCTCTACGCCCTGTGACAAATCCACATTCCGTCCCGCCCCCGCTAAAGCCCAGGGTCAAGGTTACAGACTTGGTGCTTTCGAAACCTTAACGCTGGGTAAATGGCTTATAATTTCTGTTTCCTTGCTCGGATCTGCTTCACATTTCACACACGCATTGCTCCAATGGTCCTCTACCGCCCTGTGACAAATCCACTTTCGTCCCGCCCCCGCTAAGCCCAGGGTCAAGGTCACAGATTGGTGCGTTCGAAACCTTAACGCTGGGTAAATGGCTTATCATTCCTGTTTCCTTGCTCGGATCTGCTTCACATTTCACACACGCATTGCTCCAATGGTCCTCTACCGCCCTGTGACAAATCCACATTCGTCCTGCCCCACTAATCCCAGGGTCAAGGTCACAGACTTGGTGCGTTCGAAACCTTAACGCTCGGGTAAATGGCTTATAATCAAATATGCCTCGTTTTCTTTGGCTGCCAGCGGGGGCATTCGTGTGCCGACAGGCCACATTTCTAGTAATTTCTGTTTCCTTGCTCAGTCAATTTCTGTTTCCTTGCTCGGATCTGCTTGACATTTCACACACACACTGCTCCAATGGTCCTCTACCGCCCTGTAACAAATCCACATTCGTCCCGCCCCCGCTAAGCCCAGGGTCAAGGTCACTGACTTGGTGCGTTCGAAACCTTAACGCTGGGTAAATGGCTTATCATTTCAGTTTCCTTGCTCCGATCTGCTTCACATTTCACACACGCATTGCTCCAATGGTCCTCTACCGCCCTGTGACAAATCCACATTCGTCCCGCTCCCACTAAGCCCAGGGTCAAGGTCACAGACTTGGTGCATTCGAAACATTAACGCTGGGTAAATGGCTTATCATTTCTGTTTCCTTGCTCGGATCTGCTTCACATTTCACACACACATTGCTCCAATGGTCCTCTACCGCCCTGTGACAAATCCACATTCGTCCCGCCCCCGCTAAGCCCAGGGTCAAGGCCACAGACTTGGTGCATTCGAAACCTTAACGCTGGGTAAATGGCTTATCATTTCTGTTTCCTTGCTCGGATCTGCTTCACATTTCACACACGCATTGCTCCAATGGTCCTCTACCACCCTGTGACAAATCCACATTCGTCCCGCCCCCGCTAAGCCCAGGGTCAAGGTCACAGACTTGGTCCGTTCAAAACCTTAACGCTCAGGTAAATGGCTTATAATCAAATATGCCTCGTTTTTCTTTGACTGCCAGCGGGGGCATTCGTGTGCCGACAGGCCACATTTCTAGTTTTAATATGTTTTACATATGGATATCATATGAATTTTTTTCTTATGAAATGCATGTGACACATTTTGCTGTGTAGGCAACTGAAACAATCCTGCGTGTATTTAGTACCAGCAGGGGGCGCTGGCACCATGGGCGGTCACCATGAGCCCCACAATCCCCAGAACCTGAAGCAGACGTCACTGTTGCCACACGTCGCCCAGATTCCGCCACATATCCTCCAGCAGATGTACGCAGGTGAGTCTCGTCCCATCTGGACAGTGGCCACAGACAAAATTGCAAAAATAAATTCCCTGCAGGGAAGTTGCTAAAATGACCAAAAATTAGGGAATTTTATTTGGTCAATCGTTGAAATTTTAACCCTTCAAATGTGGTTCATGTCAATTTTATGTTTGTCTCAAAAACATGGTTTGACTTTTGACTGTCTTTAGAATCATTTTCATTGGAAAAAAGCCATGTTTTTGATGAGAAAAATGGAAAATAAAAGCAGATGACAAAATGTAATTCAGCATTGTAAGGGTTAAGCAGCGTTTGTATATTTCAACTAAAGCCACAGAAGGACAGAGCTCCAGATAAGCTGCGTATTTGCTTAAATACCCAATTAAAATTGCCAAAAACCCAATTGAAATCAGAAGTAGCGAGTATCAAAAAGCAATACAAATTTTGTGGTACCTTTATCATGCTGCAGAAAACAATAAACATACCACAAATATAGCATATTCTTCTTATTTTCCATGAAAACACATCTTGGTATTTCATTAGAATTGTTTCCAAGGAGACAATTCTAATGAAATGCCAATACATGTTTTCATTTTGAAGCAAACTATTCCATAATTGCGGTCTGCTGATGTATAAACAGTAGTGTGATTTTATTTTACCGAATTAATATTTTGAAATACCCAATTGCTTCAGAAATGATGGAGTGACAATACTCAATTACTAATTCTTTATCTGGAGCTCTGGAAGGATATAGAAAACATTACATTAGGTCAAGCAATTGTCAAACACTTTATTTCATGCCTTATACGTTTTCGATATTCTTGTTAACATACGTCTATGATAAAAAAGATGTAGAGCAAATATACAATTTTTACTATAAAACTACTTTTGGTTCAAATCCAATTTATTCTCTGATGTTTCTCATATGGCACATTATGTGTATATTTACAGCAAACCCCCAGGCTATGACGCTGTATGGAGGGCGTATGACAGCAGCCCGCTTACGTGAAGTTGGCAGTGTCACAAAGGAAGCTATAGAAAAACTACACAAGTTAGTTTCTTTTGTGCCATTAAAATCATTATCCGCGAACCAAGACTGTTCAGGGGATACAAGAGGCTTTCTGGGTCCGGTTGCTCAAAGCTTCTGTTAGCTTAACAGACTGTTAAATCCTTAGCATTACTAAGGATTTAACAGTCTGTTAAGCTAACAGAGGTTTTGAGCAACCGGGCCCAGGCTGTCAGTGTTATAGTTGGATTTTGTACTTAAATTTTAATACGCCGATAAATTCTTAAAAAAAAATTGTTTATTTCTATAGACAACTCTTGTGTCCCATTTTATGGAGTGATTTCCCTTTGTTATTCCACGCAACGATACACAGTTCCCATGAGACATCACAGCTGGAGACAATTGCTAAAGACACTCGTACAATACTGGGTAAGAGAGTTTGAGCGTTACTCGAATCTCATCCTCGAAGGTAGATTGGTAGAGTTCAGGCATTTCAGGCAGTTGGAGATGATCCTATGACACTCATGGAAGACTGGGTATGAGAGTTTGAGCTCCAGATAAGTTTTGTATCTAAAGAGTATTATAGCCCCAGATTTCATATTCAATGTGTATTTTACTTTTACAAATGTATTATTGATTTTTTTAATATTAAATAGTGAACAAATGATAAAAAATATAACAAATTTAAAAATTCACTTTATTTGAGCTGCAAGAAGCAAACACTGTTTGCTTTTTGCAGATCAACTAAGTAAATTTTCAACTTTAATACTGTATTTTCACTACTCATTTGAAAATCAATGTGTATTTTCACATTGCTGTGAATATTTTGTACTCCCACTTTTGATAATCAATGCGTATTCTGCTAAAATAAGTGTGTAAAATACACCAATATGCACCTTATGGAGCTCTGCGTTACTTGATACTCATTCTTGAAGGTAGATTGGTAGAGTTCTGTTTCCCTTTACATATAGTTGAAGACGATCCGTATAGACACTCGTGCAATACTGGGTACGAGAGGTTGGAACATTATACGAATCTCATCCTTGAACGTAGATTGGTAGAGTTCTGGGGCCCGTAAGACTAAAATGTTTGTAAGTGCAAATTTAGGATCGTCTAGAAATTTCAATTGATGGATTTACATTTATTGAGCATAGGCTGCATATGTAAATCCAATAATTGTTTTCAAGAAAACATTGCTAATGTGCACCGGTAATGTACAGACTGTCATAATTTTGCACTTACAAACATTTTAGTCGTACAAAGTTTAGTGAAACGGCCCTCAGTTTCCCATTAATACAGACAGTTGAAGACGATCCCCAGAGACACGGACGAGCACGTGTATTCTCATATACACTAACGCCTGCGCTAATCTTGCCAATGTTTGTTAATTTCTTTATTTTCAAAATAATTGAATATCGTGCTGGAAATGAAGCAGTTTGATTGGCCGAGCCCGAGCTGTGTTACAGCTCAGGCTCGGACAATTAAATTGCTGGAATGCGCGATGGTATTGCAATATCTGTTTAGAAATGTTGATAATCCGGGCAGGATTAATCCGGTTGTGTACATGTACCTACTATATTAAAGCCATCTCGGGGGCTTTTTCACTAAACTTTGTACAACTACAATGTTCGTAATTGCAAATTTAGGACCGTCTGGAAATTTCAATAGATGGATTTACATTCATTGAGCATAGGCTGCATATGCAGCCTATGCTCAATAAATGTAAATCCAATAATTATTTACAAGAAAACATTGCAAATGTGAAATTTACAGGCGATCATTATTTTGCACTTACAAACCTATTAGTCGTGCAAAGTTTTATAGTGAAACGGCCCCCTGATTTCCCATACAGGCAGTTGGAGACGATTCCCAAAGACACGGAGGAGCTGGAGGATCCACGTGGGGTCCGTGTTCCCCTGATGATCCACCAACGGCAGGCTCTCACCTGGCTCGTGTGGCGCGAACGTCAGTCGCCCTCCGGCGGCATACTCGGTAAGGCCGTCCCAATTATTATGTTACCTGAAATTGCACTCTGTCTGTCCATCTGTCTCTCTGCATGTCTGTCCATCTGAGTGGGTGGCAGGTGGGCGCAAGCGATGGGTAATTTAACGATCGGTGACAGTTGAATCTGGTTATACCCTTTATGTGAGTGTTACGATTATTCGTAATCCTATTTTAGGGGAAGGGGCCAAGTGACTGGTGTGGTATGGACCTGGCACCAGGTCTGACAGGTTATTCTAATTTCAGGGGAGAATACATTTTTTCTTGATGTAAATATTCCGTTCTGATTTTGGGATTTTCCTCCCAATGCAGCAGGTTAAAATGGGATCGAACCCGTTTGCCTGGCCTTACATGACCGTAGCTGTTGATAGGCCGTTAAACACCAATAATCAAACAACAAAACTGTCCGTCCGAGATTTGCGTTAAAATGTTTGTGCCAATGATCATGTTAGTCAAATGCCTCAGCAGGCACGAAACCGCTTCCGTGGATGATTCTTGTATTATATTATCCAACACTAAATAATGTGTAAGTTCAGGTATAAGTTTGTAGTTAGTAATATTACAGGGCTCCAGATAAGGAATTAGTAATTGAGTATTTTCATTCGCATCATCTGAAGCAATTGGGTATTTCAAAATTTTAATTGGGTAAAATAAAATGACACTACTGTTTACACATCAACAGACAGCAATTATTGAATAGTTTGCTTTGAAATGAAAACATGTCTTGGCATTTCATTAGAATTGTCTCCTTGGAGACAATTCCAATGAAATACCAAGATGTGTTTTCATGGAAAATAAGAAAACTATGCTATATTTGTGGTCTGTTTATTGTTTTCTGTAGCATGATAAAGGGACCACAAATTTGTTATTGCTTTTTAATACTTCTGATTTCAATTGGGTTTTTGGCAATTTTAATTGGGTAGTTACGCAAATACGCAGCTTATCTGGAGCTCTGACTCCTTAAATTTATTTTTATCCTAATCATTTGATTGTCTACATAATCTAATTTTATCAATGTATCCTTACGTTTTCCGATATTCATGAACATAAGCAAACTCAATGTGTAAACAGCTACGCAATCAACAATTATTCAATTTTAAACTCGCTCACCGTTTCTGTTATTACTCGATCTTTAAAAAATATTTATTGTCACAAAAGATTGCTGATGAAACCTTCCATCACACAAATAAATATGACATGCATAGTTGTGGCGGTCGCCATCTTGTGTACTCAAGTTCGTGATACACGTTTCCTTAGCATGCAATTCGTTAATAACGTCAACATTTAAACACTAACATTCGAAGAATTAGGTCAGAATTAATATTTTTAATGTTGATGTGCACCACATCTAACATAATATTTTACTATTAATTTCTTCATTTAAATTGCTTGGCCCTAAATGATACTCTTTTGTGTTGATGGGCCAATAATTCCAGCACAAAAATATTTACACAATTCCCTAACATTTGATTGGTCCGTTGCAAGTCTCCGTCCAAAATTTATATCCCAGTAAACTCCATGCCGAACTACTTTCTGTAACCGTGAGGCGCAGTTAAAATAATTCTTAAGAAAACGGAAAATAAACACATTTTCTTGATGAATTTATTTCAAATGCTGGAATTATAAGGAATGAATGGCCTTTTTGTGGAATTTATCGGGGATATAATCTTGGAAAAGTCGCGGGAATACTGGACGAGGCCTTCCGGCCTTCGTCCAGTATTCCCGCGACTTTTCCAAGTTTATACCCCGATAAATTCCACAAAAAGGCCATTCATTCCTATATTAAACACCATTACATTCCATTTGTAAAAAATGTGTTCTGAAATACATGTAAGATGTTGTGTCCAGGTGTAAGTTCTACGGTTTGATTTCACAGTGCTTGCTTTTCTCAGTTAAAATAGTGAATTTTCAACATTATTACAGCATTTGTACTACTCAGTTTGAAAATCAATGATTTAATTATTCAGTAAAAATACACAAATACACACCTTATCTGGAGCTCAGGTATATGGCTGTGCTTGGAGAAATGGGTGTTATGTGGTTTGTGACCAGTGTAGATCCAGATCAGCCTGTGTATCCGTTCCATCATTCTTCTAACAAGCAATACAGATCGTTATCTGGCTACAGGAGTGTGATATTTGATCAGGAGCTACACTGGTCACAAAACCCATAAGCCCCATTTCTCCAGTCACAGCCACATATTCAGATGGGCAAAGCTATTGTTTGACCAGAGCTCCAGATAAGGTGCGTATTTAGGTATTTGTGTAAATACCCAATTAAAATTACCAAAAACCCAATTGAAATCAGAAGTAGTGAGTATCAAAAAGCAATGAAAACATTGTGGTATCTTTATTATGCTACAGAAAACAATAAACAGACCACAAATATAGCATATTTTCTTATTTTTCCATGAAAACAAATCTTGGTATTTCATTAGAATTCTAAGGAGACAATTCTAATGAAATACCAAGATGTGTTTTCATTTAGAAGTAAACTATTCAATAATTGCTGTCTGTTGATGTGTAAACAGTAGTGTGATTCTATGTTACACAATTAAAATGTTGAAATACCCAATTGCTTCAGAAATGATGGAGTGACAATACTCAATTACTAATTCCTTATCTGGAGCCCTGCTTTGACCAATGAGTCCATGGAAATTCTGTTTCTGTTGCCAGCTGATGACATGGGGCTGGGAAAGACCCTAACGATGATCTCCCTGGTGCTGAAACAACGCGAACTGCGGAAATCGGGCTCCGATGACGATCGCAGTATCTGGCTCAACCGCGACAAACAGCTCGAGAAAAGTTAGTACATGTTACTGTATATCTCGGTGTCATAATCAGGAATTCAGCCAACAGGGGCCGAAGATTGTATATCTCTGTGATCATAATCAGAGACTTCTACAGTTAATTGTTACTAGTTATACCCCGACATACAAAGTATGTATGTCTAGGGAATATAGTTTCCGTCATTTCGTCCGTCCGCTCGTCCGTCCGTAAGATTTACGTTAAAGTTTTTATTTGTCAGCCCAGGCAGCGGCAGGGGGTAACCTTGAGCCTCTGCTCACTTGCTCTAGTTTAATTTCATTTAAATAAATTCATTTATTATCTCGAATTTAAACCTATAAATTTTCTAAATGTGGCATATTATTCTCATTTACATTTACCAATAATAATTATGTTTTCCAAATTGTGTGTCATGGTAGTTAGAGCAGAAATGCATTGTGAAGTTGTCTCCCCTGTTATCACAGTTTGTGACAATATACATTGAATAGAGCACAAACTACTCGGAATGCAATCAAATAAATTGGTTCGTTTGGTGGCTCTAAGTCATTAGCTGTCTATGAAGCGGTTTCACTTCATGAACAGATAATGACGTAAAGCAATCAAATATTGAATTTTCTGAGGCAATAATTAGGTACAAAATTTGCATAAATTGTACAATTATTCAAACTTTTGACCGAGGTGGAATATTTGTCAGGATTATCAACATTTTGATTTACATACCATTTTGCGTTGGTTTCTATAATACTAAAATCAAGTAAAAGCATGTTTCATGTCTACATTAAACTCAATGACAATGTTAGCAGGGCTCCAGATAAGCTTTGTGTCTAAAGAATATTGTACCCCCTGAATTCAAATTAAATGCGTATTTTATTTCCACAAATGGATACTTGATTTTCTTCATTATTAAATTGGTAAAATCAAAAAAACATAAAACAAATATAAACATTCACTTATTTGAGTGTATTATTTATTACTTCTACACTTATTTATACTGTGATAAAGTTGGAAATTTACTTAGTTGAGCTGCAAAAAGCAAACACTGTTTGCTTTTTGCAGCTCAACTATTTTAAAGTAAATTTTCAACTTTATTACAGTATTTCCACTACTCAATTTGAAAATCAATGTGTATTTTCACATTGCTGTGAGTATTTTGTACTCCCACTGTTGATACGCAATGTATATTCAGCTATAGTAAGTGCGTAAAATACGCCAATACACAACTTATCTGAAGCTCTGGTGACTACAATGCACGATTCCAGTGGACAAGTCGATTGTGCGGTCCAACGCGACCCTGGTTGTGTGCCCAGCTTCTCTGGTACATCAGTGGAAGGCCGAGATCGAGCAACGGTGTAAACCCGGCCTCCTGAAGGTCGCGCTCTACCATGGTCCGAACAGGGAGAAAAATGTCCTCAAGTAAGGCCATAATAAAATATGTGTCTGTTTCCCGTCACGTGACCGACCTACCCGCTAAAATCAATCTGACTCGATATTGCCAATTTAAAAAAAAAAGATTTTGCCTCGTCCCTGTGTCAGGATGGGCCGTTGCCTAGGGGATATGGCATTGGACTTCAATACCGGAGGTTGTGATCTCAATTTCATCCTCACTTACCTAGTACTTTTATTTCACTGGTCTGTCAGATGAGATTTGAAACTGGTGTCCCATCCCTAAATGACCTTTAGTAGCTGTTGATGGTACGTTAAACCATACAACATTTGTGTGTGACTTGGTGGCACTCTTGTTTTAATTTGGTCACCTGTAGATCCTTTAAACTGACTAAATTGTTTTAATTTGGTCACCTGTAGATCCCTTAAACTGACTAAATTGTTTTAATTTGGTCACCTGTAGATCCTTTAAACTGACTAAATTGTTTTAATTTGGTCACCTGTAGATCCTTTAAACTGACTAAATTGTTTTTGTCCACTTTCTGATAGTGTCAATTTACACTCGTAAATGACCTACCGTAATTATTCTAATTAACACCCCTGGGCTATGCAATTTTCTGTATTTATTTTGCCATTATAAGTACATGTATATAGAAGATTTCTTTATTATGAGAAAATATAAGAATTTGAATGAAAATATAGGAGGGGTTTACTATTAGCATACATACAGAAACTTAAACTTGACAGATTGGCGGACCATGACGTGGTCCTTACCACGTATGCCCTGATTGGTCGGGAGGTGGGGGTGCCAGAGGGGGACAAGAACACAGACATGCCCTTCAAAGATGAAGATGATATGGAGGATGACAAAGGCAATGAAAAGGTACATGGGCCCCCGACATTCACGGTATATGTGTCTGTGACTGGAGAAATGGGGCTTATAGGTTTTGCGACCAGTGTAGATGCAGATCAGACTGTGCATCCGCACAGTCTGATCGGGATCTGCACTGTTCGTCATTTCATCAATGAAACACTCGGTATTCTTCTAACAGGCAATATAGATCGTTATCAGGCTACAGGAGTGTGCTATTTGATCAGGAGCTACACTGGTAACAAAACCCAGGAGCCCCATTTCTCCAGTCACAGTCGCAGTCACAGTCACTGGTGCTGCACTCCGCGCTGGCGTAAAATGTTTCACGCCAAAACATGCACCGATTTCCTGATGAGATGCCATGCAGCTCCACTTACAATTATCTCCCTAAACGCATTTTTTGTGTAGTAACCGTCGCAAATTTCTTGAAAATGTATTTATTCAGTATCTTCTAGCTAAATAGGAGTTTCTCTGGAATCCGGCGCCTATGTTGACATATTTTACGCCAGTGACTGGCCAGTCTTGCTACTGATTTGTCTGACTCCAGTCTGACTTGGCAAATCGCATACGAGATACACCATGTGATTTTGTACCCTTTTCACGAAACATATTTACAGAAACTGTGATATTTTCGGTAAATGACGTCGAAAGTTGATAAAATGTTCATAGCAAATGCGGAATAGAATTCCGCATTTGCTATAAAAATTTCCTCAACTTTCGACGTCATTCACGGAAAATATTGAAAATATATTTCATGAGATATCGGATGTTCTTGAATACAAAATCACATGGCGTGTCTCATATAGAACGAAGCGTCCGAACTGCAGCGGAGCGACCAATCAAATCTGAAGATCGCATGGGAGCGAATTGTGCTGCAGTCTGACTCAATAAACCTCTATCTCTATTATAGGACAAAGCTTCGGAGCGGCGGCGGAGCGACCAGCCGAACCTGTTGAAGATTGCCTGGGAGCGGATAGTCCTTGATGAGGCCCACAATATAAAGAACCACAAGGGTTTAGCGTCGCGGGCCGTGTGTCGACTTCGGTCGGGCTTCCGCTGGGCTATCACGGGCACTCCGATACAGAACGATCTACTAGACATGTACTCACTGCTAAGGTATGAATACACGTATTGGGTGATACATGGAAGAGTTACTTCCCTTTTACTGATGCAGAATTTTCCACGTGAACTCCAGTCCGCCATGCCGACACAGAACGATCTACTAAACCCCAAATTTACTCACTGCTAAGGAATGAATACACGTATTGGGTGACACATGGAAGAGTTACTTCCCTTTTACTGATTGCTGAATTTTCCACGTGACTCCAGTCGCCATGCCGACACAGAACGATCTACTAAACATTTACTCACTGCTAAGGTATGAATACACGTATTGGGTGACACATGGAAGAGTTACTTCCCTTTTACTGATTGCTGAATTTTCCACGTGACTCCAGTCGCCATGCCGACACAGAACGATCTACTAAACATTTACTCACTGCTAAGGTATGAATACACGTATTGAGTGACACATGGAAGAGTTACTTCCCTTTTACTGATTGCTTTTTATTTTCAATAATCAAACTATCGACATGCGGGATGCGGCCATTTAGTTAATATTCTGTACCCTTGTCCTGTCAATAATTCAGGTTTTATTTGTCACATCGGAGCCAAATTCACTATACGTGTTTACCACTGCCAGACCAAGAACCTAAGTTTGAAAATATTCCGATTTATAGTTATTTCCCAATTGCCTGATGATTTTCAGTGAGTTATCTCTCCTTGTTGACTGGCCACACTTCGACGGGCGTATATTGTGACCTTTGGCACCAGAGCTCCAGATAAGCTGCGTATTTGCTTAAATACCCAATTAAAATTGGCAAAAAAACCACAATTGAAATAAGAGGTAGCGAGTATCAAAAAGCAATAAAAGAAAATTGTGGTACCTTTATCATGCTTTATCTTATTTTTCATGAATCACATCTTGTTATTTCATTAATTGCTGTCTGTTGATGTGTAAACAGTAGTGTGATTTTATTTTACCCAATTAAAATTTTCAAATACCCAATTGCTTCAGAAATGATGGAGTGATAATACTCGATTACTAATTCCTTATCTGGAGCCCTGTTTGATGAATACATCTCGCATCAGTGTTACAGATTTCTTGTATTTGCAGGTTTCTGCGCTGTTCACCGTTCGATGAATACAGGGTATGGAAGAAGCAGGTTGACTCTGGCAGTGGTAAGCATGTAACTGAGGATTGTAGTCACCGTAACATTTACCGAAATCCCGCTATATCGGTTTATGCAAAAAGTGCAGATCCAGATGAGCCGGCTCGTAACGAGCCGTCTCATCAGGATCTGCACTTTTTGAATGTAATTTTAATATTTTTGAGAAAAAAAAACACCCCCTTTTCATAAATGGACGAATCTGAAAATCATTTTGTGACCATTGGATTGGGTCGGAACATTAGCAATTCACAGTCCATTCCAGTTCCTTAGCGTTGAAAGGGTTAGTATTTGTCGAATGTAAGATAGAGGAAGCTAACATAAAACCAAATACAGTCGAACTTCGATGGGTCGAACCCTGGTAAACTCGTCAGCCATGCTTGCCTCGAACTAGCCTTTAGGTCCCAGCAGAATTCCTATATAAATACGTTAAAACTACCCGGTATAGGTCGAACTTGTGAAAGTCGAACAACCCTCAATGCCTCGAATCGCTGTCACGCCCGGTCGTGTATAAATCCACTATAAACACCACAAAAACTCGAACATGTCAGACGATTGTCTCCAGACTAGTTGATTGACTTTCACACCTATTGTTAACCGGTTGTCAAACAAATCTCAAGTGGTCATTTGAGCGTATACAATAACGGCAGTCGTGACCAGCATACGTGGTAATTATGCATTGACCAATGTCGGCGAAGTTGTTAGTTAATTAAAGTGGTAATTTATGGGACTGGGTTCCATGTGATAGTAAATTATGATATGCAGTGAATGTGGTTCCGGGTCCGAAGTAGTGATGGGGCGACTGGGCATGCATCTATTGATTTATCAGTGTATGACGAGCGATGTAGTTTTATACCTACAAGCATGCGCATCATTTTATGGCAAATACATATTCGCTCACAAAGATTTATATTTG
This sequence comes from Conchocele bisecta, assembly GCA_029237695.1. Taxonomy (NCBI): domain Eukaryota; kingdom Metazoa; phylum Mollusca; class Bivalvia; order Lucinida; family Thyasiridae; genus Conchocele; species Conchocele bisecta. The sequence continues at coordinate 52,897,206 of CM055272.1, read as the reverse complement.
ATTAGATAAATATTTGTCATGAAATTACGCAAATGCCAATAGGTACAAAATCAGAGATGCTTTCACATGATCGTATCGGACGGGGCAATCAAGTCCGCCAATTGTATTTCGTAATCATTTTCTGTTGTTCTCATGTTCTATTGCTGTATAATGGCTATGTTAATAAAAACACACATGAGTTTGCCGCTTTCTTTATTTTATTAAAGCCTGTTTCTGTTAATAAACGACTGTGACAATCAACCGTAAATGCAAATGTAAGCGCATTTATATGAAGTATAAAGTACACTGACCAACTCGTAGATCTGAAATGGTTACAGTAGAAAATCCCGATGGGTCGAACAACGGATGGGTCAAACTAAAACTTAACCCCGCAGGCTGTTCGACCCATCGAAGTTCGACTGTACATAACTGCATGAAACTATCAAAACCTCAGATATTCTACCATAGTTACATGACATGTTTGGTATAAACATATTTTTATGTCCAGTATTCCCGCGACTTTTCCAAGTTTATACCCCGATAAATTCCACAAAAAGGCCATTCATTCCTTATAATTCCAGCATTTGAAATAAATTCATCAAGAAAATGTGTTTATTTTCCGTTTTCTTAAGAATTATTTTAACTGCGCCTCACGATTACGGAAAGTAGTTTGGCGTGGGAGTTTACTGGGATATAAATTTTGGACAGAGACTTGCTACGGGCCAATCAAATGTTAGGGAATTGTGTAAATATTTTTGTGCTGGAATTATGAGATCTTGTTCCTGTAGCATATTTCACCAACATTGCAAAGTATACTTGTCTAGCAAAGGACTCAAACACGAAAACTTAACATTGATTGTGGACGCCGCCCGCCCGCACGCCCGGCTTTCGCCAATCCAATAGCCTGGATTTTTTTTCAAAAAACCTGGCTAAAAATTAATAAATTTATCTTTAAATTGAAAATTATTTCTTTGTTACTGTACCACCTAGGACCACCAAACTTTCACAGCTTCATAATCAAGGGGTGCCCACCACATATCACTATCCAACATGTTACCCTTTTTTTGAACTTGACCCATTTTTTTCGCACAGTCGATTTTTCAATGTTAAGTTTTCGCGTTTACAATGTTAAGTTTTCGTGTTTAAGTCCATTTCTTTGGTACTGTACCACCTAGGACCACCAAACTTTCACAGCTTCATAATCAAGGGATGCCTACCACATACAACTATCCAACATGTGACCATTTTTTTTACCTTCACCTATTATTTCTACGTAATTATACCCCCCCCCCGCCCCCCTAAGTTGTGGGGTGGTATACTGGAGTCAGCTTGTCCGTCCGTCCGTCCGTCCAAGTTTCCGTGTTTCCGTCCGTCACAAAACTTACAGTAACAATTGTAAATTTCCTTTTAACTTCTCTTTCCCTTTGCGGAAATCTTTCATATTTTACCCGCCCCTTCTCTGACACTCATACATCATTCTGCAACAAACCTACGACCATTTATGCCAGGGGTCAAGGTCAGGACTTAGAAATTTAGAAAAAAAACGAAAACTTTTAACAATTGATAAATTTCCTTTTAACTTCTCTTTCCCTTTGCGGAAATCTTTCATATTTTACCCACCCCTTCTCTGACACTCATACATCATTCTGCAACAAACCTACGACCCCCATTTATGCCAGGGGTCAAGGTCAGGGACTTAGAAATTTAGAAAAAAACGAAAACTTAACAATTGTAAATTTCCTTTTAACTTCTCTTTTCCCTTTCCCCTTTTGCGAAATCTTTCATATTTTACCCACCCCTTCTTCTGACACTCATACATCATTCTGCAACAAACCTACGACCCCCATTTATGCCAGGGGTCAAGGTCCAGGGACTTAGAAAATTTAGAAAAAAACGAAAACTTAACAATTGTAAATTTCCTTTTAATTCTTCTCTTTCCCTTTCGGAAATCTTTCATATTTTAACCCGCCCCTTCTCTGAAACACATACATCATTTCGCACAACTACACCCTAACGACCCCCCATTTATGCCAGGGGTCAAGGTCACGGACTTAGAAACTTAGAAAAAAACGAAAACTTAGCAATTGTAAATTTCCTTTTAACTTCTCTTTCCCTTTGCGGAAATCTTTCATATTTTACCCACCCCTTCTCTGACACTCATACACCATTCTGCAACAAACGTACGACCCCCATTTATGCCAGGGCTCAAGGTCACAGACTTATAAACTTAGAAAAAAACTAAAACTTAACAAATGTAATTTCCCTTTGCGGAATGCAGTGATATTTTACCCGGCCCTTCTCTGACACTCATACATCATTCTGCAACAAACCTACGACCCCCATTTTTTATGCCAGTCAAGGTCACGGACTAGAAATTGTCTAGTTTGCTTTTTTTCAACTGAAATGATAGTACGAGCTGGAATTCATCTAGGTCAGGTACGCGGGGGGGGGGGGGGTATTCCCGTAAGCCCCCGCTTAACGACAAATCTAGTTGACTTAGTCATTTTCAACGGTAATTTTTTAACGTACGTCTGGTTAAAGTTTTTTGGTTAAAAGTTTTTTTGTTATACTATATATCTGCAACTGCTTCGCCCATTACCTTGAAACTTCACATGGGTGTTTATCATCATCCATATTTTCATTCTACCCCCCAACCGTGCGGCCCCTATGCCCAATGTCAAGGTCAAATTACTTTGAATTTTTTTGTTAAATTTTTTTTTCGTGTACTATATTTCTGCAACTGCTTCACCCATTACCTTGATACTTCACATGGGTGTTTATCATCATTGTCAGCGCGATATCGTCGGCATTTTGGCATACATCCGTCCGTACGTCCGTACATTCGTGTGTCCGGTTAAAGTTTTTTGGTTAAACTTTGTCCATCTACTATATCTATTTTTTTAGTGTCCATGCCTCGCCCCAAGGCGCGACATGCAGGCCACGGCCATCTAGTCTACAAAAAATGGGTATAATTATGTTATCCAAGTGTCTATGCTTGGAAAAAACCTGGCCTTCGTGGCTTTACCTAGTTTCTTGTTATTATACTGAATTTATTACATTATCACAGCCATTTTGGCTTGAATAAATTCTGTATAATAATTCTGCATACTTTTAATCATCAAATATATGCAGTCGTTAGTTCTATATTAAATAATGCATTTTGGGGAAAATAAATTACTCCCTCAAAGTATACTTTGCTAGATAAGTATACTTTGCAATTTTGATGAAATTGGCTACGGAACAGCAAAAACCGAGTTCTGAGAAAAACAGAATTTGTTCCAAATGCAAACCAAGAACACTTCTGACGTTATTTACAGAAAATATCCCAGTTTTTGTAAATATTTTTCTTGAAAAATCGCTCGTCTTCTTCGGTACAAAATCACATGGCTTGTCTTGTACAGTGAATCCTCTCTAAACCGGACACCCTGGGAGGTCCCCAGGGTGTCCGGCTTAGAGAGGTTTCACTGTAGGTCAGGCATTTGATCATTCTGAGCCATAGTTGTGTGCTATGCGATCTCGATTAGACACTATCACCTGAGATAAATGACCAAGAAACTCATCGAAAATAAGATCATATGTGTTTTCTTGGTGTCCGGTTTAGAGAGGTTCCACTGTATTTCATCCATTGTAGCGACCGGCCATAATCGTCTCAACGTTCTCGTGAAGACTCTGCTGCTGCGGCGCACCAAAAATCAGACTGGAGCCGAGGGCAAGCCACTGGTATGCGTCGTGAAAGTGGCCAGAAGATCTATCCTTGTTACTATTTACGGACATGCATGTACCCACATTAACCCTTAACATTAATCTCCAAATATCAGACTTAGAGCCGAGGGCAAGGCACTGGTATGTGTCGTGAAAGCAACTGGCCACTGGGATATGTGGCTGTGACTGAAGAAATGGGGCTGATGGGTTTGTGACCACTCTGATATGTGTTTTTGACTGAAAAAATGGTGTTGATGGGTTTTGCGACCAGTGTAGATCCAGATCAGCCTGTGCATCCGCACAGTCTGATCAGGATCTGCACTGTTCGCCATTCAATCAATGAAACACCCGTCGTGCTTCTAACCCGTAATATAGATCTTTATCAAGCTACAGGAGTGTGCTATTTGAACAGGAACTACACTGGTCACAAATCCAATAAGCCCCATTTCTCTAGCCAAAGCCACATAAGTGTGTACAGTACATTCAACAATTTGTTTATCATAATTATGGGCTTTTTGTCGACCATTCTTTAAATAATTCTCTGTCCAAAATTTATATCCCAGTAAACTCCCACGCGAACTACTTTTCGTAATCGTGAGGCGCAGTTAAAATAATTCTTAAGAAAACGGAAAATAAACACATTTTCTTGATGAATTTATTTCAAATGCTGGAATTATAAGGAATGAATGGCCTTTTTGTTGAATTTATCGGGGATATAAACTTGGAAAAGTCGTGGGAATACTGGACGAAGGCCTTCCGACCTTCGTCCAGTATTCCCGCGTCTTTTCCAAGTTTATGCCCCGATAAATTCCACAAAAAGGCCATTCATTCCTATATTATATTACAACCTGTGTTCTATGTTCTCTATTAACACACAAAACCCACATCAACCCTTTCACCCCTAAGTACCTGGAATGGATTTTGATACGTTACTTTTGCAACCAATTCAACTGTCACAAAATGATTTTTAGACTATTCAATTTATGAAAAGGGGGTGTTTTGGCTCTCAACAATATGAAAATTACTTGCAAAAACTGCAGTTCCTGATGTCTGTCCGAGATGAGCCGGCTCATCTGGATCTACACTGTTTGCAAATACCACTATGCACCTCTATACAGGTGTATAGTGTTGAAAGAGTTAACCCTTTATACCTTAATACTTTATACCCTTAATACAGACCATAAAGCCATTAGATTATTTGCAACAATGCAGATACTGATGAGCTCTTCAATGGTTTTATAATTTTTTGCAAGAATGCCCATTTTCTTGTCTTGATTAATGGAATAGTCCTAGCATTGTTGTGGACATGTTGATGTGAGGTATTGAGGGGTCGGGGGTCAGGGGGCCGTTTCACTAAACTTCGTACGACTAAAATGTTCGTAAGTGCAAATTTGGAATCGTCTGGAAAGTTCAATTGATGGATTTACATTTATTGAGCATAGGCTGCTTACAAGATTGTTTACAAGAAAACATTGTTAATGTGAAATTTACTAACTATCATAGGTTTGCACTTACGAACATTTTAGTCGTAAGAAGTTTAGTGAAACGGCCCCCTGAAGGGTTAATTTGCACATTTCATCTCCAAACAGGTGCCTTTGCCAGAGAGGTCCAGTGTAACCCATGAGCTGAAACTCTCAGACCAGGAAAAACAAGTCTACGATAAAATATTTGCACAGTCAAGGTACTAGTACTATTTTGTCCCACATTGATTATTATGTACCCCAAAAACAATGTGTGTATGTCCAGAGCTCCAGTTAAGGTGCGTAATTTGGAGGTAAATTTCTTATTTCTCCATCAAAAATGGCAAATTGTGAGCTTTAGAATTGTCTCAATGAGACGATTCTAAAGGACTCCCAACTTGCCATTTTTGATGAAGAAATAACAAAATTTCACCCCAAGTTGGTCAAATGACACAGCTTAACTGGAGCTCTGTCTGTCCGTCCGTCCGTCCGTCCGTCCATCCGTCGTCCGTCCGTCCCTGTCTGTCTGTGTCTGTCTGTCTGTCTGTCCGTCCGTCCGTCCCCGTCCGTCCGTCCGGGCAAACATCAGGGGTTTAGGAGCTTAGGGTAAGGGTTAGTTTCCTTTGAAGTTCTTTGAACTTATACCATTAGCCCATAAAACCTTTTGAAGTTTAGGGGCTAGTCCTTTGATCTTTTATATAGCAAATAGCCCATAAACCCAAAAGGTATAAGTTCAAAGAACTTCAAAGGAAACTAACCCTTACCCTAAGCTCCTAAACCCCTGATGTTTGCCCGTCCGTCCGTCCGTCCGTCCGTCCGTTCCGTCCGTCCGTCCCGTCCGGTCCGTCCGTCCGTCCCGTCCGTCCGTCCGGGCACACATTAGGGTACTTATGGGGTACGGGGCGTGTGTCTAAACAATGGGTTAGGGTTAGAACACAATGGAACTTAATCCGTACCCCGTAAGCCTATTGTGTCTTACGGGGTATTTCCTTTGATCTTTTATATAGCAAGTACCCCCTAAGGTCCGAAATGTAAGTTCGTCCGTCTGTCTGTCTGTCTGAAAATTGGCCTTGGGAACATCTTGGTATTTCATTAGAATTGTTTCCAAGGAGAGAATTCTAATGAAATGCCAATACCTGTTTTCATTTATAATCAAACTATTCAATAATTGTTGTCTGCTGATGTGTAAACGGTAGTGTGATTTTATTTTACCCTATTGACATTTTGAAGTACCCAATTGCTTCAGAAATGATGGAGTGACAATACTCAATTACTAATTCCTAATATCTGGAGCCCTGCCTGAGGCTGAGTGATTCGATCTACTCTCTGTTCCACATTTTGCTGCCGACGAACATTTGGCCATTAAACACATTAAATGTAAATAATATTTAAAAGTAAGTACTTTTTCATCAATAACAAAAAATTCACCCTCCCAAAAAAAATTATTTGATGAAATTCCATCAAATATTGATTTTATTGCAAAAAAACGATTTAACATGGGGAGTCAATTTCCAAATTTTGGAAATTGGAAAATTGATTTGGAAATTGATTCCGAAACCTGGCGAGGTAGCTTGAAACTGATGTAACTAAGAAAACAAGTTAGGTTTTGAAAATCGGTCCACAAATAAAAAATTTAATTTTTAGCCCCCAAGTTAAAGTCCCATAGGAAAATAGTTTTTTCGTAATCAAATCAATATTTGACTGAATTTAATGTGTTTAATGGCCAAAGGTTTGTCGGCAGCAAAACGTGGAACAGACAGTAGTGCTGATTGTTTGAATTGTAATTTCAATGTGAATTTTGTAAGGTCCCTTTTGTCAGCCTATTCCCATTATGGTTTATAATTATCTACTTTGTGCAGGTCGGTTTTAAAAGAATACCTACAGCGGCATGAAGACAAAGAACTTGCGAAGGACAGTTATTCTAAACCAGCCAATAACCCCTTCACTGACAAACCACAAGTTGGTACAGGCTCTGCGATTGGCCAGTCGGATGCTGGCCCAGCCAATCAGGGAGGAGTTAGCCTGGCGCAGGGAGCCAGCAGCGGAACCAGTCCTCCTAAAGCCCAGCAGATCCTCGTGATGTTGCTACGGTTACGGCAGTGTTGTAGTCACCTGAGCCTCATGAAAGATGTAAGAACATTGGCTTATACACTATTTATTCTATCTATATTTACAATATAAAGGGTATACATAGATCTTATAACAAGCTAAATAGCCTTCAACCATTATAGCTGGACTTTCAAAAGTTTATACCCCGTTAAATTCTTCAAAAATGCTGTTTATTCCTATAGTAATCACTGCACATAAAAAGGTAACTAAAATGGGATCGGGCTTAGTGATCTGTTTGTTTTTGGCGATGATGGTGCCTGACAAAAGATTATGATGTTAAAACAAATTTTGGTTACCCATAATTCCACATTGCCCACCATCCCACATTACCCATAACTTCCATTTACCCACCCTTGCACGATACCCACTTTTCCACATTACCCGCCATTCCACATTACCCATAATTCCACATTGCCCACCACACCACATTGCCCACCATACCACATTACCCACCATTCCACATTACCCATAATTCCACATAAACCACAATTCCCTAGTGCGCACAATTCTACATTACCCATAATTCTCTATTGGCCACCATTCCATATTACTCACTATTCCACATTACCCTTAATTCCAGTAGCCGATTTCATCAAAATTGCAAAGTATACTTTTCTAGCAAAGTATACTTTGAGGGAGTAATCATTTATTTTTCCTGAAATGCATTATTTCAAATAGAACTAACAAATGCATGTATTTCATGATTAAAAGTATGCAGAATTAGTATACTGAATTTATTACATTATCACAGCCATAATGGCTGTGATAATGTAATAAATTCAGTATAATAAAAATTAATAAATTTATCATAAAATTGAAAATTTCTCCCTCCAAAGTATACTTTGCTACTAAAGTATACTTTGCAATGTTGATGAAATAGGCTACTGATGACCCGTAATTACCTATTATTCTGCATTATCCACCATTCCACATTACCCAGTATTCAATATGACCCGTAATTCCCCATTACCCATTCCCAATAATTCCATATTACCCATCAGGCCTTGGATGACGAGACCCAGGAGAATGAGGGGCTAGAGTTGACCATCGAGGACCAGATGATGGACCTTCTGCTGGACGACAACTCGGACAAGTCGGGCCGGGAACCAGCTATGCGCAAATCCTCGCCAATGTTTGAACCAGCTTCCATGTCTACCAAGGTTAATCAGATTGTAGATACTCAATGGTGAAAGGGTTGATGCAGCCCTTTCAAGCTTGATATCGACAATTTGATGTCTGTTTTGTGTTAATCATGCTGGTCACAACCTTCAATTAACAATCTGAAAATACTGATAAAGACTGCAATCCTCAACAATGTTTGAACCAGCTTCCATGTCTATCAAGGTTAATCAGATTGTAGATACTCAAGGGTGAAAGGGTTGATGCAGCAACCCTTTCACGCTTGATATTGACAATTTAATGTCTGCTTGCTGGTCATAACCTTCAATGAAAAATCTGAAAAGACTGATAAAGACTGCAATCCTAATCCTCAACAATGTTTGAAGCGGCTTCCATGTATACCAAGGTTAATCAGACTGTAGATAATCAAGGGTGACAGGGTTGATGCAACAACCTTTTCACACTTGATTATCAACAATTTGATGTCTGTTTTATGTTAATCATGCTGGTCACAACCTTCAATTAAAAAGTTAACAAATAGATGATTTAACTCTTTATACACACTTGTAGCTCATATGGACCCTATCGTGGTACTCTAGCCTATTTCATCAAAATTGCAAAGTATTCTTATCCAGCAAATTTAACAGTCTGTGCTAACTGAAGCTTTGAGCAACCGGGCCCTGTTTGTCGGTCGGTCTGTTCGAAAGTTTGTTTCCGCTGTATACCTTCTAAAAAAGATGAAATAATTTTGCAATGACTTGCCACAAATGTTTGCCATGATGAGACGATGTATCACGTTCCATATTCGCTACATCTAATGTCAAGGTCACACTTAGAGGTAACATATGCACATGAAATTTCGTTTCTGCCATACATATCTCTAATCCAATGAATGGATTTTAAAATTATTTGCTACAAATGTTTGCCATGATGCGATAATGTATCGCATTCAATACCCACGTGTCTACGTCCAAGGTCAATTGTGTAAAGAATGTGTGCAAGAAAATTGATGCACTTTATCACAATATTTCCAGTAGCCTATTTCACCAACATTGCAAAGTATACTTAGCGGGAGAAATTTTCAATTTAAGGATAAATTTATTAATTTTTAGCCAGGTTTTTTGAAAAAAAATCCAGGCTATTGAATTGGCGAAAGCCGGGCGGGTGGTCGGGCGGCGGCGGCGGCGGCGGGCGGGCGGGCGGGCGGGCGGCGGGCGGCGGGCGGCGTCCACAATCAATGTTAAGTTTTCGTGTTTGAGTCCATTTCTTTGTTACTGTACCACCTAGGACCACCAAACACCTTCACAGCTTCATAATCAAGGGGTGCCCACCACATATCAACTATCCAACATGTTACTTTTTTTTTAACTTCACCCATTTTTTCCGCGCAGTCGACTTAGCAATTTTCAATGTTAAATTTTCGCGTTTACGATGTTAAGTTTTCGTGTTTAAGTCCATTTCTTTGGTACTGTACCACCTAGGACGACCAAACTTTCACAGCTTCATAATCAAGGGGTGCCCACCACATATCACTATCCAACATGTTACTTTTTTAGCCAGGTTTTTTGAAAAAAAATCCAGGCTATTGGATTGGCGAAAGCCGGGCGGGCCGGTGGGCGGGCGGCGGGCGGGCGGCGTCCACAATCAATGTTAAGTTTTCGTGTTTGAGTCCATTTCTTTGTTATTGTACCACCTAGGACCACCAAACTTTCACAGCTTCATAATCAAGGGATGCCCACCACATATCACTATCCAACATGTTACTTTTTTTTTAACTTGACCCATTTTTTCCGCGCAGTCGACATAGCCATTTTCAATGTTAAGTTTGCGCGTTTACAATGTCAAGTTTTCGTGTTTAAGTCCATTTCTTTGGTACTGTACCACCTAGGACCACCAAACTTTCACAGCTTCATAACCAAGTGGTGCCTACCACATACAACTATCCAACATGTGACCATTTTTAGCCAGGTTTTTTGAAAAAAAAATCCAGGCTATTGGATTGGCGAAAGCCGGGCGGGCGGGCGGCGGGCGGGCGGCGGCGCGGCGGGCGGTCGGCGGGCGCGTCCACAATCAATGTTAAGTTTTCGTGTTTGAGTCCATTTCTTTGTTACTGTACCACCTAGGACCACCAAACTTTCACAGCTTCATAATCAAGGGGTGCCCACCACATATCACTATCCAACATGTTACTTTTTTTAGCCAGGTTTTTTTGAAAAAAAAATCCAGGCTATTGGATTGGCGAAAGCCGGGCGGGCGGGCGGGCGGCGGCGGCGGGGGTGGGCTGGCGGGCGGGCGTGCGGGCGGCGTCCACAATCAATAAGTAAGTTTTCGTGTTTGAGTCCATTTCTTTGTTACTGTACCACCTAGGACCACCAAACTTTCACAACTTCATAATCAAAGGGTGTCCACCACATATCACTATCCAACATGTTACTTTTTTTTTTTTTTTTTTAACTTGACCCATTTTTTCCGCGTAGTCGACTTAGCCATTTTCAATGTTAAGTTTTCGCATTTACAATGTTAAGTTTTTCGTGTTTAAGTCCATTTCTTTGGTACTGTACCACCTAGGACCACCAAACTTTCACCGCTTCATAATCAAGGGGTGCCCACCACATGTCACTATCCAACATGTTACTTTTTTTTTAACTTGACCCATTTTTTCCGCGCAGTCGACTTTTAGCCATTTTCAATGTTAAGTTTTCGCGTTTACAATGTTAAGTTTTCGTGTTTAAGTCCAGGTCCATTTCTTGGTACTGTACCACCTAGGACCACCAAACTTTACACAGCTTCATAATCAAGGGGTGCCCACCACATATCACTATCCAACATGTTACTTTTTTTTTAATTTCACCCATTTTTTCCGCGCAGTCGACTTAGCCATTTTCAATGTTAAGTTTTCGCGTTTACAATGTTAAGTTTTCGTGTTTAAGTCCATTTCTTTGGTACTGTACCACCTAGACCACCAAACTTTCACAGCTTCATAATCAAGGTAGTCCCACCACATATCACTATCCAACATGTTACTTTTTTTTTAACTTGACCCATTTTTTCCGCGCAGTCGACTTAGCCATTTTCAATGTTAAGTTTTCGCATTTACAATGTTAAGTTTTCGTGTTTAAGTCCATTTCTTTGGTACTGTACCACCTAGGACCACCAAACTTTCACAGCTTCATAACCCAGGGGTGCCTACCACATACAACTATCCAACATGTGACCATTTTTTTACCTTCACCTATTATTTTCTACGTAATTGACTTACCCATTTTCAACGTTAACTTTTTAACGTACGTCTGGTTAAAGTTTTTTTGGTTTTTTTTTTGGGGGTTAAAACTTTTTCGTTGTACTATATCTCTGCAACTGCTTCGCCCATTACCTTGAAACTTCACATGGGTGTTTATCATCATCCATATTTTCATTCTAACCCCCAACCATGCGGCCCTGTGCCCAATGTCAAGGTCAAATTACTTTGAATTTTTTTGTTAAAGTTTTTTCGTGTACTATATCTGTGCAACTGCTTCACCCCCCATTACCTTGATACTTCACATGGGTGTTTATCATCATTGTCGCACCCGCTTGCGGAAAGCACGATATCGTCGGCATTTTGGAATACGTCCGTCCTTCCGTCCGTGTCTGGTTAAAGTTTTTTCGTTAAAGTTTTTCCATCTACTATATCTATTTTTTTAGTGTCCATGCCTCGCAGGCGCGACATGCAGGCCACGGCCATCTAGTCTACAAAAAGTGGGTATAATTATGTTATCCAAGTGTCTATGCTTGGAAAAAACCTGGCCTTCGTGGCTTTGCCTCGTTTCTTGTTTTACCTTCACCTATTATTTCTACGTAATTGACTTAGCCATTTTCAATGTTAACTTGTTAACGTACGTCTGGTTAGTGTTTTTTGGTTAAACTTTTTCGTTATACTATATCTCTGCAACTGCTTCGCCCATTACCTTGAAACTTCACATGGGTGTTTATCATCATCCATATTTACCCCCCGCAACGAGTTTGAGTGGGGGTATACTGGAGTCAGGTTGTCCGTCCTCCGTGCCGTCCGTCCGTGCGTCCGTCCGTCGGATAAACATTAACAATCAGAGAAATATTGTTATAACTTCTATTTCCTTCATCTAAAATGCTTGATATTTCACACATGCATTCCTGTAAGGCTCTACTAACCATGCTGTGCCAAATCCACGACCGTCCAACCCCCGCAGATCCCAAGGTCAAGGTCAATTACTTAGTCCGTAAACTTAACATCAGAGAAATATTCTTATAACTTCTATTTCCTTCATCTAAAATGCTTAATAATTTCACACATGCATTCCTGTAAGGCTCTACTACCATGCTGTGCCAAATCCACGACCGTCCAACCCCCCGCAGATCCCAAGGTCAAGGTCAAATACTTAGTCTCTTTAACAAAACTTAACATCAAGATAAATATTGTTATAACTTCTATTTCCTTCATCTAAAATGCTTAATATTTCACACATAAAAGGCCTTCCTGTAAGGCTCTACTACCATGTTGTGCCAAATCCACGACCGTCCAACCCCCGCAGATCCCAAGGTCAAGGTCAAATACTTAGTCTCTTTACAAAACTTAACATCAGAGAAATATTGTTATAACTTCTATTTCTTTCATGGAAAATACTTAATATTTCATATGCTGTGACAAATCCCCGCTGATCTCGAGGTCAACGTCACATACATACCGTATAACCTTGGCTTAACGCCCCCCTCCTAATAAACGCCCCCCCCCCCCCCCCAAATAAAAAAAACAAAACATTCCTTATTTGTGTTTGAAAATTTGGCGGTCCTTTTTTTAAAATTTTTTTTTTTTTTTTTTGTTTTTAATGGCTAATAAACGCCCCCCCCCCCCCCCCCCTCCCCCCCCCCAAATAATTTTTTTTTTTTTTTACCAATGACCGCCAATTTTCAAACACAAATAGTCTTTAAATCTTTATTTGTGTTTGAAATTGGTGGTCCTTGGTAATTTTTTTTTTTTTTTTTTTTTTTTTTTTTTTTTACTGGCTAATAACCCCCCCCCCCCACCCCCCCACCCCCCCCCACCCCCCCCAAATAAAATAAAAAAAACAAATAATTTTTTTTACCAATGACCGCCAATTTCAAACACAAATAGTCTTTAAATCTTTATTTGTGTTTGAAATTGGTGGTCCTTGGTAATTTTTTTTTTTTTTTTTTTTTTTTTTTACTGGCTAATAAACCCCCCCCCCCCCCCCCCAAACCCCCCCCCCCCCCCCCCCCCCCCCCCCCCCCCCCCCCCCCCCCCCCCCCAAATAAAATAAAAAAACAAATAATACCAATGACCGCCAATTTCAAACACAAATAATCCAATTAAATCTATTTGTGTTTGAAATTGACGGTCCTTGGTAATTTTCTTTTTTTTTTCTTCTTTTTTTCTTTTTTACTGGCTAATAAACGCCCCCCCCCCCCCAATAAAAATAAAAATAATAATAATTTTAACCAATGACCGCCAATTTCAAACACAAATAATCCTTAAATCCTTATTTGTGTTTGAAATTGGCGGTCTTTGGTAATTTTTTTTCTTTTTTTTTTTGTTTTTTTTTTTTCTTTTTTTTTCTTTTTACTCTTTTATAAACTGCAATAAAAACGCCCCCCCCCCCCCCTTTTGTAAAAATGTAACGCCTCCGGGGGCGTTAATTCGAGGTTATACGGTAGTCTCTTTACAAAACTTAACATCAGAGAAATCGGTTATAACTTCTATTTCCTTGCTCGGATCTGCTTCACATTTCACACACTCATTGCTCCAATGGACCTCTACCACCCTGTGACAAATTCACGTTCATGCCGTTCGCGCTAATCCCAGAGTCAAGGTCACAAGCCCACACACTTGGAAATTTGTACATATTTTAGGGGTACCTGGGCCCACGCGGGGGGTATATTCCGTAAGCCTCGCTTACTGACCAATCTAGTTTCATTCTAACCGCCAACCGTGCGGCCCCTGTGCCCAATGTCAAGGCCAAATTACTTTGATTTTTTTTGTTAAAGTTTTTTCGTTTGTTTAACTATCTCTGCCTGCTTCCCAATAACCTTGATACTTCACATGTGTTTATATCATTGTCGCTGCTTGCGGGAAGCGCGCCTGTGCCCAATGTCAAGGTCAAATTCTTTTGAATTTTTTTGTTAAAGTTTTTTCGTGTACTATATCTCTGCAACCCTACTGCTTCACATACATCTTGATACTTCACATGGGTGTTTGATCATCAAATTGTCGCACCTGCTTATGCGGAAAGCGCGATCCTGTGCCCAATGTCAAGGTCAAATTACTTTGAATTTTTTTATTAAAGTTTTTTCGTGTACTATATCTCTGCAACTGCTTCACCCAATACCTTGATACTTCACATGGGTGTTTATCATCATTGTCGCACCTGCTTGCGGAAAGCGCGATCCTGTGCCCAATGTCAAGGTCAAATTACTTTGAATTTTTGTGTTAAAGTTTTTTCGTGTACTATATCTCTGCAACTGCTTCACCCAATACTTCACATGGGTGTTTATCATCATTGTCACACCTGCTTGCGGAAAGCGCGATATCGTCGGCATTTTGGCATACGTCCGTCCGTTCGTCCGTGTGTCCGGTTAAAGTTTTTTGGTTAAAGTTTTTCCATCTACTATATCTATTTTTTAATGTCCATGCCTCGCCCCAAGGCGCGACATGCAGGCCACGGCCATCTAGTCTACAAAAAGTGGGTATAATTATGTTATCCAAGTGTCTATGCTTGGAAAAAACCTGGCCTTCGTGGCTTTGCCTCGTTTCTTGTTTTTAATTTCACCAATTTTTTCCGCGTAGTCGACTTAGCCATTTTCAATGTTAAGTTTTCGCGTTTACAATGTTAAGTTTTCGTGTTTGAGTCCATTTCTTTGTTATTGTACCACCTAGGACCACCAAACTTTCACAGCTTCATAATCAAGGGATGCCCACCACATATCACTATCCAACATGTTACTTTTTTTTTAACTTGACCCATTTTTTCCGCGCAGTCGACATAGCCATTTTCAATGTTAAGTTTGCGCGTTTACAATGTCAAGTTTTCGTGTTTAAGTCCATTTCTTTGGTACTGTACCACCTAGGACCACCAAACTTTCACAGCTTCATAACCAAGGGGTGCCTACCACATACAACTATCCAACATGTGACCATTTTTTTACCTTCATCTATTATTTCTACGTAATTGACTTAGCCATTTTCAACGTTAACTTTTTAACGTACGTCTGGTTAAAGTTTTTTGGTTAAAACTTTTTTGTCATACTGTATCTCTGCAACTGCTTCGCCTATTACTTTGAAACTTCACATGGGTGTTTATCATCATCCATATTTTCATTCTAACCCCGAACCGTGCGGCCCCTGTGCCCAATGTCAAGGTCAAATTACTTTGAATTTTTTTGTTAAAGTTTTTTCGTGTACTATATCTCTGCAACTGCTTCACCCAATACCTTGATACTTCACATGGGTGTTTATCATCATTGTCACACCTGCTTGCGGAAAGCGCGATCCTGTGCCCAATGTCAAGGTCAAATTACTTTGAATTTTTTTGTTAAAGTTTTTTCGTGTACTATATCTCTGCAACTGCTTCACCCAATACCTTGATACTTCACATGGGTGTTTATCATCATTGTCACACCTGCTTGCGGAAAGCGCGATCCTGTGCCCAATGTCAAGGTCAAATTACTTTGAATTTTTTTGTTAAAGGTTTTTTCGTGTACTATATCTCTGCAACTGCTTCACCCAATACCTTGATACTTCACATGGGTGTTTATCATCATTGTCGCACCTGCTTGCGGAAAGCTGCGATCCTGTGCCCAATATCAAGGTCAAATTACTTTGAATTTTTTTTGTTAAAGTTTTTTCGTGTACTATATCTCTGCAACTGCTTCACCCAATACCTTGATACTTCACATGGGTGTTTATCATCATTGTCGCACCTGCTTGCGGAAAGCGCGATCCTGTGCCCAATGTCAAGGTCAAATTACTTTGAATTTTTTGTTGAAGTTTTTTAATTTTTTTCGTGTACTATATCTCTGCAACTGCTTCACCCAATACCTTGATACTTCACATGGGTGTTTATCATCATTGTTGCACCTGATTGCGGAAAGCGCGATCCTGTGCCCAATATCAAGGTCAAATTACTTTGAATTTTTTTGTTAAAGTTTTTTCGTGTACTATATCTCTGCAACTGCTTCACCCAATACCTTGATACTTCACATGGGTGTTTATCATCATTGTCGCACCTGCTTGCGGAAAGCGCGATCCTGTGTCCTATGTCAAGTTCAAATTACTTTGAATTTTTGTGTTAAAGTTTTTTCGTGTACTATATCTCTGCAACTGCTTCACCCAGTACCTTGATACTTCACATGGGTCTTTATCATCATTGTCACACCTGCTTGCGGAAAGCGCGATATCGTCGGCATTTTGGCATATGTCCGTCCGTTCATCCGTGTGTCCGGTTAAAGTTTTTTGGTTAAAGTTTTTCCATCTACTATATCTATTTTTTTCTAGTGTCCATGCCTCGCCCCAAGGCGCGACATGCAGGCCACGGCCATCTAGTCTACAAAAAGTGGGTATAATTATGTTATCCAAGTGTCTATGCTTGGAAAAAACCTGGCCTTCGTGGCTTTGCCTCGTTTCTTGTTTTACCTTCACCTATTATTTCTACGTAATTGACGCCATTTTCAACGTTAACTTTTTAACGTACGTCTGGTTAGAGTTTTTTGGTTAAAACTTTTTTGTTATACTATATCTCTGCAACTGCTTCTCCCATTACCTTGAAACTTCACATGGGTGTTTATCATCATCCATATTTTCATTCTACCCCCCAACCGTGCGGTCCCTTTGCCCAATGTCAAGGTCAAATTACTTTGAATTTTTTTGTTAAACTTTTTTTGTTTACTATATCTCTGCAACTGCTTCACCCAATACCTTGATACTTCACATGGGTGTTTATCATCATTGTCGCACCTTCTTGCGGAAAGCGCGATCCTGTGCCCAATGTCAAGGTGAAATTACTTTGAATTTTTTGTTAAAGTTTTTTCGTGTACTATATCTCTGCAACTGCTTCACCCAATACCTTGATACTTCACATGGGTGTTTATCATCATTGTCGCACCTGCTTGCGCAAAGCGCGATATCGTCTGCATTTTGGCATACGTCTGTCCGTTCGTCCGGTTAAAGTTTTTCCATCTACTATATCTATTTTTTTAGTGCCCATGCCTCGCCCCAATGCGCGACATGCAGGCCACGGCCATCTAGTCTACAAAAAGTGGGTATAATTATGTTATCCAAGTGTCTATGCTTGGAAAAAACCTGGCCTTCGTGGCTTTGCCTCGTTTCTTGTTATTATACTGAATTTATTACATTAAAATGGCTGTGATAATGTAATAAATTCAGTATAATAATTCTGCATACTTTTAATCATCGAATATATGCAGTCATTAGTTCTATATGAAATAATGCATTTCTGGAAAAAAATAAATGATTACTCCCTCAAAGTATACTTTGCTAGATAAGTATACTTTGCAATTTTGATGAAATCGGCTACTGATCTTTGTCATTTAGGATGTATAACTCTTCACATCATCAACTATTTGCTAGCTCTGGTATTACCTCCCTTATCACATTGCCTATTTTTGCCAATATTTATTTTGAGTAAATGCAATATCGGTAAGTAGCCTACCCATGTCTGTGTATTAAAACGACATACATATAATTGACAATTACGCAATGAGAATTACTCAGTGAAGGCAATGATGTTCGAACTACTCTATGCATACCACTCTATTTCTATATCTTTATCATTCTTCTATCCAAACTTTTAAGATGTTCAAACATACCTAAATAAACATAAATTATTAATAGTTACATGTACATGTATTGTTTTGTACTATTGCATCAAATTGTATGATTGTGGATCATATGTAGAGCATTTGTTTGTATAAATGTGTTTGAAAAAAAAAAAAAAAAGAAAAAAAAGTTGACATACATTTCAGAGTTTATGCGGAATTAAATTCCGCATGAACTCTGAAATGTTTGTCAACTTTTGACGTCATTTGCAGGAAATATGAACAATTTTCACAATTAATATAATAGCGAAATACATGTATTCTATGAGATCAGGGAGGTATTTACAGAGACCGGCTCATTTATCATTTACAATGCTGCTACCTTGCGAATCTCAGGTCAGGTTATTCTACTTTTTGGGCTGAATATATTTTTCTCGATGTAAATATTCCGTTCTGATTTTGGGATTATCCCCCCAATGCAGCAGGTTCGGCCTTACATGACCTTAGCTGTTGATAGGCCGTTAAACACCAATAAACAAACAAAACCATGCCCACACTCATCCCGTCTCTATATGACCGTAGCTGTTGCTGGGACATTAAACCCATTCACTTTCACTTTGTGTTTACACTGCAGTTCTAATTGGAGAATGTTGATTTTCTCATTGTCAGATGTCGACCCTGCTGGAGGAACTACGAGCTATCCATTTGTCGTCTGATGCGACAAGCAAATGTAAAAGGTACCTGTCTTCATCAAATAAGGGTTTCATATAATGGTGTCCATTATGATCTAAATATAGCCTGGTAACTTACTTTTGAATGATATTCTATGGAAGGGTTGTCGCATAGGGTTGGAACATATGACTTCTAATCCAAAGGTTGTGTGTTCAAACCTCGCCTTAAGTATCGAAAATGCTTTCATAGTATTTCCATTCCACTGGTCTTTTGGATGAGACTTCAAACCGAGGTCCCATCACTAAATGACCTTGGCTTTTGCTGGGATGTTATTAAACACCAGGCCCGTACGCAGGAATTAATTTAGAGGGGTGCGTTATCGATGGCGCGAAGGGCTAAACATTGTTTTTTGCACATTCACAGACAGACCTGGGCAGATTTACCATTTCACCCCTAAATGACTGGAATGGATTTTGATATGTTAATTTTGCAACCCATTCCAATCATCACAAAATGATTTTCAGACCAGTCCATTTATGAACATGAGATGTTTTTGTTCTCAAAATTATGAAAATTGGTTGCAAAAAGTGCAGATCCTGATGAGACGGCTCGTCACGAGCCGGCTCATCTTGATCTACACTTTTTGTCAATACCACTATACAGGCCTATGGTTTTGAACGGGTTAAGGGGGGTGCGTATGCACCCGTCGCACCCCCTCTGCGTACGGGCCTGAACACATTTACTTCAACTTTGAATGATATTGCACATTCATGTTAATTTACTTAATAATTATGCAAGTTACACATGGCGCTAATTGTGGTGAGGCTGCTTGCCTCCAGACCAGGGGCCCGTTTCACTAAACTTCCTATGATTAAGAAGTTTTTAAAGTGCAAAATTGAAATCCAGAATAACATTTGTTCCGTCAGCTGATTTGGAAAATATTTTGTAGATGTGCTACATTTAATGAAGTAAACCCGTAAGTACAAACTTATCGTAAGAAGTTTAGTGAAACAGGCCCCAGGATATATTGGTTACAGTGCTGGAATTCTGTTGTAATTTTAGTGTTGAACATGCAATCTCGCCTATTACAGACAAATTCCCAACTAAATGTCGTACGACTAAGAAGTTTGCACGGTAAGTTCAAAACTAAAATTGACAGCAACATTGACTAGCCGATATTGGGAAATCTTTGGTGCAATGGTTAAGACTTGATTACCTTTGTATTTAGGTGGAAAAAGGTAGAATTAATGAATCGTACTAATGTGTGAAATACATTTATAGAAATCTTCATACAAACATTTTTATTTTACAACGTTTGGTGAAATTGATCCCAGATATGTGGCTGAGACTGGAGAAATGCGGCTTACGTGTTTTGCGATCAGCCTGAGCTACACTGGTCACA
This sequence comes from Conchocele bisecta, assembly GCA_029237695.1. Taxonomy (NCBI): domain Eukaryota; kingdom Metazoa; phylum Mollusca; class Bivalvia; order Lucinida; family Thyasiridae; genus Conchocele; species Conchocele bisecta. Next base: position 52,876,956 of record CM055272.1, on the reverse strand, counting down.
AATCCCATAAGCCTAATTTCTCCAGTCAACGCCACGTATCGATGGTCTAGTAACATACGGTCGTAAGTGCTATGCTATAGCATAGCACTTACGACCTTATGTTACTAGACCATCGATATGACCTTAGCTGTTGCTGGGACGTTAAACCCTTTAAATTTTTCAGCGTGATTGTGTCGCAGTGGACCAAAATGCTGGACATCGTGTCCCTCCATCTGCGGAAGATGAAGATTCGCTGCTCCGTGATCCAGGGAAATATCCCACCGAAGAAACGGATGGAATCTGTGGATCAGTTCAACAATGACCCCAGCGGGCCAGAGGTCATGCTCGTTTCCCTGAGAGCTGGAGGGTGTGGTTTAAATCTTGTGGGCGGGAACCATCTCTTCCTGCTGGACAGTCATTGGTAGGTTGGACTGTGATTAACTTGAGTGCGCATGTTTAATTGGTTTGATGGATTGTACATCGCAGGTTAGCTTCGGTCAATCTTTTGTCTTGTATTCGATCATGAGATTTGAGTACCTGTTTAAGTATTTATGTGTTATGCAGTAATATCTCTTTGAACTGAATGCCCAGAAATGCATCACTGTTCAATTTTGAGGGATGGGCTGTTTGCTCAGGGGTAAAATACAGGACTTCAATACTGAAGGTTGCGAGTTCAAAACCTTCCTTAGGACATGAAACATACATTCATGGTATTTCCACCCCACAGGTCGGTCGGATGAGACTTTAAACTGTGGTCCCATCCCTATATGACTTCAGCTGTTGCTGGGACGTTAAACCCGATTAATGTCGTGTTCAATTTTGATACTTTTCACAGAAATCCATCTACATTGTATAATTATATGTCTGCAAATAACACATAAACGTAAAATCTATCTATACTGCTTGTCAGAAGTTTGACCGGTGTTTCATTGATGGAATGCAATGGCGAACAATGCAGATCCTAATAAGACTGTGTGGATTTGGATCTACAATGGTCGCAAAACCTGTAAGCCCCATTTCTCCAGTGACTGCTGCAAATGTAGTTTGTATATGCCAGAATTACATTATTACTCTATAATAGGTTTAGCCGCACTAAATTTAAGAGATATTCATGCATGGTGTAGACTAAAGTAATATTGTAAAGAAAGTAATCCAGATATTTTGTGCCATACACAATGTCTGCTTGCAGAACCTGTAGCCTATTTCACCAACATTGCCATTTTGGCTGTGATAATGTAATAAATTCAGTATAATAATTCTGCATACTTTTAATCATCAAATATATGCAGTGGTTAGTTCTATATGAAATAACGCATTTTGGGGAAAATAAATGAATACGCCCTCAAAGTATACTTTGCTAGATAAGTATACTTTGCAATGTTGGTGAAATAGGCTACTGATCAATGCATGTACCATACTAGTCTACTTCACAAGTATGTTAATATGTCTTTTACATCGTTTTCAAGCATAATTTTGAAGTTTATTTTTGTCGCGCCTGCTTTCGGACAGCGCGATATAGTCGGCATATGGGCGTACGTACGTTCGTTCAAGTTAAAGTTTTTTGGTTAAACTTTAGTTTTTCGGTATACTATCAAAGCCTCGGCGGATGCGACATGCGGGCTGTGGCCATCTACTGTCTGTTCCACGTATTGCTGCCAACAAACTTTTGGCTATTACGCACATTAAATCTACAAAATTCCATCAAATATTGATTTTATTGCGTAAAAAAAATAATTTCGGCTCCTCCACCTCCTTTTCCCCCATGTTAAATTCACATAGGACAATCATTTTTTGTCGCGCCCGCTTGCGGAAAGCGCGATATAGTCGGAACTTTGGGGTACGTACGTACATACGTACGTGTGTCCGGTTAAAGTTTTTGGTTAAAGTGTTTTTGTTAAAGTTTTTCGTTATATCTCTGCAACTGCTTTGCCTTGAAACTTCACATGGGTGTTTATCATCATCTATATTTTCATTCTACCCCCTCCCGTGCGGCCCCTGTGCCCAATGTCAAGGTCAAATTACTTTGAAGTTTTTGGTTAAAGTTTTTGGTTAAAGTTTTTTCATGTACTATATCTCTGCACCTGCTTTGCCCATTACCTTGAAACTTCACATGGGTGTTTATCATCATCTATATTTTCATTCTACCCCCCTCCCGTGCGGCCCCTGTGCCCAATGTCAAGGTCTAATTACTTTGAAGTTTTTCTTTAAAGTTTTTGTCGCGCCCGCTTGTGGAAAGTGCGATATAGTCGGCACTTTGGCGTACGTCCGTCCGTCCGTACGTACGTGTGTCCGGTTAAAGTTTTTTGGGTAAAGTTTTTCCGTCTACTAATTCTCTTTTTTTAGTGTCCATGCCTCGCCCCAAGGCGCGACATGCAGGCCGCGGCCATCTAGTTTTGCAATAAAATCAATATTTGAAAAATATTAAATAAACAAAATTGGCAAGGGTGGCTTTTGTTATTGATGAAAGTATTTAAATTGTTTTTTTTAATTGAATGTGTTTTTTTTAATTGAATGTGTTTGATAGCCTAAAGTTTGTCGGCAGCAAAACGTGGAAAAGACAATAGTTTAATTCTGCACATGTTTGTCATGTGACCGTAGTTTCAATTCCAGTGCTGAGATTGAATTTATCTTTCTTAACATTAATTAAACCTATATATTATTTAGTGAACATCCGGAGTAGGATGGGTGTAGGTTATGGGAAAATAGGGCCAACAACATCCATTCTACAACTGAAAGTAGCAGAGTGTGATAAATGGTTAGCTTATATAGGAAAATTTGATGGTGCTGGCCCACCTAATAGCTAATTTTGTCCATTTCTATCACCAGGAACCCTGCTCTGGAGGAACAGGCCTGTGACCGGATATACCGAGTTGGTCAGAATAAAAATGTCTACATTCACAGGTTGGTGTTTTCTTTACTTACAGAGGTTGGGAGGGTACGCTTATCTTAATGATGAGTCCATCATTCACCGATTTCATGCTGAGGATATGCTATTTTGATAGGGGAAAATAAATAATATTTTCTTTACATGTGCTTAGAAGTATATGTCGCGACCACCATTTGAACCGTCTCTTCGAGACGGTTCAAATGAGTGGTCGCAACATATACTTTCATTGAGAAATAACAAAAATAAAATATTTTTACAAAAAATTCATACCCGTAAAGGTGTATTCTGCATGTAATGGGTTAAGGGTTCATATCGTAGCGGCGGATGTTACTAGGATTCACACCTGGAGCCAAGTGATCAAGTGCAGTAATCTGGGATCGCGAATCGGGACATTTTCTGTCGGTGCTAAAATATATTATTTTCATTTGAGTGCTGAATCTTCAGTGACAATCCTGTTGACATAAAACCTGTATCAATCAATCAATCAATCAATCAATCAATCAATCAATCAATCAATCAATCGATCGTCTCCATTTGAAGTTCACCTGTGTATCCCTAGGTAGACGATGCTGTTTTACCTCACTAGACCTTCCCCTTTAATGTTTTCCCCAGCAGGGCTCCAGATAAGGAATTAGTTGTGTATTTTCATTCCATCATATCTGCAGCAATTGGGTATTTTAAAATTTTTAATTGGGTAAAATAAAATCACACTACTGTTTACACATCAACAGACAGCAATTATTGAATAGTTTGCTTCGAAATGAAAACATGTCTTGGCATTTCATTAGAATTCTAATGATATACCAAGATGTGTTTTCTTGAAAAATAAGAAAAAATATACTATATTTGTGGAGCATGATAAAGGTACCACAAATTTGATATTGCTTTTTGATACTCGCTACTTCTGATTTCAATTGGGTTTTTGACGATTTTAATTAGGTATTTACGCAAATACGCAGCTTATCTGGAGCTCTGCCCCAGGATTAAAAAGGGGCATGGTAAGGCCTGAGAAAATGAGACATTTAATGTGTAATACTTTTAAAAAGGGCACATTCAGCATGCGGACCATTTTATTATTAGCCAAAATGACATCATGAACAAAGTTGACTTCCAGTAAAAAAAAATTATTTTGAGTTTAAAATTTTGGTTGAATAATGATTATGCATGTATTGGTGTCTGAGCAAATTGTAGCAATATAATAAAAAAATTGTACAACTTTTTTCGGGCAGCAATGTGCCACTAAATTCATGCTAAAATAGGCTGGGTCCACTTCTGAATGAATTCTCCGCAGCAACTACTACACAGATATGATGCAATGAGGTGTACATGATAGCCCAGGAAATATAACAACTAGAATATGCCAATGACACCTACCTTTCAGCTTATTTACAGTGCATAATCGTAACCCTATTAACCCTAAATAACGGGAATGTATTTTGATATGTTAATCTAATTGTCACAACATGATTTTCAGACTAGTTATAGAAAGGGATATATTTGTTTAAAAAAAAGGAGAAGAAAATTACTTGCATGCAGTGCAGATCCTGATGAGACGGCTCGTTACAACGTAACGAGACGTCTCATCTGGATCTACACTGTTTGCTACACTGCTACAGGTATGTAATGCTTAAAGGGTTTATCGGCTTACTTTCTGACATGAACATTCATTGCCTCTGTTGTAGATTTCTATGCATGGAAACGGTGGAAGAAAAAATATTAGAACTACAGAAAAGGAAACTACGATTGGCACAGAACGTTCTTACTGGGTGAGTATACAGAATGTCGGTTGATAGCAGTCGGACAAAATAATTATATATCAGACGAGCAAAGTTACAAAATGTTTCAGAATTCAAGACCTTACCATTTACAAACTGGACTGGATTAATTTAACAAGCCTGATACATTTGATTATGCTCCCTATGTGACAGCAAGAGAGGCATATCGCTTTGCTCCTGAGGTTCCATCTGTACGTCCGTACGTACGTACATACATACGTATGTGGTCATTTGCATCTGAAAAGAGTTTCTCCATTATGCCGTAACTTCAATATTACTGGATGGATAACTGCTATATTCACACACTTGAAACATGTGGATATATGCCACACACTCTATATGCAACTATTAACATGATCTTGACCTTTATGTCCTTCACAAGGTCACAGAAACGCGTAGCATACCGGTAGTTTTCTGTCAAAATATTTGTAACAGTTTCTTTTCTCATTTTTGTCGCGCCTGCTTTAGCAGAGGCTATAGTCGGCGCTTTTTCTGTCGTCGTCCGTTTTTTTTTGTAAGGCAAATGTGTTAAAGTTATTGTTTTTTCACAATATCTCTTTAACCCCTTGCCGGACTTTCATAATATTTCACATCAATGTTTGCCTAGGGATGATGCTTCATTACGCACACCCCCACATCCAAATTCTCAAGGTCAAGGTCATTTATTTACTTTTAATGTTCACCGGTTTTGTAACAGAAATGTGTTAAAAGTTATTGTTTTTTCACAATATCTCTTTAACCCCTTGCCAGACTTCCATAATAGTTCACATCAATGTTTGTCTAGGGATGATACTTCATTACGCACAACCCCACATCCAAATTATCAAGGTCAAGGTCATTTATTTACTTGTAATGTTCACGGTCAAATTTCTCGGCAGGCACGATACCGCTTCCGTGGCAGAATTCTTGTTTGTTTTGGTTCATACATATTTATTAGACTGTATTTGCAAGTAGATGTGGACATAATAATAATTTTGATTGGTTTGAAAGCTATCACGTATTGAAATCATCTCTTCTTTATGATCCTGGGGCCCGTTTCACTAAACCTCATACAGGGATTCCGCTGGGGAAAATAAAAAAATCACCACTTCAAAAAAAATAAAACAATTGGCGATAAAAAAATACAATTTTCGAAGAAAAAAATCCACAAAAATAAAGATTTTTTTTTTTTTGGATTTTTTTTCCGAAAATTGTAATTTTTTTCGCCAATTGTTTATTTTTATCGCCAATTGCGAAAGTGGCGATCGCCAGCAGAATCCCTGCTCATATTACTAAGATGTTCGTAAGTGCAAATTTAGGATCGTCTCGAAATTTCAATTGATTGCAACCTATGCTCAATAAATGTAAATCTAATAATTGTTTATCAGAAAACATTGCTAATGTCAAATTTACAGACTATCATAAGTTTGCACTTACAAACATTTTAGTCGGAAAAAGTTTAGTGAAACGGGCCCCAGTATGCCAGGGGGCATACCCATGTTTTACAAACATGATTCCTGTTTGAAATTTGAAAGACTAGTCTAGTATTTTAAAATTATGAGGTAAATACATTTGTATCACATTACAGTGCCTTATTTTATTCGTTAATTCTTTGCATGCTGGGATATTTGTGGGCTATAAATAGTTTAAAAATAACTGACAACACTTCATTATATTTTCTTTTATTTCTCCCTGGTTTGTGCTTTGTATAATAATGGTCGTCTGAGATAAGTATACAAATCACAATTGAGCAAAAAGTGGACTTCATTTTCAACCTGATTTGAATTGCAGAATTTGCAAATACGTTCAGGTAGTGGCACTCTGCTATATCTACCAGTTTTAGACATATGCAGAGAGAAATAAGAGAAATAAGAAAAATAACCCAATTCGTTGGCTGATATTTTCATCGCTAGCATGCAACAAGTTTGAAGTCATTTTAAAAGCATTATCGCCATGACATCAATAATAGCATGCTCTTGTTCGCTATTCCATAAACACCTGTCACGCTGCTGGCTTAATAATGCATATCGTTATCAGGCTACACGAGTGTGCTATTTGACCAGGAGCCGATTTCACCAACATTGCAAAGTATACTTTTCTAGCAAAGTATACTTTGAGGGAGTAATCATTTAGTTTTCCTGAGATGCATTATTTCATATAGAACTAAAGACTGCATATATTTGATGATTAAAAGTATGCAGAATTATTATACTGAATTTATTACATTATCACAGCCAAAATGGCTGTGACAATGTAATAAATTCAGTATAATAAAAATTAATAAATGTATCCTTAAATTAAATATTTCTCCCTCAAAGTGTACTTTGCAAGAAAAGTATACTTTGCAATGTTGGTGAAATAGGCTACAGAAACATTGCTATTCCATAAATACCTGCAAAATGACATAGTACTGAGGGTTAATGCAAATCATTGTGTCTATTCTATCAGCAGTTGTTCGGGCTGAAGATGCAATAATGGACAATTGTACTTGCTGTTTTATAACAGAGTTACGTATTGTTTGATTTCAGGAGCTGCTCAGCCAACACGAAGCTTACGTTGGCCGATCTACGTCTGCTCTTTGGTGTATGATCACTGCACATCTATACTAGGTGTCAACAATTTTGGACATACATTCCAACCTGTGCTAATGGCCATCTCCGAATAGCAATTAGCTCTCTATAGCAGCCACATTTTCCCAATTATTCAATTACTACATAAAGGAAACCACCAGTGAACAAAGGCCACATTTTTCTCTTCCCATCGCTGGCCTTTATTCACAGGTTTGACTGTAACCCCAAATGTTGAATTTCCTGAACTGTTCTTAGGCGGATCATTACTTAACTTATCAATAGCTTCCTCTCATTGATGCTATCCACCCAGTGTCATTCGGGTGACTGACCATGGTGATCTTGACATTCGTGTCCATGATTTTGGATGTACGTCAAAATGTTGAATGATGCAGGGGTGTAAAATTCCACTCGCCCGCTCGCATTGGCGAGTGGTTATAGTCCCTGGGCGAGTTGAAATTTACCGTCCGCTAGTCAGACAGGGCAAGTTACTTTTTCCTCTATCTAAATCATTAAAACAGATTTGAAACGCATCTTCTTCAGGCGCACTGTTTACAAATTTCAAATCGTGATGGATTCATCCCGTTTGGAAGACACGGAGTAATTGTTATTTGACGGTTACCAGGTAACTATAGACTGATCCAATTCAGGTTGAAAATCATATAGAATGCAAAGTAATTTATCACTAACCCGACTGCGTTCAAATTTTACATCAACACCGGATGTATGTTCAGCATAGCGGAATATTAACAAAAGGATTAACAACAACAACAACTGAACCATGGCGAGTGCTTGCTGTAAATTCAAACTACCTCGTTCGCGGGCGCTTCGGCGAGCAATGTGTTCAGGAACAAAGCGCTCATAGCGTCCGCGAGCACCAAGGCCCATATCATACTGTACCCATACCATTTTGTAGCCGGTTTAGTAATTTCGTACGTAGTCTTTGCTAAATTTGTACCCATAGCAAGTAATTTTGTGCCCAGTTTGGTTATTTCGTACCAGGTTATTGTTTTAATAAATAAACAAAACCAAAATATATTTATCCCGTCAACATAGTGCGTATGTGCCGTGAAACACTGTGCCGTGAAACATTTTTGATATCCTGTCAATACAATTTTTGCATTTTACAGCCATTTGTAGGTGTTGACGGGATAAATAGAATAGTAGGTTAGTGCCGTGAATGGGAAAGAATATCTGGCGCGGCACGGAAACGGGATGTGCTTGGCAGAGCCTCGCCCATCCCGTTTCCTGAGCCTTGCCAGATATTTTTTCCCATTCACGGCACTAACCTATTCTCTATAACCATGATAAATTTCATTGTTTGTATTGAGACATAATGATCATAATGATATTATAACAACTAATGACACTACAATAGTCTACATACTTAATAAATCAGAAATCAGTTTTATTTCAAATGTTAATATATTATCATGAACATCTACATATTACACACTGTTTTTGTCCCGCCTGCTTTAGCAGAAGCGGGACATAGGCATGTCGGCGTCGGCGGCGTCGGTGGCGTCAACATTTCACTCCTACAACCTCCATACTTGGTATACATCAACACTGTGGTGTAACCATCTCACACAGAGGGAGCCCATGTGACCTTCACCTACTTTTCATGGTTCATTGACCTACTTTTCACATGCATTCAACGTTAAGTTTTTGCGTTTGTTTAACTCTGTTTCTAAAACTTAACTCTCAGGTTAATTCATTATAACTTTTGTTTCCCTCCATGGAATGCTTTAATATTCCATACATGCATTTGTAACAACATCCCGCATCATTCTACAGAAATCCCATTGTGCCCGCTAACCCCAAAGGTCAAGGTCACTGACTTGGAAATTTCCGTGTTTGAAAAAAGTTAACGCTCGGTTTAATGTATTACAACTTCTGTTTCCCTTGATGGAATGCTTCGGTATACATCAACACTGTGGTGTAACCATCACACACAGAGGGAGCCCATGTGACCTTGACCTAGTTTTCATGGTTCATTGACCTACTTTTCACATGCATTCAACGTTAATTTTTTTGCGTTTAGCTGTTTCTAAAATTTAACGCTCAGGTTAATTCATTGTAACTTCTGTTTCCCTCAATGGAATGCTTTAATATTCTATACATGCATTTGTAACAACATCCCGCACCATTCTACAGAAAGCCCATGGTGCCCGCTGACCCCAATGGTCAAGGTCGCTGACTTAGAAATTTCCGTGTTTGGAAAAGTTAATGCTCAGTTTATGCTTTAATATTCCATACATGCATTTGTAACAACATCCCGCATCATTCTACAGAAAGCCCATGGTGCCCGCTGACCCCAAAGGTCAAGGTCGCTGACTTAGAAATTTCCGTGTTTGGAAAAGTTAACGCTCAGTTTATGCTTTAATATTCCATACATGCATTTGTAACAACATCCCGCATCATTCTACAGAAAGCCCATAGTGCCCGCTAAACCCAAAGGTCAAGGTCACTGACTTAGAAATTTGTGTGTTTGGTGAAGTTAACGCTCAGTTTATGCTTTAATATTCCATACATGCATTTGTAACAACATCCCGCATCATTCTACAGAAAGCCCATGTTGCCCGCTAACCCCATAGGTCAAGGTCACTGACTTAGAAATTTCCGTGTTTGGAAAAGTTAACGCTCAGTTTATGCTTTAATATTCCATACATGCATTTGTAACAACATCCCGCATCATTCTACAGAAAGCCCATGGTGCCTGCAAACCCCAAAGGTCAAGGTCGCTGACTTAGAAATTTCCGTGTTTGGAAAGGTTAACCTCAGTTTATGCTTTAATATTCCATACATGCATTTGTAACAACATCCCGCATCATTCCACAGAAAGCCCATGATGCCCGCTAACGCCAAAGGTCAAGGTCACTGACTTGGAGAAATTTTCGTGTTTGGAAAAGTTAATGCTCATTTTTATGCTTTAATATTTCATACATGCATTTGTAGCAACATCCCACATCATTCTACAGAAAGCCCATGGTGCACGCTAACCCCAAAGGTCAAGGTCGCTGACTTAGAAATTTCCGTGTTTGGAAAAGTTAACGCTCAGTTTATGCTTTAATATTCCATACATGCATTTGTAACAACATCCCGCATCATTCTACAGAAAGCCCATGGTGCCCGCAAACCCCAAAGGTCAAGGTCGCTGACTTAGAAATTTCCGTGTTTGGAAAAGTTAACGCTCAGTTTATGCTTTAACAACATCCCGCATCATTCTACAGAAAGCCCATGGTGCCCGCTAACCCCAAAGGTCAAGGTCACTGACTTAGAAATTAATGCTCAGTTTATGCTTTAATATTCCATACATGCATTTGTAACATCCCGCATCATTCTACAGAAAGCCCATCATTCTACAGAAAGCCCATCATTCTACAGAAAGCCCATGGTGGCCGCTAACCCCAAAGGTCAAGGTCACTGACTTAGAAATTTCCGTGTTTGGAAAAATTAACGCTCAGTTTAAGCTTTAATATTCCATTCGTGCATTTGTAACAACATCCCACATCATTCTACAGAAAGCCCATGGTGCCCGCTAACCCCAAAGGTCAAGGTCACTGACTTAGAAATTTCCGTGTTTGGAAAAATTAACGCTCAGTTTATGCTTTAATATTCCATTCATGCATTTGTAACAACATCCCGCATCATTCTACAGAAAGCCCATGGTGCTCACTAACCCCAAGCTCCTTATGTACTATCAAATTGCGCCAGGCGGGACATTTTGCTCCGCGGAGCTCTTGTTTTGTCTTGAAATGGACATGTTACAATTATATACAGTCAAGTTACATGGATTTTACAGGGCGAGTAGCATTTTGCTTCTACTAGTCCTGCAGGGCGAGTGGATTTTTCCAAATTTTTACACCCCAGGAATATCTCTTGATCGTTGGTCGGATCATTACCAAACTGCATCAATAGCTTCCTTACATTGATTGCTATTCACCCAATGTCATTCAGGTGACCTTCACCTTCGTGGATGGGGCCCTCGCCGACAATCGCCTTGTTCAACACATTTCTGGACAAAAACAATGCCAGTGTGGATTAGTGATTAGGAAATAATTCTAATGTTCTGCAAAAATATGTTTTAATCATTGAAAAGGCAAAATATGAAACGACAGCAGACTATAATTTTTGTTTCCGACATTATAAAGGTTAAGACTGTGGTCTGTTTGGTCATTACTTGTGGAAGATTAATTAGACTCGTGAGTAAAGATGTCGCGGTTTTTGTCGCTTGCTTGTGGACAGCACAATATAGTCAGCACATTGGCGTACATATGTTTGTCCAGAGCTCCAGATAAAGTGCGCATTGGCGTATTTTGCGCACTTATTTCAGCAGAATACGCATTTATTATCAAAAGTGGGAGTACAAAATACTCGTTGCAATGTGAAAATACGCATTTATTTTCAAATTGAGAAGTGAAAATACTGTAATGAAGTTGAAAATTTACTTAGCAGTGTTTGCTTTTTGCAGCTCAAATAAGTGAATTTTTAAATTTGTTTTATTTTTTTATTATTTGTTCCCTATTTCATATGGAAGAAATCAATAATACATTTGTAAGAGTAAAATATGCATTGAATTTGAAATATGGGGGTATAATACTCTTTAGATACAAAGCTTATATGGAGCTCTGGTTCGTCGTGAGGTTAAAGTTTTTGGCTATACTATCAAAGCCTCGATGGGCGCGACATGCGGGACGCTGCCATCTAGTTTCAGCTACGTGTTTGTCAGTTTGTGGCCCAATAAAATGTAGGTCTGTTAAATCATTCTATTCTGAAACCTGATGGAAACATCTACATCTATTCAGTGCTTCAGAAATTGGACTTCAATTACTCCCTGAAAATCACCAAACAATTACTCGGGGTGTGGGATCACATGGTTTCCGGAACGGACGGATTTTGACATTTCCTAGGTCTATTTATAACAACATCTCACATCATTCTACAGAAAGCCCATGGTGCTCACTAACCCTAAGGATAGTACAAGCTCCTTATGTACTATCAAACTGCGCCAGGCGGGACATCTAGTAGGTGATTTGCTACCAGTTTAGATCTAGATCAGCCTGTGCATCCGCACAGTCTGATCAAGATCTGCACTGTTCACCATTCACCATTCCATCTAATGCAACACCCGTCATGCTTCTAACAAGCAATATAGGTTGTCATCAGACTATAGGAATGTGCTATTTGACCACAAGCAATACTGGTTTATGTCACAGTTCTGGTTTCTGTCTTCACTGATAATAGCTGTTCTTGATTGTATATGTATATATATCGGAGTGCGCATGTAGCTGAATTTCATTGGAACTTCTATAAGCCAGACACCCTGCTATGGTGTCCGGTTTAAAGAGGTTTTGCTGTGCTTGTATCATGATTAAATTATGTGTAACGTCAATGTACATAAAGTAGTAAATGTCAACTGATAATATTTAATCCTTTCACTCATAACCACCATTACCCTTATGGGGGGGGGGGGGAGGGGGTATTGTCGTCTGCTGTGTGTTTTTATGCCACCGGGTTTAGAAGAAACGGGTGGCATATAGTGTTTGGACCGTCCGTCTGTTCGTACGTCCGTCCGTCACACTTTTCGGTTAACCACTTTGTCACAGTTTCTCAAATATGCTGCAGGTGGCATCCGCGTTCGACAGATGCATTTCTTGTTATATTTTATCTTCTTTCTCAATAAAACATTTTGGCAGCACATTATAAAGTGCTGTCAAACCGTGTTTTTTTAGGGAAAATATAAAATAAGCAGCAGACGACAAAGTTTAATTCAGTAGTGTTACCGTAATATTCCCTACCTTAAATAGTATAGTACTGGACGGTAGGATACAGGCTCCCGTGCGATATATCTGCCGAAATTGATTTTTTTGGCTAAAAGTGTTGTTCAGGGACTTATTCAGCAGATAAAACGTGGTGGCAATTTTACTTTTTATTTTTTAACTTTTTACAGGCCGACGAAAATACCCCACCCACTTTTTTACTATTACACACGGGTTCGCGTTCGCATCAGCTTTAAATACATGATGAAACTGATATTTGAGTGTGATGTTATCGTCGGATGATTTAAAATCAATTAAGCAATATTCCAATGACGAGTTGTTTTTTTTTTCTGTATACTTACGCGAAAATACCCCACCCACCTATTTGCCAGTATGAATATTGTGGGTGTTTTGTAAATGTATATGTACATGTTGTGTGTAGCAATTATGTAAACTTTAACATGGTATTCTTAACGAACGCATACAAAATTTCTTAGGTGGCAGTTTCATTTTTCATTTTTAATCGTTTACGGCTCGCGAAAATACCCCACCCACTATGTTAATATCGCTTACATTTTTTACAAACGCTTTGTATACGTGACAAAACTTACCGTTTGAAGACGACTGATGTGAACCAGTGTAAAATAGCAAACAAGGATGGGTTGTTGTGAGCCCACACACGTTTCCAAATTGAAAACAATGCGGCCACATTAACCATTATGTATCATTGGTAACCATTGGTTACAGATTAACAACTTAGTGACGTGTATAAAAACGCATCAGTACATGCATTTTGAACGCAAAGACATGACAGACAGGCTTGTGGAGAATTAGGTGTGTTCATCATGAACTATTTACACCAGGTCGAGTGCCTTCTTCACCTGATCCACGCATGTAGGCAGGGCAATTGAAACGAATATTTGTCAGCCCTCGATGAGCAAGTAAAATACGTGCATGATTTATACAACTATGCATGCTTGATTCCAGTACATCTTGCCCAGATGAACGAGCTCAAAACCGAATGCCCTGAAACATGGAAACCACTCGAAGAAGGTGATTTGTGTGTGAATAAAACTGGTATACCATTTACCAATCTGTTTGTGGATCAGACTCTGGAGCAGAGTATTATAGAGTTGAAGGTGGTTGAGGGCATTACTGGTATAACTCAAAGTGAACCAACGCTCAATCGATCACAGCTCCCGAATTGACACGCATTGTCGCTGAGTTTCAGTCATTGTATTCATCCGGTAGAAGCTCACGCCCTGAAGAACATTAGCAATTGTCTGAGACATTTGGCACACGAGCTGCAAGAAATGCAGCAACAATCAAGATATGTCTAGAAAGCCACTGCGATGGAAATCCATTCGAAAACAAGCTGCCACTGGTAAACATAGTTTACATGATGTCTTTACCAGATACTGCAGTGTACGACATTCTTAACATATATGAGAAGGGAACTGAACAGTATAAAGAGTTCGTAGAAACGCGGTTGAGAACGGAATCTGCGCTAGCTGTTTGTGATAGAATTGCAAAATTGAAGCTGAAAACACACAGCACATGTTTGACAAAATCAAACGTAGCAATCGGCAACAAAGTAGTGAAGCTTCGTGAAGATCGTCAATTACTTGCGCGGCTTTTAGTCGTTCAACAGGCACGCCCAGACATGATGTCGAAGCTGGGGGAAACAATCTGAAATTATTAGATGGCTATAATACCACGATCTCTCTTTGCTACCGACGGAACATTGCTGCTACCATCGGTCAAAGTCTCATTTATGAAGGAAATAGAAAAGTTCGGACAAGCTACAGAGGCTGGTACAAAACTTCAGCTACATCTAATGAGAATACTACTGTTGCCAAGTTATGAGAACTTACAATTGGAACAGTAGACAATCCAGTTCAGACAGGCGAGGACATTGCAATGTGTAGTACAACTTCCGATGCCACTCTCGATAAACAATACTGACAAGGACAACGATACGTGTGTGCCGGAGAGAATGTGATAATAATAGATGCAGAGGCCGTCGTTCAATCCATAACAAAAGTACCTGGAATGGACACAATATCAGACTTTGGGGATGCGTTTTTGCAACGCATATTGAAACTGATGACCGGTTATTCCGAAAAGACAAGAGTCAAGCGTGCAGGTAAGACACAGCCAGATAAATTCATAACTTATCTTGTCACACAGCGAAACAAAATCCAAGTTAACTGAATACCTTGGACAACGACTGCTTAAACGCTTTGCGAATAGTGTTCAGGGCATTGTTGTTGTGTTTGAAATATCTGCTCACACGAACAAGCCACATCTTATTAACCCAGGTTTGGTGGCCCATTCCCATGAAGAGGCAGATGCATACACAGATTCCACTTCACGCCCTCGATGCCTCTTTACAAAGTCAGTCAGTTCGGGACATTTGTGTATGGTCCCCTGACACGGATGTGTTCCTTCTGTTCATGGATATGGTAGCGACTGAAAATATCCCTGGTCAGCTGAAACTTTTGACTGGAAGAGGAAAATCATTCGGAACTATCGATGTAAAAGAAATGTACTCTGAACTAGGGCCGGAAAAGACAAAAGGCTTGGTTGGTCTGCATATTTACAGGAGGCGCAGACTGGGGCGGCAAGTTCTTTAATATATCGAAGAAAACTTGGATTGTCAAATACCTTTCACTCAAACCTGAAGATAACGTAGTTGGTGCTTTACAGGGGCTTTGAAATGGATTGGCTCCTGACGATATTGGTATAACAAATCTATACAGATTCGTATGCATCGTTTATTCGCCCAACAGCATATGCAAGAGTGTACATGACTTACGATGTGAATTATTCAGAACCAAACACCTTGAAAGTGAAAAGTTCCCGCCTACTCTTGGAACTCTCAAACCACATATACAGCGAGCCAACTTCATATCCATGAGAGACAAAACGTACTGAGAACCAAAAACACGCCTATCGCGTCTTGATGATAATGGTTGGGAACTGGACGCCAATGGGAAACTGGTGCCGGTTAAATGTCTCAATAAACCGGCTCCATTCGCAGTGCTGGAGCTGGTGAAGTGTGGCTGCAAAGGTTCTTGCAAAGAGAAACCAAACTGTCCATGTAAGCGAAACAGAATATCATGTACCGCACTCTGCAAGTGTGTCGATTTTGACAATATTGAGGGTTACAGCATACATGATGACGCGGACCTGTAAGTTTTAGTGACAATGTATACTTATGCAAAGGTATACACAGAGCTTAATACTATATCTCATTTTATCCAGTACTTGGATGAGGCGTTTGTTTGTTAGGACTTTGTTGACGCTTGTAGTATATGGCGCATTCGTTGCATTCTCATATATAATTATTTGGGTTGTCGGTTTGTGTCTGTTGTGTTGTTTTTGTCAATTAGGAATTAGGGGTACACGGCTGCGTGTACCTCTATGTCTTTTGAAGAATCTGCGATTGCCGTTGTACGCTCAGAATGTTGCCCTTGTGGTTCATGTATTGTTTTGACATCGTGTTAATGTATATATAAGTTATTACTTTTCCTTCTCTTTCATATGTTGGCATACTAATGTCAATATATTATAGTATTACATATGCAACAACTATAATAGGTAGATACACCGCCACTCAACTTACACTATTCGTTATATATTGACGCTATTTCACAAATTAAATAGTGCAGCTGTAGTGGTGTGGTGGTAACAGAACATCGCATACGAATGGAAATGGCTGGTCGTCCATTAGTGTGTCTATCTGGGACATAATACATCAATTTAGGACAAAGAAAAAGTGAATTGTCGAAGACTTACTCGCATCTATTTAAAGTTCAACTAACGCAAATATTCATACAGGTAAATTGGTGGGTGGGGTATTTTGGCTACAAATATTATTTGTTTATTTGTATCACGTATATATCGCTGATGCAAATGTCAACCCGTGTATAATAGCAAAAAAGTGGGTGGGGTATTTTCGCGGGCCCATGAAAAATCAAAAATGAAAAGTAAAATTGCCACCACGTTTTTTGCTTACTAAGTCCCTAAACAATACTTTTGGCCAAAAAAATCACTTTCGGCAGACATATCGCACGACTTTACACAAATCACCCGACTAAAATTGCCTGGGTTGCTCAGTGATTTTAACTTATGACCCATCTGTCTGGGTTCCATTCTCGCTACACCTACTGATCATTTCAACGTGCTCTTGAGCAAGACACCTTCATCTTAGCTTAGTCCACAAGGGCGTCGTCGTCAGGGGTGGGGGGGGGGGGGGGGGGGGGCGGGCGGGGGTGGTTGGTTCAGGGGGTTCGTACGACCCCCCCCCCCTTTTGGATGGCTAACTGTACTTTACGGAACGAAACAAGATGTGGGGTACCCACAGGGGTTACACTGTTGAGACCGTGATTGGCTATATTGCTTATGGCTAGATCGGGTTCAGGTATACGTAACGACGCTGGATTTGGTTTGTTAAGAGTCTGAGTGTGAGAGTGTTATAACCTATGCACATTTAAATTGGATCATCATCACTTAGATGACGCGTATCTAGGAAGAGTATTGGTATTCTAGCAAATATTTTTTATAAACATCACCACACGATTGGATGGCATGGCGATGACTAATTATGTGTGTAATGGCAGCGATACAGTCGCTACACAAGACACCAATTCAAATTTATATATAGAAAAATACGTCAAATCCATGTTATAAATGTTAATACAAGTGATTGATGAACGTAGAACCCTGGTTAATATGTGTTTTATATTGAACAGTATATACTTATGTTGCGGTTATGGTATTTCCTTTGCCATTTATCCTTGTTCTTCTGCTACAACGGTATGTTCTGAGTATCGCCGTTGTTGTAACCTGTAGCCCGACTCTTGCAACTCTAAAAGCAAATTCGTAACACATGTCAGTGCACTCTCATACTCGGACTCCCTCAAACCTATCGGTTAATTCTGAGCATACGCTCAGTTTTAACCAATCAATATACTTGAGTCTAAGTGTGATAGTTTTATCACCTGGGCACATTTACAACCGATCATCATCACTTGGATGACGCCTATGTAGGAAGATTATCGGTATTATAGCGAAAAACAAATCTCGTTCCGCTCCGTAAAGTACAGTTAGCATAGGGGCTAACTGTACTTTACGGAACGGAACGGAACAAGAAAATGTTATGCTCAATTCTTAGTCACTGGAGTGGCATTGGGGGTGGTGCGATGTGGTTTATTAACGCTGCATTATAAACATCACCACATGATTGGATGACATGGCGATGACTAATTACATGTACCCATTGATGTCTCCGGCTCTGACGGCACCTGACATTCATACGTGTGCACATTGGGTGCGTGTTAGTGGGGTGGGGCCGGGCGGGAGCAGATAGGCGTGTACATGAGATATGGGGCCGAGGTTATACAACTTGTTATCAATTTCATACTCCGACTCCTCTCGAACATAATGGTTAATTCTGAGCATACACTCAGTTTTAACCAATCAACATGCTGAACTTGTGAAACCAGCTGGACAACCACTTCACGTACGTCCCTGTGTCGTCGTCACGTCTGTCTGTATAGCTACCAGGTGGATGGCCAGAACTAGTGAAACCAGCTGGACAACCACTTCACGTATGTCCCTGTGTAGTCGTCACGTCTGTCTGTATAGATACCAGGTAGTCAGGGGGCCGTTTCACTAAACTTCGTATGAATACAATGTTCGTAAGTGCAAAATTATGATAGTCTGTAAATTTCACATTAACAAAGTTTTCTTGTAAACAATTATTTGATTTACATTTATTGAGCATAGGCTGCATAGGGGCGATCCTAAATTTGCACTTACGAACATTTTAGTCTTACGAAGTTTAGTGAAACGGGCCCCAGTAGCCGATTTCACCAACATTGCAAAGTGTACTCTTCTAGCAAAGTCTACTTTGAGGGAGACATTTTCAATTTTAGGATAAATTTATTATTTTATATTGTACTGAATTTATTACATTATCACAGCCATTTTGACTGATAATGTAATACACATTCAGTATAATACGTCTGCATACTTTTAATCATGAAATATATGCAGTCGTTAATTCTATATGAAATAATGCATTTCAGGAAAAATAAATGATTGCTCCCTCAAAGTATACGTTGATGGAAAACTATACTTTGCAATGTTGGTGCAATGTTGCAGTGTACGTGTTGGTAAATCGACAGGGTATATGCGAGGAGGGCGTGTATGAGTGGTGGCCGTTGACGAGAACTGGTGCAGTGCCATACCTGGTGGTTCACCATTTGAATCGTCTTGCGCACAGATGGAATAACGGATGGTTCACAGTTCACCATGTGAACCATCTTGTGTGAAATTGATACAAATATGAAATTACACATAGCGTTTATATACTGGATAGTCCGTCTACACGAAGCTGCTTATGTGACAAATGTAACCGCGTGTCAGGCAGAGCTCCAGCTAAGGTGCGTAATTTGGAGGTAAATTGTGTATTTCTCTATCAAAAATGGCAAGTTAGGAGTGCTTTAGAATCGTCTCAATGAGACGATTCTAAAGGACTCCCAACTTGCCATTTTTGATGAAGGAATAAAAAATATTCACCCCAAGTTGGTCAAATTACGCAGCTTAACTGGAGCTCTGGTGTCGGGTGCATTTTCATTTCAGTGAGAAGTATTATGTGATCATCACTGTGTATGGAATATACATGTATACTGAAAGGATAAAGAAACGCAGGGTAAACATTTGAGGTGATTTAAAGTGATGTGTTTGCTGTTATATACAATATTTTATGAGTATTAAAAAAACATCTTTAGTCAACACATTACGAAAATTGCATTAGGTTTTGACCGATAATTCATTAGTATTTGAATCACAATTGACAGTACCCCCCAATATCGCACAGTGAAATCCACTGTTTTGTCGTATCTCGTATGCACCCCTCGCGCATCTGTCACAGCCCTGATTCTCTTGGGCATTGAATTCATCAGTGCATTTATCCTTCTTATTGGGATATTGTTCCACTCTTCCAACAATGCAGTCCTTAGTTGGTCGAGATTAGAAGGGGTATTCCGACACCCCCTTATCCTCCTGTCAAGTTCGTCCCACATATGTTGGATTGGGGACAAATCGGGACTGTACGCTGGCCAGTCGAGTGGGTTAATGTTATGGTAAGCGAGAAAGTCTTAACAAACTCTGGCTACATGGGGCCGGGCATTATCATGCTGGAAAATTAGTTGACGCTGTTGCACAAATGGAACAACAACCGGGCGGAGGATTTCATCCCTATATCTTACGGCGGTTAAATTCCCGGCTACCACAATCAACGGTGACTACACCGCGAGATATCCCTCCCCAAACCATAACCGAGCCACCCCCAAACCTATCCCTCTCAAGAACGCAAGCGTCGGCGAAGAGTTCCCCACGACGTCGGTATACACGACGTCGACCGTCCGGACGAAAAAGAGTGAACCGGGACTCATCTGTGAAAAAGACTTGTCTCAATTGCCTCATTGGAAATAATCTGGGAGCATGTGCCGCCAACCAAGCCATACGACGCGCGCGACGTGCACGAGTGAGAGGCAGACCAACGTAGGGACGACGTGCTCGCAGACCAACCTCGCGCAATCGATTTCTTACAGTTTTGGGGTGAATGTGGCGATTATGATTGCCTACCGTGTTAATAGCAGTTTCCGTGGCGATTACGTAGGTGGGCGAGACGAATAGCCCTTGACGTTGCGACGTTACGCGCGGACGTCCCGATCTCGGTCGGTCGGCAACCCTTTCGGTCTCTCTCAGACGACGGACAAGTCGTTATATCGTGGAAACATTCACACCGAACTGCATAGCAACCTGCTATTGCGTTTGACCTTGCATTAGCAATGCAATAGCCTGACCCCTCTGAACTTCCGTCAGACGTACCATGATTGTGAGAGCTATACATTCAGTGTAAATAGCGGAAAACGATGTGTATACCTCAAGCGTATCAAGTGGTATGACAAAATGTTTTGACGAACTTATCATCATCATGCTGCACGTGTTTTTTGCTTTTTATCACTTTCTCTATGCGGTACGGTGCATTACACGTTGAGTAACTTTAGGCACCGGTTTGGGTGCACAGTGACCCAGATAGTCGCCTGACCGGTTTTTGTCGCGCCTGCTTTAGCAGAGGCGCGACTATAGTCGTCGTATTTTCCGTCGTCGTCCGCGTCGTCGTCGTCCGCGTCGTCCGCTTTTTTTGTAAGGCAAATGCGTTAAAGTTATTGTTTTTTCACAATATCTCTTTAACCCCTTGCCAGACTTTGATAATATTTCACATCAATGTTTGTCTAGGGATGATGCTTCATTACGCGCACACCCACATCCAAATTCTCAAGGTCAAGGTCATTTATTTACTTATAATGTTCACCGGTTTTGTAACAGAAATGCGTTAAAGTTATTGTTTTTTCACAATATCTCTTTAACCCCTTGCCAGCCTTTGATAATATTTCACATCAATGTTTGTCTAGGAATGATGCTTCATTACGCACACCCCCACATCCAAATTTTGAAGGTTAAGGTCATTTATTTACTTGTAATGTTCACCGGATTTGTAACAGAAATGCGTTAAAGTTATTGTTTTTTCACAATATCTCTTTAACCCCTTTCCAGACATTGATAATATTTCACATCAATGTTTGTCTACGGATGATGCTTCATTACACACACCCCCACATCCAAATTTGGAAGGTCAAGGTAATTTATTTACTTGTAATGTTCACGGTCAAATGCCTCGGTAGGCGCGACACCGCTTCCGTGGCGGAATTCTTGTCATAATTTTAGGCCAAGCATTTAAATAATGATTGCGTATATTGTTACCCTGCTTTTCTTTATCCTTTCAGTATATATGGTATTGTATGACTCGGTAGATTAGTGTACTTGATGCATTATTGACAGCAATTAATTTTCAACAAAGCAAAATAGACTACATGGACAACACTATTTGGAAGTTATATTGTAACGACCCTTTGTTGCGTCTGTCTTCAAGAATACGCGATAAACCATAATATTTCCAGTTCACGCTGGGGATTGGTAGCGGGCCCTTGTGAATCAGGATATGGAAGGGGGAATAACTATTATAGCTACTTGGCAATGAAAGAACGACAGTGGCGAATTCAGTATTAATACCTGATACGTGTATTTTGATAACACATAAAACACAATATTATGCAACACATACAACTATATGAGGGTGACCATTCATGGTAACAATAATTGTATCAACAGTTGGTATATATTCGTAGTACATGTATGCGAGTCGATATATTAACTAACATAGGCAACTGTGGGAGCAACTAGGCGCTAGAAACTATTTCTAAAGCGTACACGCTCGGACCTAGACGGGAATCGCGGGACTATCATACATTATGCTACTGAGTGGGGTGGGGAGATAATACTGGGTGGGGAGTCATCCAGAGGGAGTCACGAAGCTGGGGTTGGGACTAATGCTGGGTGGGGGAGTCACACAGCGGGAATCACGAAGCTGGGTTGGGACTCATGTTGGATGGGGGAGTCGCACAGCGGGAATCACGAAGCTTGGATGGGGAGATCATAATGGGTGGGGAGTCGCACAGCGGGAATCACGAAACTGGGGTTGGGACTAATGCTGGGTGGGCGAGTCACACAACGGGAATCACGAAGCTTGGATGGGGAGATAATACTGGGTGGGGGAGTCACACAGCGGGAATCACGAAGCTTGGGTGGGGAGATACTGGGTGGGGAAGTCACACAGCGGGAATCACGAAGCTAGGGTTGGGACTAATGTTGGGTGGGGGAGTCGCACAGCGGAAAGAACGAAGCTGGGGTGTGAAATAACTAAGCTGGGTGGGGGAGTCACACATCGGGAATAACGAAGCTAGGATGTGGGGACTAATCATGCTGGGTGGGGGACGCACACAGCGGGAATCGCGAAGCTATGGTTTGTAATCACACATCAGGGGTTGGAGTGTGGGGGGGGGGGGGGGTGGCACGAAGCTAGGGTGGGGAGTCACACAGCTGGGGTCAGGAAGCTGGGGTAGGGACTAATGTTGGTGGGGTGGGGATGTCACACAGCGGTGATCACGAAGCTATGGTGGTGAGTTACACACCAGGAGGGGGTGGGACACGAAGCAGGGGTCAGGAAGGGGGCATGCCGCTGCGGCGGGGAGCCACACAGCTGGGGTGGGGAATTACACAGCAGGTGAGCACGGAGCAGGGGTGGGGAGTCACATAGCCGGGGGTCAGGAAGCTGGGGTGGGAAATCACACAGCAGGTGGGCACGGAGCAGGGGTGAGGAATCACGCAGCCGGGAGTCACGAAGCTGGGGTGGGAATCATGACACTAGGTGAATGGGGTGGGGCACACAACAGCTAGGACGCTTGACAATGGAGTGTGGAACACCTAACAGGAGTGGGAGGGGGCACGAAGCTAGGGTGGGGAGTCACACAACAAGGGGGTCACGAAGCTCGAGTCGAGAATCGTATCGCAATGGGGAAAACTTGGGTGGGGTAATGTGATATTGGCATTATCATGGTTCCAGCCAATATTAATAATCAATAATGCCAGAATCACGTTAAAATCATGACTTCTGACGAATAACGGACCATTGGTAACATCGTCGGTGGGTAATGGTTAAGGGGGAGGATATTTGGGCCTTGGGAGTTCTGAGACGCGTCTCGAGTTGCATCTCTCGGGACAAAGTCACCAACCGACAGATTTCACTCTCATTTATAGGTTTTGTCAGGCCGAGTTGGACAAGTTCCGTGACTTTCCGAAAGTGTTGGACAAGTTCCGGTACTTTCCGTTAGGTTTTGGACAAGTTCCGGTACTCTCCGTAAGGTTTTTGACAAGTTCCGTGACATTTACGGAACTTGTCCAAGTTCCGTAACTCCCGCATACTGATTGGCTAGATTGTGAGGACGGACAGTTCGGATCACAGGTGAAATTATCTTAAAGATATATGAGATGTGATTTTTTTTTTAACTGATCTTGATGGAAATATTATCCCGATAATGTCACCTGTGGTTTCGATCAGATACGAGTCCAAACAAGCACATCCAGTAAACATGGCGGCTGCATTCAACACACACAGGAAATGCATACAAACTATTGTGAATTATAACGAACTAAACAAGTTTCCTGGTGTGTAACAGAACGGTGTTATATAATTATCTTCCTGCAACAAGCTATATAAACATCCCTAGAAACAACCACTTCACGTAGGTCCCTGTGTAGTCACCCTATCTGTCTGTAGAGATACCAGATGGCCAGAACTAGTGAAACCAGCTGGACAACCACTTGCAGTTTAGACGGACGAAATAAGTGCACCAGATGTGCAGGTTATATACTGAAATGGAATGTTGTATCAAATATCTTGGTCAAAGACAGTTACAGTTAAACATCTACATCAGAATTTCATAAGGGCCGTCGAAAAGGATCATCGCGTCATAGTGGTGTTCGATAGATACATAGAGGGGTCTATAAATACACACGAGAGACTCAGGCCAACAGGGTCAAGTGTCTGTCCCATTGTCGATCTCGCTCTCAAGCCAACCTTACCTGCGAGGGATACAATCATGAAAAGTACACACAACAATAGGTCGCTGATAAAAGTGTCTTGCACAGTGAAAACTTCCGAAAATCTGACTATGGTTGGAGAAAACTCTGTGCACAAACACGAAGAAGCAGACTGCATCATCATCAGCTATGTCATATCTCCTGATCACCAGAACCACCAGCACATACAAGTAGTATCGGATGACGCAGATGTGTTTGCATTGCTTGTGTTTTTCTGTTGGAAGTGGCAGTGCACTGTACACATGTCGATGAAAAAATCTGATGAAAGACTAATTGACACCAACACCAGCGCTACACAGCTTGGTCCCAAACAACACGGATCATGTGTAACGACTATAAAACTAACACAATGCTATCTGCACAATATAATTGACTGTGCCGGTTAAAAGTGTTTTACAATGTAGTGTTCGATTGTAGATTGGCTGCAATGAGCCCTAAATATCAATAGCATGACCGGTTCTATGCTGGTAGCACATGCCATTGTACAGTTTGTGTGGCTGGGATAGTTACTTGGAAACTGATTTTTCGGTGGTCAATTCCATAATTACGTGGTTTATGGCGCGTATAATCACCATTGCGTAATCGCGACGGATTAAGGAAATGGTGATCGATAAACTTTACAGTTATCGCGTCAGTTCATGGGAATAAAGGGAACGACAGTTAAAAACCAGCAGCGTTGATCAGTCATCACCTTGTCACACAGTTATTATAACTGTTTTACATCATAAGTTGGAAATTAGAGTTTGTACATTATAAGTCAGTCGTAATAGCAGATGCGATCGATTTCTATTTCTAATATCATGGTCGCTTCTATGCTGGTAGCATGTGTGTTGCACAGCATGCATGTGTGTTGCACATGCACATGCACAATTAAGTGATGTATGGCACGTGGTTAACACCACGGTGGTCTGACTGACAGCAATTAGGATGGATGGATGGTTGGATGGATGGAGTTTTAAAACATACATCTGTTGCAACCAGAGCAACCCTATATTAATTATGATGTTATGGTTACGAGAATAAAATTGTTAAAAATAATCATAATCGACACCTTTAAGTAATGGTATTCTTCTCCGTACTTAATGCTGATACCCTTTAATAGCTAACATTAAGTATATGTGTGCACTTATATGTCCTGTAAGTCAAGTGTTGTTTGTTGTATAGGTGGAGAACATTGAAGGTTTGCTTAGCTTTCTCCATGAAACCAACTTGTACTAAATTACTTGGCCCTAAATGATACTTGTTTGTGTTGATGGGCCGTTAAGCACCATTCAATTCAATTCATCATACGAAAGGTACATATCACGTTTCAGGTGTGTAGCTATTACTATTTAAAAGTTGTAAGTTAAGAGTTACAAGACACTATTGGCAAACTTTAAGTCAAAAAGGGGGAGAGATTCCATGACACGTGGGTCAAATAAAAAAATAGAAATAAACTTTGCACATGTACTCATCATAAGGAAGCTACATACCAACTTTAATAAACAAGTAATAAACAATGATAAACATGCTGGAATTTTCTAACAAAATAATTAAGTGAGGACACACGTTATTGTTCTCACTCATAATAACCCATGAACAGGTAAAAATAATCACAATTTGGCTAAAGAAATATGCAAACAATATTCCAACTATCGTCTAGCTGGTTAAAGGCAAAACATGGCCAGATTGGCACAGCAATTTGTCTGGATGTACTTTTAACAAATTTTGGGGTGACCGGGTCCGCAAAAAAATGACTGAACATAATGAAACTTAAATAAAAAATGGCCGCCAAAAACAACTGTTTTTTTCCCAGATTTCACTGTTAAAACTTGTCGTATATAATGAAATTGCCACAATTTTGCATGTCAGTGGTAATTAATTGGTGGAAAATAATGTCGTGCTGAAACAAGAAATGTGGCCTGTAGGCTCACGAATGCCCCCGGTGGCAGGTATGAGAACTGTGGCAAAGCTAATTAATCAAAGTGACAAGTATTCACAAGCACATTTATGAAGGTCAAAAGGTCAAGGTCATATTAAGGGCAGTGTTGATGTGTGGCATTTGTCCACAAGTATGGTGTATTGAAATATTAAAGTAATCCATCAAGGGATAAAGAAGTTATGACAGAAATGAGAAGCTCCGGCGTACTTATTAATGTGTGAACAAGTTCAAAGTTGTCAAGGTCAAATGGTCACGGTCATATTCATATTAAGGGCAGCATGGATGTGTGACATTTGTCAACAAGTATGCTGTGTTGAAATATTTAAGTAATCCTTCAAGGAATATAGAAGTTATAACAAAATTTCGAAACTCCTGGGAATGTACTAGGTGATAGATCTTGATACTGTATACTATATGGAGCATTGTGTTGCCATCTCCGCCATCTTTGTATGTATAAGCCATCGTACAGTTTCGCCATTTCCTGAGTTTGACACATTCAACAAATAATATGACAGTAAACCAAATACAATTTGGTGCAATACATAATAGACCGATATGACAACGGCAAGCTATAAATATTATGCCAGCAAACTATACAAAAGACGAGATATCTGAGCATTTCTCCCATCAATCTCAAAATAAATTTCAACGTGTAAACTTTCCAATCTGATGCACATCCTATGTTACTGTACACGTTACACATAGGTAAAGCCATATTTACTCGCGTAGTATGTTAGTAGACACAAGGGACCATATACTCAGGTAACTGCTTATATGTCACTGGATTTGATAGCTAATAACAGAGTAAAATAGTGTGTATATATGGTATGTGTTGTGTTGTTTGCCAGTTAAAGTGATACACTGTGCGATTTTCTGTGTATGAGGTTATTTATAATGGTGGGTCATGTTGTTAAAAACAGGAGTCACAAAGCTGTCATATCTTACAGTTTTGTGTAATCTAATTGATAGGAATCCGTTCTCCTGGCTTTTTTTTCATGTGATTAGCTACATTATATTATATGTTCTACTTCACATTCGAGTTCTTTGTCAAACGGCAGAACAGGTGAAACTGGCTGATGGCTGGAACACACAATGATGGCCGACTTGGCCACTGAGTTTACTTTAGCATAAAGTAACGAGGCAGTGTTCACATATATGTTATACATATATTCCATCACATTTACGAAGCAATTATCTTTGAAAAAAACGATGATCAGGTATATACATGTAGTTGGTCCTTAATGTGCCGGTCACACCGACACTATATATGCATCAGGCTCTACAGAGACCGGGGTCATACAAATAATAAACTAGAATAGCTTTTGGCGGCCAATTGTTTTTTTTTAATAATGGTGATATTTAAAGAAAAATCAGTGGAGATATGATGCAGACCCCAAATCTATTTAAAAGTACATCCAGACGAATCGCTAGTGCCAAATTGGGTACATTTTGGCCAACATGTAACGATGATCCAGAGCTCCAGATAAGCTGCGCATTTGCTTAAATAATCAATTAAAATTGCCAAAAACCCAATTGAATCAGAAGTAGCGAATATCGAAAAGCAATACGGTAACAATAGTTGTGGTACCTTTATCATGCTGCAGAAAAGAATATACAGACCACAAATAAAGCATATTTTTCTTATTTTCAATGAAATCACATCACATCACAAGGTGACTTTACCCCGCGAGATATCCCTCCCCAGACCATAACCGAGCCACCCCCAAACCTATCCCTCTCAAGAACGCAAGCGTCGGCGAAGCGTTCCCCACGACGTCGGTATACACGACGTCGACCGTCCGGACGAAAAAGAGTGAACCGGGACTCATCTGTGAAAAAGACTTGTCTCAATTGCCTCATTGGAAATAATCTGGGAGCATGTGCCGCCAACCAAGCCATACGACGCGCGCGACGTGCACGAGTGAGAGGCAGACCAACGTAGGACGACGTGCTCGCAGACCAACCTCGCGCAATCGATTTCTTACAGTTTTGGGGTGAATGTGGCGATTATGATTGCCTACCGTGTTAATAGCGGTTTCCGTGGCGATTACGTAGGTGGGCGAGACGAATAGCCCTTGACGTTGCGACGTTACGCGCGGACGTCCCGATCTCGGTCGGTCGGCAACCCTTTCGGTCTCTCTCAGACGACGGACAAGTCGTTATATCGTGGAAACATTCACACCGAATTGCATAGCAACCTGCTATTGCGTTTGACCTTGCATTAGCAATGCAATAGCCTGACCCCTCTGAACTTCCGTCAGACGTACCATGATTGTGAGAGCTATACATTCAGTGTAAATAGCGGAAAACAATGTGTATACCTCAAGCGTATCAAGTGGTATGACAAAATGTTTTGACGAACTTATGATCATCATGCTGCACGTGTTTTTTGCTTTTTATCACTTTCTCTATGCGGTACGGTGCATTACACGGTTGAGTAACTTTAGGCACCGATTTGGGTGCACAGTGACCAAGATAGTCGCCTGACCGGTTTTTGTCGCGCCTGCTTTAGCAGAGGCGCGACTATAGTCGTCGTATTTTCCGTCGTCGTCGTCGTCGTCCGCGTCGTCGTCGTCCGCAAAAAAATGACTGAACATAATGAAACTTAAATAAAAAATGGCCGCCAAAAACAACTGTTTTTTTCCCAGATTTCACTGTTAAAACTTGTCGTATATAATGAAATTGCCACAATTTTGCATGTCAGTGGTAATTAATTGGTGGAAAATAATGTCGTGCTGAAACAAGAAATGTGGCCTGTAGGCACACGAATGCCCCCGGTGGCAGGCATGAGAATTGTGGCAAAGCTAATTAATCAAAGTGACAAGTATTCACAAGCACATTTATGAAGGTCAAAAGGTCAAGGTCATATAAAGGGCAGTGTTGATGTGTGGCATTTGTCCACAAGTATGGTGTATTGAAATATTAAAGTAATCCATCAAGGGATAAAGAAGTTATGACAGAAATGAGAAGCTCCGGCGTACTTATTAATGTGTGAACAAGTTCAAAGTTGTCAAGGTCAAATGGTCACGGTCATATTCATATTATGGGCAGCATGGATGTGTGACATTTGTCCACAAGTATGCTGTGTTGAAATATTTAAGTAATCCTTCAAGGAATATAGAAGTTATAACAAAATTTCGAAACTCCTGCGAATGTACTAGGTGATAGATCTTGATACTGTATACTATATGGAGCATTGTGTTGCCATCTCCGCCATCTTTGTATGTATAAGCCATCGTACAGTTTCGCCATTTCCTGAGTTTGACACATTCAGCAAATAATATGACAGTAAACCAAATACAATTTGGTGCAATACATAATAGACAGATATGACAACGGCAAGCTATAAATATTATGCCAGCAAACTATACAAAAGACGAGATATCTGAGCATTTCTCCCATCAATCTCAAAATAAATTTCAACGTGTAAACTTTCCAATCTGATGCACAGCCTATGTTACTGTACACGTTACACATAGGTAAATCCATATTTACTCGCGTAGTATGTTAGTAGACACAAGGGACAATACACTCAGGTAACTGCTTATATGTCACTGGATTTGATAGCTAATAACAGAGTAAAATAGTGTGTATATATGGTATGTGTTGTGTTGTTTGCCAGTTAAAGTGATACACTGTGCGATTTTCTGTGTATGAGGTTATTTATAATGGTGGGTCATGTTGTTAAAAACAGGAGTCACAAAGCTGTCATATCTTACAGTTTTGTGTAAACTAATTGATAGGAATCCGTTATCCTGGCTTTTTTTTCATGTGATTAGCTACATTATATTATATGTTCTACTTCACATTCGAGTTCTTTGTCAAACGGCAGAACAGGTGAAACTGGCTGATGGCTGGAACACACAAAGATGGCCGACTTGGCCACTGAGTTTACTTTAGCATAAAGTAACGAGGCAGTGTTCACATATATGTTATACATATATTCCATCACATTTACGAAGCAATTATCTTTGAAAAAAACGATGATCAGGTATATACATGTAGTTGGTCCTTAATGTGCCGGTCACACCGACACTATATATGCATCAGGCTCTACAGAGACCGGGGACATACGAATAATAAACTAGAATAGCTTTTGGCGGCCAATTATTTTTTTTTAATAATGGTGATATTTAAAGGAAAAATCAGTGGAGATATGATGCAGACCCCAAATCTATTTAAAAGTACATCCAGACGAATCGCTGTGCCAAATTGGGTACATTTTGGCCAACATGTAACGATGATCCAGAGCTCCAGATAAGCTGCGTATTTGCTTAAATAATGAATTAAAATTTCCAAAAACCCAATTGAATCAGAAGTAGCGAGTATCGAAAAGCAATACGGTAACAATAGTTGTGGTACCTTTATCATGCTGCAGAAAAGAATAAACAGACCACAAATAAAGCATATTTTTCTTATTTTCAATGAAATCACATCTTGGTATTTCATTAGAATCGTCTCCAATGAGACAATTCTAATGAAATGCCAAAACATGTTTTTATTTCGAAGCTAACTATTAAATAATTGCTGTCTGTTGATGTGTAAGCAGTAGTGTGATCTTATTTTACCCAATTACAATTTTGAAATACCCAATTGCTTCAGAAATGATGGAGTGAAAATAATCAATTACTAATTCCTTATCTGGAGTCCTGACGATCAAATCACTAAGCTTATTACTACATTTAGATGTCATCATATCAGGCTAATACTGTGCCTACATATAATGTCTGCCTACAAAGGGTTAACATATATGTATACATATTCCAGATGTATACAAACCTGCTTATTTTTGTCATCCTTCTTATTGCGTGCCCGATGCCCATCTGGTCCTGGATTTGATGTCCAAGAACAACGAATAGCACGCTGTCAAACGGGATTGGCAACTATTTCCATCGGCTTTCCCAAAACAGTCTGCGATTCAGTTTGGATCTATCTGTAATGAAAAGATTTCACCAATTATGGCCAGCATGCTTGCAATGTATATAAACTGTATATTGCACAGCTGGTTACACAGTTCTGGCCACCTGGTCTCTATACAGACAGACAGGGTGACTACACAGGGACCTACATGAAGTAGTTGTCCATCAGGTTTCACCATTTAAGGCCACCTGGTCTCTATACAGACAGACAGGGTGACAACACAGGGACCTACATGAAGTGGTTGTCCAGCTAGTTTCACCAATTCATTCGGCTCATATTTAAGGGTGGGAATTGGCTCGAACACCTTCCATACCCGGGATATATAGCCCAGTAAAGAAGCAGGCCGATGGTCGTCGGTCTGGTTTATATTTCCGAATTTTGATAAATGTTGCATTTATAATTCAGGCTCCAAAAATGTGCGTCAAATATAGGAGAATCTACGCAGGTATGGTAACCTATAATTTGAGGCCTCCTATAGCACCCATCAGTTTATATATGTGCTGAGTATCGATTATAGATGATTGAGGGGAACCCATACTAGTTTACGTGATTTGTGCGTTTTGAGTGGCATACGGACTGGTCAAATGAAATTAAATGGCGAGTGTACTATCTGAGTCACTAATGTCTAGCAAGTGTCCTCTACGTAATTAACTTATAGTCACATTTAGTCCCAATCCTACCTAATCATCATCGAGAAGAGAAGAGAAGAAGAAAGTGATTTCTGACGGTATGGTATTTGACGTGCCATCCTCACCCTATGTTAGTGTGCTGTATCAGAATGCTATATTAACCTATCATGATAACCGTGGTTGCTGATTTTGTGTTGTTAATTGGGTTTTATATATATATTTGCTTTTGTTATTTACTAGCATTTATTTAATTTTAGTTTATTTTTAAGTCACCTACCACACCGTCAGATTTTGGCCGAAATAGACTAATACACATTAAATCGTTTGATTTTTGTCTATATTGGAGTAATGCAGATTGTCAATTTCGACATAAAAAGCAATTACTCCTGGTGGAGGAAACCTCCAGTTCCCCCGGTAGCTCCGGAGTCCCTGTAGTAAAGATCCACCCCACTGACTCACTCAATCACTTAGCCCAATTCCATAGAATTAGTGGACCACATCAACCCATCCATACACCCGCCAACCACACACCACATCACTTATCCCAGCCCCCATTCAATCAATCACACACACACGCACGCACGCACACACGCACGCACGCACGCACGCACGCACACTCACGCACGCAGGCACACACAGTGAGTGAGTGAGTGAGTGAGTGAATAGGGTTTAACGTCCGCTTTTCTGACATAGAGGTACAATCCTCAGGGAGTCTACACGCAGACGGGTCAACGGGGTCGAGTCCCATATCCACCTGTCCAAAGGGGGTAAATCCCAACTTCAGAACTCAGTATTTACAATCAAAATATATATTCAGTCCTGAAATTAGAACAACCTGATCTGGTGCCAGGCCCTCGCCACACCAGCATCATTTATCCCATCCCCTAAAAGAAATAGGATTAGCGCTAATCTTACTTTTATATATGGGGCATAGCCCGACTCAGCTCTCACACAGACCTACATACACATATACATATGTACACACACATATATACCCATACACACATATACACACATACATACATATATATATATACATACACACACACCCACACACACACACACATACATATACATACATATATATACATATATATACACATATACATACACACATACATACACATACATACATACATACACATACACCAATTATGGCCACCTGCTATATATACAGACAAACAGACAGGGTGACTACACAGGGACCTGCATGAAGTGGTTGTCCACCTGGTTTCACCATTTAGGGCCACCTGGTCTCTATACAGATAGACAGGCACCTACATGAAGGCACCTACATGAAGGGACATACACAGGGACCTACATGAAGTGGTTGTCCAGCTAGTTTCACCACTTATAACCACCTGCTATATATACAGACAGCCAGGGTGACTACACATGGACCTACGTGAAGTTGTCCACCTGGTTTCACCATTTAGGGCCACCTGGTCGCTATACAGACAGACAGGGTGACTACACAGGGACCTACGTGAATTGGTTGTCCAGCTGGTTTCACTATTGAGGGCCACCTGATCTCTATACAGACAGACATGGTGACTACAGAGGGACCTACATGAAGTGGTTGTCCAGCTGGTTTCACTAATTCTGGCCACCTGGTCTCTATGCTACAGAAAGACAGACAGGGCGACTACACAGGGACCTACGTGAAGTGGTTGTCCACCTTGTTTCACCATTTAGAGCCACATGGTCTCTATAAAGACAGACAGGCTGACCACACAGGGACCTACGTGAAGTGGTTGTCCAGCTCGTTTCACCAGTTCCAACCACCTGGTATCTATAAAGACAGACAGTGTGAATACACAGGGACCTACATGAAGTAGTTGTCCAGCTCATTTCACCACTTATGGCCACCTGTTATCTATACAGACATACATACAGGATGACTAAACAGGGACCTACGTGAAGTGGTTGCCCAGCTCGTTGTATCACTTATGGCCACCTGCTATATTTACTGACAGACATACAGACAGGGTGACTACACAGGGACCTACGTGAAGTGGTTGTCGACCTGGTTTCACCATTTAGGGCCATTTGGTCTCTATACATACATACAAGGTGACGACGCAGGGACCTACGTGAAGTGGTTGTTCAGCTGGTTTCACTATTCAGGGCCGCCTGATCTCTATACAGACAGACAGGGTGACTACATAGGGACTTACGTGAAGTGGTTGTCCAGTTCATTTCACCAGGTCCGTCCACCTGGTCTCTATAAAGACAGACATGGTGACTACACAGGGACCTACATGATGTGGTTGTCCAGCTCGTTTGACCACTTATGGCCACCTGCTAGATATACAGACAGACAGACAGAGACAGAGACAGAGACAGAGACAGAGACAGAGACAGGCAGGCAGGCAGGCAGGCAGACAGACAGGGTGACTACACAGGGACCTACGTGAAGTGGTTGTCCACCTGGTCTCACGATTTAGGGCCACCTGGTCGCTACACAGATAGACAGGGTGACGACGTCTGGACCTACGTGAAGTGGTTGTCCACTTGGTTTCACCATTTAGGGCCACTTGGTCTCTATACAGACAGACAGGGTGACTACACAGGGACCTACTTGAGGTGGTTGTCCACCTGGTTTCACAATTTATGGCCACCTGGTCTCTTTTCAGACAACATGGTTCCTACACAGGGACCTACGTGAAGTACGTGGTTGTCCAGCTGGTTTCACTATTTAGGGCCACCTGATATCTATACAGACATACAGGGTGACTACACATGGACCTACGTGAAGTAGTTGTCTAGCTCGTTTCACCATTTAGGGCCACTTGGTCCCTATACAGACAGACAGTGTGACTACACAGGGACCTACAGGAAGTTGTCCAGCTGGTTTAACCATTTATCAGGTCCACCTGGTCTCTATAGTATACAGACAGACAGACAGACAGACAGACAGACAGACAGACAGACAGACAGACAGACAGACAGACAGACAGACAGACAGACAGACAGACAGACAGCAGACAGACATGACAGACAGACGACAGAGACAGACCAGACAGACAGACAGACAGACAGCAGACTGACAGACACAGACAGACAGACAGACAGACGACAGACAGTACAGACAGACAGACAGACAGCAGACAGACAAACAGACAGGACAAGGACAGACAGACAGACAGACAGACAGACAGACAGACAGACAGACAGACAGACAGACAGACAGACAGACAGACAGACAGACAGACAGACAGACAGACAGACATACGACAGGGGATGGAAACAGACAGACAGACAGACAGACAGACAGACAGACAGACAGACAGACAGGGTGACTACTCATGGACCTAGGTGAAGTGGTTGTCCACATGGTTTCACCAGGTAGGGCCACCTGGTCTCTATACAAACAGAGATGGTGACTACACAGGGACCTAAGTGATGTGATTGTCTACCTGGTTCCACCAGTTATGGCAACCTTGTCTCTATACAGCCATGCAGGGAGACTACCGTGTGGTGGGTTACTAGAGTTCCAACTCTAGTTGGCCTCGAACAGCGACTCTGCATGTTCCTGTACTACTCTGGTCACTCAAGTTTAACCCAGGAGTTACAATGAAGAATGTACATGTACTCGTGGACAGCATCGTAACTCTGGGTACAGACGATACAAGAGTATTCTGCAGAGCTACTTCCCGCAACTATGTCCGGGTGGAAGATGGGAGAGCAGGGGGCGGTACTAGTAGGTGGGAGTGGACACAGGCATTCGGCTAGTCGAGAGCATCACCGACCCAATCAAGTTGGATCGTGATGGCTGCTGTTTGTTTATTGGCATGTTATATTTTTCAATAAAACTGAACGTATATAGCATCTAACTAGTTTACATTTACAATCTTTTACAAAAAAAAAAAAAAAATGTTCGCTGATATTCATAAATTTTGTCAATAAAATATAGCTTAAAATATTTATCAACTACTACTACATGCATATTGAAATAACACACAAGTTATGTAAATTAAAAATATGTAAATTTTATACTTTATCACCGTTTTTGAAAATTCCACAGTAAAATGTCACTTTACATGAGTAAGCCATCGTGACTGTATATCAAAACAGTCACGAAGTCACGAAGTCATGGATATTGAATTACAGCTGCTTTTCATAGGTCGGACACAACGACCTCGTATCATAAAATGAAATAATGTGTTTCAGGCTCAAACGTACATATCGTAGTGGAAAGTTCATAATTATGTTCATTTCAGAATTATCGTTATCCTGCTGAAATACATACAATACATAGACAATTACAATTGTAAACAATGTTACTTGGTTACAATACGAGCTTGTATTCCACCAGAAGCTGCATGAATTTTAATAAACTTGAAAATGTTTTTATAGAGCACAAATGCCCCCATATCGTTTTGATAGTAAACGAGTCAAAATTCGAAGTCGAAAACGGGGCAATAATGGCCCCTCCACTAATGCACTATACTGGCAAGAAAACATGGCAGATTCCCTGGTATACATGTTTGTAGACTAGTCTACATAGTCTACATGGTCTACACATACCACAGCTGCCTATAATGTTAACCGATATTGGTGGTATATATTCAAATGTGTGCATTTGTATGTTTTAGCAATATTTAGCTAAAATGTTGAACTAAATGTTTATGTTTGCTTAATATTAGTATTACACTATACAGAAGCATAAGCCTAGAACAGTAACATTTGATGTTGTTTTGTGACATTTTGTTCAACAATATATCAATATTATGGTGACAATGTAATTGACATTCAGCATGGTCAGTGAAAATCATGATCAAACTACACAAATTGATCAGGGTATAGATTGTAGTTTGTTCTGTGACCCATAGGTCACTTCATGAGAAATTGGATTAGGCTACATTTTTAATTATTAAAATTTGTAAACTACAAGCTGAAATTCAAATTAGTCCGTGTCTTCTGAGAATATTGTACACATGTTGTTTGTAGGGTGTTCCTCCTTGTGTTGGAAAGAATGCTGATCCTTAAATTATCGGGTTAAATATGTGTGCTATGTCATCAACGCCAATGCTGGTCAAAAATGACGCACTATTTTGTTCCAATGCATCATAAATTTCAATATTGTCCCCTGAAATGGAATTCTAAAATTATAATTTTCAAATTATTAGTTTGCATGCAGTCAATGCTTTAGAACATGTTAAATTTGTCGAGTGCAATAAAAACAGTTTTAATTGCGAACCTGTTTGATAGGGCTAAATTATTGAGTGGGAATTTAGGATGTGTAATAAATAATTTGCGGAATAATGAAATGTGTTTTCAGGAATTAATATTTTGGAGAAAGCAAGATAATAATACATAGTATCATATGTGGATATTGTGTGTTTATAGTGACTTGTCTCTTTGACATTAAACTAGCTTAGATAATCTCAGTTATATGGATGCCTGTTTGTCGAGACCGCTTGCGGAAAGCGAGACATAGTGATCACAATGACGTCTGGGTGTCAGTGCGTCCGTCAGTCTGTCCGTGCGTGCGTGCGTCCGTCCGTCCGAAATCTGCGTTAAAATTTTAAATACCTTATATCTCTGCAGTCCTAAGTCACATTGACTTGGAACTTCATATGCTTATTAGTCATCATCCATATATTCATGCTGTATCCCACTCATGCGGCTCCTGTGCACAAGGTCAATGTCAAATGACTTAGAAGTTTGCGTTAAATTGTTGTCAAAATTTGCGTTAAAATTTTCAAATACCTACTATCTCTGTAACCGTAAGTCGGATTTGCTTGAAGCTTGGTATGCTTATTGGTCCTCATCTATATATTAATTCTGTGTCCCACTCATGCGGCCCCTGTTCCCCTATGTCAATGTCAAATGACTTAGAACTTTGCGTTAAAGTTTCTGTCAAAATTGCAAAATTGCTTGAAACTTGGTATGCTTATTGGGCATCATCCATATAATCATTCTGTGTCCCATTCATGCGGCCCCTGTGCCCCAAGGTCAAGGCCAAATGACTTAGAAGTTTGCGTTATTATAAAATCTGCGTTAAAGTTTTTGCATATCTTATATCTCCACAATTGTGACTCCAATTTACTTCCAACTTCCAATACTTTTCATCATCCATATTTTCGTTTCCTTAGCCTGCCCCATGTGGTTCACATGCCGCAGGTCAAGATCAAATGACTTTGAAATTTGT
Organism: Conchocele bisecta; assembly: GCA_029237695.1. Taxonomy (NCBI): domain Eukaryota; kingdom Metazoa; phylum Mollusca; class Bivalvia; order Lucinida; family Thyasiridae; genus Conchocele; species Conchocele bisecta. Next base: position 52,838,803 of record CM055272.1, on the reverse strand, counting down.
GTTAAAGTTTTTACATACCTTATGTCTCCACAACACTTACTCTGATTTACTTCAGACTTCAAACAATTCTCTATTATCATCCATATTTTCATTCTATAGCCCACCCATGCGGCCCACATGCATAATATCAAGGCCAAATGACTTTTAAAATTTGCGTTAAAGCTTTGACATACCTTATATCTCCACAACCCTTAATTCAAACTTCAAATAAATTCACTCCGATACCATCAAATGCCTCGGCGGGCTCGACATGCGGGCCGCGGCCATCTGGTACTATTTCATCTGTCTTGTATAGTATCTGTATCCTTATTAGCTGAGAACGGCCATTATAAAATATTGTCACAACAACCTCCATTCTGTCCCGGCATTTAGTGACGAGCGAGCAGTTTAATACTTTGCAGTTCTGTTAAACAAACTTGCACATACCAATCATAAACAAATACCTACTAAGACCTGGATTATCCTTTTATTTCCTTTTATTCGCAAAACGCGAGAACAGAACAGGCTGTTATTCTGACCATATTTTATAATGGCCGGGTCTCAGCTATAAGGATACAGATAATATAAAAGACAGATGAAATTGTAAAAGTCATCCGTATAGCTGAGTATTCTATACTTATTTTGAAAGTTTCATATTTGGATGTAAACATGCACAACATTGTGTTATCTTCAGTCAGCATGGGTATTGCTTTTGTGAAATAGTGAACAATAATTGTCACATGAACACCTTACCACATTGTTCTTGATAAGTGTTGTTGTAACTAACTTTTAAAGTTTATTTCTGTATGCATACAAGTTGAAAGTTCTACATACTGGTCTACATATTGCCGATAGTCCGACCATCCTTGGTAGTACCATTATGATCATGAACTACAATGGTCTACATATTGTTGATAGTCCGACCATCCTGTGTAGATGTCCATTATGATCAGGAACAACACTGGTCTACATATTGCTGATAATCCGACCATCTTGGTTAGATATCCATTATGATCAGGAACTACACTGGTCTACATATTTCCAATATTATGATCAGGAACTACAATGGTCTACATATTGCCGATAGTGGGACAATTTGGGTAGATATCCATTATGATCAGGGACTACACTCGTCTACATATTGCTGATAGTCCGACCATCCTGGGTAGATATCTATTATGATCAGGTACTACACTGGTCTACATATTGCTGATAGTCCGACCATCCTGGGTAGATATCCATTATGATCAGAAACTACACGGGTCTACATAATGCCGGTAGTCCCACTATACACTGTATATATCCATTATGATCAGGGAGTACACTGGTCTACATATTGCGATAGTATGATCACCCATGGTTGATATTATTATCATCAGGGACTACACAGGTCTACATTATTGCCGGTGGACTCTAACTGGAGAAACTCTTTTACAAACTTTTCGGCCTTTCGACGTAAATGTACACGGACGGACGTACGTACGGAATCTCAAGAGCAACGCAATATGCACCTCTTGCTATCACATAAAAACAATGGGAAGGGTCACCTTTTTGTCGGCAGATAAACGTGGAGCAGACAGTAGGGTAGCTCCCGATCAAATAATACACTCCAGTAGCCATTAAACCATCTATAATGCTTGTTAGAAGCATGCTTTGCACTTCATTGATATAATAATGACAAACAGTGCAGATCCTGTTCAGACTATGCATATGCGCATGCTGATCTGGATTTACTCTGGTAGTAAAAACCATAAGCCCCATTTTTCCAGCCACAGCCACAAACATGTTATAACCTAGGACACCATTTTCACTGACTTTACAATGATAAATAATATTAGTGAGAATTATGAATAATTAACAACCCAAGTTATTTAGAAATGTGAGGTTAAATAATGTTCAGCTGACAGCTATGTCGCAATGTTTTATAAGTGTTCCTATCTTTTATACAAAACATTCAACTCAATCAAGCCCTAGACAGACACTGTCATATTATTAGCCAGTTGACATTCCTTTATTTCTGCAACTGTACCCAGTCAATCTAGAAAATGTGGTCTGTCGACACACTTCGGGCCCCTATTTGAGAAACTGTTAAAAAACTTTCAAATAAATAAACAGACAGACGGACGGACATACGATCAGTAGCGAGTTTTTTTATTAATATGGAAGGATGTATCGTTACTAAGTAATGCGTGTGTGCAATATGAAGATATTGGTATTATAATGTATTAAAAACAATTTTATTTTGTAATCTGCCCACAATAATTATTTCTAGATTATTTCAGGTGACTGATTTCTTTCTACAATTGGAAAAAGGGGACTAAGTCCATATGACTAGGAGTTTATTACTGTAGCAGGAGGCAAAGGTTTTGAAACATCATCGTTAACACTCTAGTTAATTGACTACTTGATATTACAATACCACCTATAGTTTCCAGACTACAGATAGCTTTTTAATTATGTTTTTTTGTTGGTACCGGAAACATATATATATTACAGTTTGGTGTAATATAATGGATTATAGTCCGTTCTCCTGCCTTTTCTACATGTGATTAGCTACATTATATCATAAGTTCTACGTCACATTTTAAGTTCTTTGTTAAACGGCAGAACAGGTGAAACTGGCTGATGGCTGGAACACACAAAGATGGCCGACTTGGCCACTCCATGTGCCGTATAGGATACAGTAATGAGGCAGTATTCACGTATTCACATATTTGTTATACATATATTCTATCACATTTAGGAATCAATTACCATTGAATCAAACGATGATCATGTATAGAACGGGTCCTTAAAGATCCATCTTGTATCCACACATAGAATAATCTGAAACGTGATGCCGTTGAATGGATATTTGTCTGTTTCACGAGACCTGCCCAATTTTACGGCCATATAAACAAGGCAAAAACAATACCTTTTTCGATAATATTAAATTGTAACATTAAACTTAAGATTGAGAATTATGTTTATTTTGATTTTTAATTATTTTAACATGGGGGGGGGGGAGAGGGGAGAGTTGGGTTGAAGAACATGGAGAAGGAATACAACCCAAAATACCCCCCCCCCTCCAAAAACTACAAGAATTCCGACACGGAAGCGGTGTCGCGCCTGCCGACATATACTGCACAAAAAGATACCAACTAGCAGGAGGTGCCCATTTTGTTACGGTGTAACAGTGTAACGAAGGTATTTTCCCACATGTTACAGTAACGACTGTAACGAAAAGACACAGTGTGAAAACCAGAAGTTATGTTCTGTGTTACAGTGTAACGGTGTAACAAGTGTAACACAGATGGATGCGGGATAATAATCAGTATCTACCTGCCGAGGCATTTGACCGTAACATGATCATGGGCATGTGCTAAAGTAATAATCACAAACAAAAGCGAATTTCATGCTTAAAACACGAAATGGTTGAAGGAACTTTTTGAAATAAAAAATAGCAAAGTGTTTCCACAACCGTGTGAATGTAAAACAGGTAAAGGTCATGTTAATGGTGGCATGAGTGTGTTCCAAATGCTTACATGTATCAAGTGTCCAAATGTTGAAGCAATCCATCAAGTAATATTAATGTTATATGATGATGAAGAAACGTGTACAAACTTTTTGACGCAAGCAGTGGCTAAGTGTTTCCCCAAAAATGTGAAGATACAAAAGGTTAAGGTCATGTTAATGGCAGCATGGGTGTGTTTCAAATACTTAATACATGTACCAAGTGTCCAAACATTGAAGCAATCCATAAAGTAACGTTAATGTTATAAGATGATGAAGAAACTTGTACAATTATTTTTAGGCAAATTGTTTTCGCAAACAATTGAAGATAAAACAGGTCATGTTCATGGCGGCAATAGGGTGTTCCGACTGATCAGGTGTATCATGTGCACGGTTTCCGCTGTCGATCGCCACTTTCGCAATTGGCGATAAAAATAAATAGTTGGCGATGAAAAATGACAATTGGCGAATTTTTATTTTTCAAATAAAATTAGTGAAATACGTTATTAAATGGCGAAAGTAATAATAAATTTGGTTCACAAACTTGCCGATTATTCCCCGATCCATTTGTTTTTTTCGCCAAGTTGACACATTTAACTATTACACGCGGTGACCTGTGTATTTTTTGCACTGGACTGTCATAAACATAATCCCAAAACTGACCATTTTATCGATCGATAACGCAGCGGCGTCCTGGCGATTCACAGCTACAGTACCTGTGTATACAGGTACCGCAAGAAAATGATATAGAAATCTACTGTGACCTGGTGACCCTGATTATATTAATGTAATCGAATTTGAAAGTAATTAGCGAATTAGCGAAAATATTATGCGGCGTTTTACGACAGAATGACTCAGCAAAATGCGACGAATCACTGTGTTACTACTTTGTACATGGTTTGATTGAATGGAGTTGACCTTACCAATTTCCATCACGTTACACGCTGGAGTTCAGCCGAATAAACGTAGAAACTATAATTCAAAACGATAAAGTTTGTTTATTCGCCGAGAAATCTAACTTTAGAGAAATACATGCATGTTCATTCACGGGTTGGAAATGAAATTTAAGGTTCTTAATTATCGTTTCTACGCGGCATATAAACGAAGGAAAAGGTGAAATTGAATGGGATGGACATACAATGAAAGTTTGTTTGATTCCCAAGGTGATGTTTAAACTCACAACATCCAGCTTGAAAGTCGGTGTTCTAAGCCCTAGGCCACAACCCATACCTTATAAACGAAAGACAGAAATGCTCCCAACGAGCGACCATACGTACTTAGAATAACAGCTGACGTAACTGCTGTAAACTGAAATGGCCTACGTGACAATTGACATTTACGTTCCAACAAGATTTTCACGGTATGTAATCGATCGTATTTCCTCGCCACCATATGAAACCCGACTCGAGAAACACAAATTAAGTTGTTGATTTCTGAATGTGTCAATTGTTTGCACGGTCTAAGAAATCAAACAAATGTGACAACAATTTTTTTTTACAAAATATTAGAATCGTCTTAGGAGCCGGTTCTCATGTGCTGCCAACTCTTGCTTTTATCAAGAAATCAAACAAATGTGAAAATGCACAAGCTAATGCATAATTACCAATTCATCGGCGATACATAGCGTGGTTTTGGTATGTTTGGTACCGCCGAATTCTGAAGGTCAGTCACACTTTACACGTGAAACTGGATTACCGACTGATGATTGTAAACACAGGTGTGCAGCGAGACCGAAAATGATATGTCGCAAATGTGCTAATATTTTTTACGCAAATTGTTTTCGCAAACAATTGAAGATAAAACAGGTCATGGTCATGTTCATGTTGGCACGAGGGTGTTCCGACTGAGCAGGTGTATCATGATGTTTCCACATATTAAAGCAATCCGTTATTTAATATTAAAGTTATATCATGATGAAGAAACTTGTACAGACTTTTTGACGCAAAGAAATGGCTATGTGTTTCCGCAAAAATGTGAAGGTAAAAAAGGTCAATGCCATGTTAGGCGGCATGAGTGTGTTCCAAATGCGCACATGTATCAAGTATCCAAATATTGAAGCAATCCGTAAAGTAATATGAAAGTTATACCACGATGACGAAGCTTGTACAAATTTTTGAACATTTCGGACGACGACGACGGCGGAAAAAGTGGCGACTATAGTCGCGTCTTCTGCTAAAAAAATGAAAATGGACTCTAAAACCTGGCTAGTATAGCTTGGAAATGATCTCAATAAAAAATGGAAAGTTAAATTTTGATAATCGGTCTACTATTTCTCAAATTAGAAAAACATCCCATGTTAATTTATACCATAGACATCTTCACTCATAGGGATTTAATGATGGGGGTGGGGGGGGGGGGATTGTTCGGATATTTTCCGCAATAAAATCAATACTGGACCAAATTTCACGAAATAAAAAGCAGGCTCATTCTCATATTTTGATAAAATTAATATTATCGAAAAAGCATTGTTTTACATTGTTTATATAGCCGTGAAATTTGTTCTGGTTTTGTGCAGCAGACGGTAACGTCAAAGATTGGGTATTTTTCCGACGGTGATTGAATTATGAAATGTGGCAGTGTGAAATAGGTGGGGTATAGGTTTCTGGAAGGAAACGATGAGCTGTGTTTTCTTTAGGGAAGTGATGGCTGGAAGTTGGGTGGATGACAGAAGTGTACGATAGGTTTGAGTAATATGTTTAGCAACGTTGTCATAAATGGATTACTGTGGAAGTATGGAAGGACTGACGTGCGTACGCATTGACGAATAGTGACCTGCTTTGCCCGATCCGCTCTGTCCGACCTTCTACATTGCAATCAATGTCATCAGGAACAGAAACATGACAATACAAATCACCATACCATACACTGTTAATACTGGGATAGCATATATTAATACATTCAATGCGTTGTATTCATTGGGTTAGGGTTGTAGCCGCATCAATCGATTTAAGTCTTCAATGGAAAATAGCGGCATGTTTTTCGCTATTTAATTCAAGACCAAACATGGCCCGATTTGTAAATGTAAATATCGAGTATCCATCTTTGTTTTGACAAAAGTCGGGAGAAATAATTGTTTTCATTGGTCGGTTTTCCAATATCACGCGTCGATCACATGCTCGGAAATATTTGTAGGTTGTAAGACACAAAATTGCAATGAGTGCGCACTACGCAACCAGTACAAAACCAGTACAAAACATTGTTGGTCATTAAATGACAACAAACGGCGTAACATCCTTTTAAAAATAAACAACCCCGATCATGTGACTTGACTTGTGAACCGTGTCAAATGCGTAACGTCTCTCTTATTACACCTGTCTGACAGGAAATCCAACACGACCATTGTGTGAAATTTATCCCCTTCCGAGGGCGCTTGGTGATTTTAGCAATTCTGATCCGTCCGCTATTCAGAGGTAAAATTATGCTGAAAAAGTCTTCTTTTTTTTGTGGAAAATCGGCCGGTTTCCGGAATTCAGAGGATCCTGTATTCAGAGGTTTTTAGTACATTGAATAAAGAAGGAATTAAATCGGGACTATGAAAATTGTCCGGTTTCGGGAGGATTCCGGTATTTAGAGGGTCCGGTATTCGGAGTTTCTACTGTACATTTTAAATAAATACATAACAACTGATGCATTGGTGAAATTGGAAACTGAAGCATGAAACCTGTTGACTGCTTTTTTTGTATATCACAGTATTTTCAGTCACATGTCACATTGAATGAACGCACGTAACATCGTCTCGTGATGTAATACAATATGCCCTTGATAAATCAGGTGACGATGCAATCACCGACGTGCATGAATAGCTATTGCACAGCGAGGCAGGTAACTGTAAACGTCAATTTTGTTACATCCGGATATCAATACATATAAGTTGCATGTAACAGCAAGATGTTGATGATTTATCAAAATTTAAGATATATCCACAATAATTATACTTGGTTGCATACATCGACTCCAAACATACATGTAGCACCAATAACAAATAATTGTTATCTATGCCCCTGGATATGGTAGTACAACCGTACCAATAGTATACGATAATATGATCTGCTCTTTATATATGCAATGTACCAACATTATGGGTATGCGATATTTATACGAGTATTATATATATACAAATATGTAACCAGCAGAAAAATGCTACTGTACGGACAAGAGCCTGCACAATGCAGTGGCGTTTTCTGGTTTAAACCAGTAGCATATTTCACCAGCATTGCAAAGTATACTTTCCTAGCAAAGAATACTTTGAGGGAGAAATCTTCAATTTTAGGATAAATTTATTAATTTTTATTATACTGAATTTATTACATTATCACAGCCAATTTGGCTGTGATAATGTAATACATTCAGTATAATAATTCTGCATACTTTTAATCATCAAATATATGCAGTTGTTTGTTCTATATGAAATTATGCATTTCAGGAAAAATAAATGATTGCTCCCTCAAAGTATGCTTTGCTAGATAAGTATACTTTGCAAGTTCGAAATCAGCTACTGGACTTCCATATCCCAGGATGCAATATAGGGAGACATAATTATTGTTTTCGTCCATTCTTTAGATATGGCATTTTTTTCGGGCAGAATAAACATTAATTCACCTTTAACGGATAGACTAGACGTATTTCTATGAAATGTGAATCCTAGAAGCATTTTTTAGTAAAAGTTGGCAACCTGACTTTTTAACATAATTAAGGTATGCTGAATTCAACTAGCCCGGTTGCCAAGCTGAATTTTGAGTTTTTGACTATCTAATTAGCATAAACAAAATGGCTGCCAAATTGAAAATTTTCGGCACTTTCTTGTGACAGGCACTACGATTAGTTCATGTTTTTTTCGGTTACAATACTTTCTTGGCATTATTTGCTAGAACATGTCGTCTAGTATCAAAATCCACCATGTGTGGTGTGTCTTCATAGCTTAGCATTCTTTTTCAAATCCAAGATGGCCGCCAGAAACATGAACACACTATTATTTGCACACAAACCTACATTTGATGACGATTTTGAGGGTACATGTATATGCACACGTTTGTTGTGCTACATTTGTAATAAGCATCATAAATATATGTCTGCAATTGAAATAGTATAAATGAAATTGAAGTTGCGAAAAAATCCAAAATGGCCGCCAGAAAAGTAAACATACTATAAAGTGTGCATATACATATTTCTTTATGATTGTAATTGGAGGGGATGTGCACACATTTCCTGTGGTAATAAGCAACAACAATATATTTCTGTAATTGTAATAGTACATATGAAATCTGAGATGCAACAAAAATACAAGATGGCCGCCTTAAATATATGACAGTACTATAAATTGCACATGACCAGCCATATTAGTGTAATGTTGATGATATATACACATGGTGTCCATGTTAATATGCACGATAAGTATATTTTAAGTCCCAAGTAAGTTTAAGTTATATGTTCACGTTGGTCTGTGGGCTGATATTATTTTAACTATGATAAATAGTCATTTTCATTCAAGAAAACTTTCGCCAAAGTGTCACGTATACTATGATTTGGTATCACTCTACAACGTTATATATTGCTGCTACAAATTCCAGTCAGCATGTACAGTTGTTAGACAAATCACATAGTATTCATGCAATGCCTCTGATCGTTAATTTGTTGCTGGCATACACACATTGACGTGCATTGTAATCCTGATTTCCGGCATTTGCAGCGTTGTGTTTTGCACTGTGTCTGGCATGCACATGCTACCATCTCGAGACAACTGTCTGGAATGGGACTCAATGACATCAGTATTGGCTGCAGTCCGGATTACCCGAGTCTCCATCCCATTTCAGACGGTGAAGGGAGCTCAGATGTTGGGCAATGTACATTTCTCCATATCATCGCTTGATAGTGAACTCTCATCAAATGGAAACGTAGCGCATCACTTGTTGGGGCCATGGCCTCTGGTCTGCCCATCTTGGAAAACAATATGTGCCGTGCTGCATCAACAGAGTCCGTTCTCTGGACATTATATATTCGGCAGACAAATGCTTCTGAAGATTTTATGGTTTCTTCTGTGAGTGCACCAATGCCCAAGTTCTTCAGCAACTTATGGTGCACTTCGAAGACTTTCCATGATGATTGTTTGGTGTGATTCGCGATGTATGAGGTTGTGTCACACCCAGTTAATGCGTGAAATGCTAACAAGGATTCTGCTGAGCCTCTGGTAGTTTGTTGAAAACTGCATCAATGGGTATATACCGCCGTTTCTTAGATGTGCCAGACATCATCCAGAGATGCTCACATTGTTGCATACGTTCAAAGTGAGACACCAACAGCAGGAGAACATCAGTGTCTCTGGAGGACACAACAACTGTATTGAAGTGGCTGTGTACGGCATGCAGCACCAATCTCGTGTCTGCTTCTCTTGTGTGGATTTCAGAGGTATCAATCAGTTGTACATGTTGATGATTTGACCTCGAGTTCCTCTATAAATCCACCGGCAACTACAATGTCTTTATTCCTAGGCGCCTGGGAACACAGTTCCTCAGACAGGAAATTTGCTAGATCTGCTTTATTATCAGCTAGTGACAGGAAATTCGACCAGTTCTTTGGAAGAGGTACATCACGGCCTTCCACAAGCCGCCTGATGGGCCGTGCGCCTTTACTGCGTCGCGTTCTGGTTGTACTCTTGATTGATTCTGCCCTGTATCTGTCGAACACAATATCAATTCTTTGATATTTGGAACCCGCCTTCATCACTGTGTTGACGTATAAGTCGGCAAGATCTCCAAAGGTCACAGCATCATCAGGCTTTCCAAGAGTTACTACCAATGCCTGTCCATCAATGATAAGGCAAGATGATGTGTCAGGTAGTTGAATCGTCTCGGGACAGTCTATGCCTTCTGATATGACGTTAGCAAGTACCGACTTGTTTCCTGTGCGTAGTGTACCATTCATTTCGGCAAGGGATACAGGGACCGGAAGCAGCTCATGCTCGAGTACAGATGGCAAATCAACTGGCCGATCCGCCTCATATGCAGTAATGAGACGCCGGAGGACATTTCTGTCAGCCTTCAGAACAGTTTTCTTGTCTTTGTCCTTTGTGTGCTAAGCCACTTCATATAAAGTGGCGAATGTTGGGGCGTTATTCCTGCGCAGAGGTTCATGGAATGTAACATCTGGCTCATCACACTGCTCAGCCACGATCATCCTGTCCTGAACGAATGTCTTGACTTCTGCTTGTCCAAGCTCCTTGGCACTTAGTAGTGAATCTTGAATGGACTCTGTTGCTAGGTCTTTCGTAGCAATGTTTTGCAACATATCTGGATGTGATACAGATGCGAACACGCTGAATCCTTGGAAGGTAGAAAGTAATGAACTCTCGTCAGCATTGTCTCTTGTTTGTCGTGATTTGGTTGCTTCGTTATGAATGTCTGTACTCCCTCGGTGGAGACCGTACAGTTCATGTGTTTGTTTCTGCTATGTGCGATCTCAGGTTAAAGGAGAGCGTCCACCTGCACAGAGCTGTTGTCGTCTTGGTTTATACCAATGATACCACCTCCCTTTTTGCCTGTGCCGTTTATCCATTCCATGGCCTGGTCGGGATCTACTTGGCTGAACTTTTGTGCAGATCTCTTGACAACAAAATTGCCCCTTTGAAACTCTGATAGAACTGGTTCCGGAAGCTGATACATCTCCACTAGATACACTGGACCCCATCGTGCATAGTTCAGGTGGTCATATCGCTTGAAGTAGGGCAACATCAGACTGAACGAGTAAAGATGGAGATTCCAGATGCCATCACGTTGAGCTCGAGTGTATTGTAGCAGTATTGCGACCATGTCCATATATTGCCACCAGAAGCTGAAGTTCACATCATCAGATCTATGCTCAACAAATTCATCCAGTAACGTCCTGAACTTTTCCTGATCCAGAAATGTTATCAGTTCAGGAATAGTATGTTGGTCGTCATCAGCAGCCATCCTGCCAATGCAAACATGACAGTCCTCGTCCGCATTTGCAACAGATGAGAGAAAGCTTGGCATCAGGAGACGCCACAGAGCTTGCAAAGTCAGTTTATGTGCTCTCAAAGCTTTGTTGTATGCCTTTCCTGTCAAAACACGTTCTACAGTGCCTTGTCCGAGGAGTCCACTCTCCACCCACACCTCAGCTAGTCCGGAACCATTCATATGATCTCCTATCGCTTTGAGGAAGTTCATCGACACATGGAGACCACCAAGGCGAGGTATTAACGTATCCTGGTATTCGGGAACAGACCACTTCAGCTCCATAAGTCTACAGTACAGCGCTTGGTCGACTGTGAGTACTGTAAGTGCCTGTCCAAAATGTGAAGATATTGCCATGCATCTCTTCACGGCGGTATTCAAAGTATCCATTTTGTGAGCGGGGGCAAGGATTATAGGCAGATATCCTACAGCTGTCTGGTCTGGTTCCTCTGATGACAATGACTGGTTGAATACTGTCCAAGAAGCTTTTATTTCTGAATTTTGACGACGCATGAAGAAAGCTAGTTCTGTTGCTTTTGCTTTTCTTGCACACTCATTGTCCTCCTCAGATTTGCTGAAGTATGATTCGTCGGCTGGTGCTGTGAATGTTGGCTTGCATGTTCCATGCTTTATACTGACAGAATGCAGCCTCTCAAGGGCATTTGGCACAATCAAAGTATGTCTTGTCGACAGCTCGAGATTTTTCAGAGAGACGTCAGTTGTTTGGCCTCGCTGCCATGCTGCCATTTGAGTTGCATGGAAAGTATTCTTTCCATCGAGTGTTTCATCAAGGATGTCAATGTTATCACATGTGTAATGGATGAATTTATTTGCCACAATGTTTGGTGGAATGACAGCACCAGTTGCTTGGTCCAATGATTTGAGAGTACTCTCAGCCAATGAAGTGTCAACTTGCAACACCTGCTCATAACTCAAACAATGCCCTGCCTTGTTGAATAATCGTACCAGGTCTTTTGACCGTGTGGCTTGATGAAGAGTACTTGCGAGACCAACATGTTTTGGAGTCCATTTCTTGCCACCACTGACACAGTAAACTAGATCTTGTGCCAAACTCAGAACTCTGCTCTGAACATGTTCTTCATTGTTCCCACTGCTATCATCGTCAAGGGATGCTTGGCCATCGACGATCAGTCTCAGTAGCATATATAAACTATCTGGAACGCATGCTATAGCATCTTCTTCACTGACAGAGAACCCTTTGTGTCCTGGCGTTTCCATCATGTCTCCACGGATCTTCAGAGCTACATGAACAAGTGATAGGAAAGTGTCATCCTGTGGCTCATATTTAGGAAAACCTAACTTCTCGCTCTCCTGTGTGTCTACTTCAATCTTCAAAACTGATGTTGGCTGGTACTCAGTGGGAATCAGTACTGTTTTTCGTTCCGATATACACCTGTCAAGAGGTTGAAAGAAATTGAAAATATCCCCAAGCTGTGACTGCAAATTTTCCTTGAATGTCCCTCTTCTGCTTTGATAGGACTGCTGAATCGTGGTTGACGATTCTTCAGAAAGCTCCTTATACCTTTCCCATACATCATCGAGAAGAATCACGTGTCCTTTGTCAGCTGATTGGCGGAGCTCCTGGCAAAGCCATATCATAGCAAGGTCTGTATTTGATGATTCCAGCTTTGTTTTGGATGTAGACCTGTTGAATGCGCTGAGACAATTCAGATGGTATTTGGCCTCAGCTGCAAGTAAGTCAATAACTCCTGCCAATCGAAGGCCAACTTCGTAGTCAAGATGTGATGCTTGAATTATTTGGTCACTCATTTGCGTAGTCATGACCGAGATCAGTCGTGACTTCTTACTTGTAGTTGTTTGACAGAATATGCAAAGGCTCCAGTTGACTCGCTGCACACCTTTTCGTAATGAACGCCTCTCACATGTACCACCTGGAACACTTGTGCTGCAACATTCTCCCTCTGTTGAAACATCAGTCTGTGTCTTTCGAAGACGTTCTATTTTACCCTTGTGTGTGAAGCCGGCATAGCACAGTTTGTGCCACACAAGAGATACGGGTGTGGCAGAACCTAATGCAGTCTCAATCCGATCAATTACGTCTATATGTTTGGAGTCCCTCAGTTTCTTTCTGCTACATGCTGCATGCCTGACTGTTGTCAGTCCATATTCAGTTGCTTCACTCAGGTTTGTTTTGGGTTTATGCGCTTGGCAGAAAATGCACTGGCTGTAGTCTACAGGTGACGGCCTCTTCAAGCTAATCATGGGATCCATTGTAGCCCACAAACAATCCCTTTTATAAGCGTATGTAACTAGAACAACGCCGGTATGTATTTAGTATGTAATAAAATATCGTGTTTCGGTAAGGCACAACAAGTGTGATCTTTTCAAAATTCGATAATACACATAGTATAGTAGCATACGTATAAATGATAGCGATGATGCATTCTGAGGGCCAATGCGATAAACTTTACTACAACCGAAAAAAATGATAGCGCTGTTGAGATTTGAACACTAATGGAATTTTATTAATAAATGACTGCAGATGTTGAGTCAGTGACATCTATTTTGTTGTTGTTGCTATTGTTGTTGTCGTTATATATACGATGTTGATTATATCCAGGCGCTGTATTTCATGATTGAGCATAAAGTTGCTACAGAAAATGTGTGCACATCCCCTCAAAATTACAATCATAAACAAATATGAGACGCGCCGCGACATAACGTACCTTCGGGTATTTGGAATTTTCGCCGTAAATGGTTTGGAAAATTGAAAGTAATTTTTGTACGAATTTGACGAAAATTGCAGGGCAAATGCTGAATTTAATTCCGCATTTGCTCTGAAATTTGCGTCAAATTCTGAAGTCATTTGCAGGAATAATGTTCAATTTTCACAACCTTTTACGGCGAAAATTCCAGATACCCGAAGGTACGTTATGTCGCGGCGCGTCTCATATGTATATTCAAGTGCAATTTATACATTGTAGTAATTTCAATATTTTGGCGGCCATGTTGGACTTTTTCGCAATTTGAATTTCGTTTATACTATTAACAAATAGAGAAATATACTTATCATGCTCATTAAAACAGACAGCATGCGGACATGCCATCAAAAGTACAACCAAAATGTCTGTTCAAGTGAGTTTAGTAGTATTTTTTCATATTTTTGGCGGCCATCTTGGATTTTCATAAAAGCAAGCCCATTAGCAATCCACACCCAGGAGATTTTGATACTCGATGACATGTTCTAACAGAAAAATACAAAGAAATTATGGTGATGAAAAAATGCACTCGGCAACTAGTAGTGCTTGTCCCAAGACAGTGCCGAAAATTGTCGATTTGGCAGCCATTTTGTTTATGCTAATTAGATGGTCAAGACCTCAAAATTCAGCTTGGCAACCGGGCTAGTCGAATTCAGCATACCTTAATTATGTTAAAAAGTCAGGTTGCCAACTTTTACAAAAAAATGCTTCTAGACTCTTATACAGGGCCCTTTTCTAGAAACATGTCTTGTCTAGGACGTGTTATTTGAAATTATTATATCAAACTTGAGTTGTCACTTTGATATCAAGGGCGAAAACAACTATTTATTCCCTCTATTTATTTGTTGATGTGCAATGATTATACTTTATAATATGTCAATAAAATATGTATTTAGGGTATGCAGTTAGTTGATATAAGTAATTTAAAAATGTCCTGCCTCATTTACATATCAAAATAGCCTGATACAACCGCGTGTCTCTATCAGTAAATTAAAGATTACTAAGTGATTATATCTGTATAGCAGGCACAAGTTACACAATTGTACACTTATTCAATTCTTACAAAGAACACGTGTGCCTAACACTAACAGGTGGACTTACAATAATACATTTCCTTGGTCTCAAAAGAAGACTATATTGGAGTTGCAGTAAACGATTCCATGGATCTACCGGTCAGGTTGCTGAAATATCATGGTATTGCGCATAATGAATATTTGGAGGATGGTAAACATGCATATGAAGTTTCAAGTCAATGAGTGAAGCGGTTGAGGAGATATAACATACGTAAACACTTGAACGCAAAGTTTACACAAACTTTAACGCAAACTTCTAAGACATTTGACCTTGGGCATGTGGGCAGCATGGGTATTGTGCACAATGAATATTTGGAGGATGGTAAACATACATATGAAGTTTCAAGCCAATGAGTGAAGCGGTTGACGAGATATAACATACGTAAAAACTTTAACTCAAAGTTTACAAAAACTTTAACATAAACGTCTAAGACATTTGACCTTGACCTTGGGCATGTGGGCAGCATGGATATTGAGCACAGTGAATATTTGGAGGATGGTAAACATGCATATGAAGTTTCAAGTCAATGAGTGAAGCGGTTGATGCAAATGCGGACGCACGTACGTACGTACGGACGTCAAAGTGCCGACTATATCGCGCTGTCCGCAAGCGGGAGCGACAAAAATGGACAATTGCCTCTATATTTGATCTCCGTACACAAGTCACCTATCTACAACAGCCAGTTTTGTGCTTTCCCATGGCTGGCTGTTATAGAGAGGTTCTCAACAACAGCCAGTTTTGTGCCTTCCCATGACTGGATGTTATAGAGAGGTTGCACTGTAATTAATAGTTAACAAGTATGTGTGTCTAAACATGATTCCTTGGTATAAGATTCATGTCAGTTCTTGTTTATTGCACGTGCCGCAATTATGATATAATTCAGAGCCCGTTAATTTGACAGATATTTGCAACATTAACATAATGACAATTAACCTGCCAATAGGAACAATGACATGTAGTAAACCTAACCACATTTTATGAACAAGTTCATAGTGACTAATACTTGTTTCAGAATGAACATTGAAACGTGTGCATATTGACTGAACTACATGTATGTGATAAACAACGTTACAACGGCAGTTGCACCGATGTATGTTGTAATTAGGTTTTATGCAAATTTTCATATCGTTTGGAGGCGAACAAACTTGAAAAACATTTCATTTTATATAATTACGTATAGTGATTGAGAAGTTTGTCTGAGAATATAATTGACACATTTCTTAAGTGCGTTTAAGAACATTTTCATAGCTACTAATGTTTGTCAGAGAACTGAAATATTATGCAAATTTTCATAGCGAATAATGTTTGTCTGAGAATGGGAAATTTTCATAGCGACTACAATATGTGGGAGCGATGGTACGTTTTAAGAATTTTTTTATAGCGACAAATATTTGTCTGAAAACAGTAATGTTATGAAAATTTTCATAGCGACTTCAATATGTATGAGGGATAGTACAGTTTATGAAAATGTTCATAGTGAGAGCGATATTACATTTTATGAAAAATGTTCATAGTCAGAGGGATAGTACGGTTTGTGGACATTTTCATAATGACTATTGTTGGTCTGAGAACGGAATGTTATGAAAATTGTCATAGTGACTTCAATATGTGAGTAACAACGGTGGTTGATCTGATTCTTACTGAGCAATTCTTATGACATTTTTCATAACGCTTGAAGGCAAAGGAGGTTGTAGAGAGATGTAATCTATGAAATCGTTCATGGTAACACCAATCAGTCGTCGGCTACTAAAATGTGGTGAAATATTATAATTTCCATAGTCAAGACATGTCTGAATTTTTCATAACCTCCTTATGCAAAACTGGAGCCTGTTTGAAGTGATATCTTTTTACGAACTATGCAACGTCTGATGAATCGAGGAGAGGAGCTGATTAATTTAAATCCGCATGTGTACATTTGATCATTTACTGAAAATATTTCCGTAATTTTCAGCGCGCATCTGACGTGTAACGGTATATCTTCCATCTACATGTTTTCACATACATATAATTCCAGCACAAAAATATTTACACAATTCCCTAACATTTGATTGGTCCGTAGCAATTCTCTGTCCAGAATTTATATCCCAGTAAACTCCATGCCGAATTACTTTCCGTAACCTTCAGGCGCAGTTAAAATAATTCTTAAGAAAACGGAAAATAAACACATTTTCTTGATGAATTTATTTCAAATGCTGGAATTATAAGGAATGTATGGCCTTTTTGTTGAATTTATCCGGGATATAAACTTGGAAAAGTCGCGGGAATACTGGACGAGGCCTTCCGGCCTTCGTCCAGTATTACCGCGACTTTTCCAAGTTAATACCCCGATAAATTCCACAAAAAGGCCATTCATTCCTGTAATGTTCAGTTCTCTTATAGTTTCACATGTTCGCCTCTACTTGGTACATGTATGTTATAGGTTACATGTATCATACATGGCGTAAAACGAAAGACGACTACTTTGATCTGAGGTAATTAATGTAACGTCGGAAAAACGTTGCGACGTCGTCACAATAATGAGCGATGTGACGTTCAAATCGCATTCAGTGTATGTGCTAAAAGTTGACTAAATCAGCAAATTTACATCTGAATTGCAGAAAAAAACATCAGTATGTTCAGAAATGAGATCTGTATCCGAAAACGTCAAAAAGTAAAACTTTCAAAATGTTGCCATAAGGTACCTTTTCCCACGGGGCTATTTGATCAGGATATAAACAGTGACACATCAAGTAGTATAGAGGGAGTCAAAATGATACCACCTACGGTGGTATCATTTCCACCCCTCTATACTACCCCCACCACCCCCGAAAAGTAAAAAAAATTGGTTAATGAGGAAAGTCTGTACCTACAGTAAATTTATGAATTATTTCGGCATAGGTTTTTTGGAGAAAATAATTATATTCTCCCAAGAGAGAGAATCGAATTTTGAAAAGAGTGAGTCAAAATGATACCACCAGCGTTTTTAACGTTATTGAGCTGTATTGAATGATAAAAAAATGGTCTTGTAGTCCCAATTATATTGAACAGAAAAAAAAATAATACCAATATTATTGAGAAAAATGGATAATAAAATACAATTGGAATTTAAAGTTTTTAATGGCTGTGTCGAAGAAGTTTACGAAGAATACGGGGGTTATAGTCCTATATATAAATTCTATAAAATGAAAACACTAGGCGATATTGAATACATGAAATATCAGTTTAATTTATTACGCTCCGATAAAAACGTTGCATTTACAATATAATACCGACAATTATGCGAACTATACAAGAGGCAAATACAAACATTAAGACGGATAATGCGTATCGGATATGAAACTAAGGTGTATTATATAAAATTCGTTTACAAATATACATTTCTACGATATCGCTTATAAAGAAATTGAAAAAAATATTATTGAACAGAACTAATTAATTTATGTTGTAATCACAACACCAAGCAGATGACTATGTTCAAATTACACATGTTATGAACATGCAAATTAGGTGTCCCACCTTACACACATATTAAGTGTCCATTTTAGAGAGATTTACACGATTACATCTTCCGGGATGAACAATAAACACACTGTAATATATACTACACACACGGTTATTTATAGCCGAGTATATTTCACCTTATCGATGGTATGTAAACGGAATATCGAATTACACAGGTGGTGTGTACACAATTTATAAACACTTAGTGGGGTTCACGAATTTCCGGGATGGTTCGCTATTTAATTAATTGTAAAATTATTAATAATTTAAAGCGGAACACCCCCTATTATATAGAAAACATATTAATTAATTGATATAATATTTCCACCAACAAAGTTAGGTTTATATACGAGAAATAAACACAGTTAAGTGTCGGGACGCCGGCAATAATATCTGAAGAGTGAGAGAGGTTTCGCCACATGTACTTCACTTTGGCCGCTCTACACATTATAGCGGATGGAGGTAATGAAGAGGAGGGGTCCGCGGTATCGGTCCGATGATGGGGTGGAGGAGATGTGAGCGTGACACACCTCGCTAAGCCGAAAAAAGAGAAGAGAAGAGAAGACATTTAAGCGAAGGCTTAGCGGGGTGGACCCAGAAGTGTTTTGCTGGCGCGAGTTCGAGTCTCGGTTGGACCTATAACTTATTATGTTTACTGCAACAATATAATTAACTTTAGGAATGATTTTTTTATTACTGATTATGATGTTTACTGATTTAAATTGCTTACTGCACCAATATAATTAATTTTATATTGGTGCTGTAACATTTCCTCCGACTTTATTTCCAAGTTTTTACCCTAAATTTATCCCAATCAGTACACTTAATTTTGGGCATGGTGGCGCGCGCTTTGATTCTAATATCATTTTTTAATCGGCCACGCTTTGGACACTATAACGTCGATGCTATTTTTCTTAGACCTAGCGAGAACGGATATTCTATCATGTTTTCTACTTTTTTTCTCGAGTTTTCCACCCGCCGCCCTAATTACCATACAAAGTATTCCAGATAAAACGGTAATTCCACTCAAAACCCCTGCAAGTGGAACCGTTACAATTGTAGATAGCGTTGCAGTAGTCCCCGTACCACTCATTACAGATAAACTTGCCAGAACCGTACTAGATGCTTCAGCTATGTTCGCTTTGCGCTTATATTTTTTAGCGTTTCTTTTTCTATTTGTACATTCTCTAACTAAAATATCCTGCATAGCGACGATATTATCCAACCTAAAATCTGAACTTCTTTCGTGAATTGGATACAGTGTTGATGGAGTGGTATTGACAATTGGATACAGTGTTGATGGAGTGGTATTGATAATTGGATACAGTGTTGATTCGTTCATGATTTTCAATATATTAGTATTTTACAAATTAAGTTCAATTAACAATGTAACAATAGTGGAAGAACTCGCGGGGTCAGCGATTTTCGTAACAAAGTTAATAACACTACCTTCGGAAAGTCTAATTGAATCGTCACCGGCGAACAAAATCACCGATGAAATATCTCCAGCGAGTTTATTGACTCCAATTGCCCGTTCTTCACCATCCACTACAAGATTTACGATGACCGCGCCCACAGGTTTACCATTAGCATTAACCGAGCAGACAGCCATTCGGAGAAGCGTACCTGGAGATGTCATGGTGTATCCCCCATATTTATTGGTCGCTTTGGAACCGAACGAATATTCATAGAGCCCCTCATTCAAGGGGCCCCGCTTCTCAGCCCAAATTGTGATGACACGTTTTTGCGTTTTCAATGTTTTCACCAATCGGGCAAGCCCCCCGATAGAGGTATGGGCCTCAGCACGAATCTTTTCAGAGATCTCATCAAGTGCTTTGTTCGTGGCTCTACGAACACGTTTCAGTTTTTCGGAAACTTCGGTTATTTTTCCATCTAGTTCAGTAAGTGCTGCTTCACTGTTGAGAGAGTCTTCTGAGCGCAACACCCTATACGCCTCCGTAAGGGCCACCTGGTGGTCTACTCGGGCTTTCTCAACCCCCAACCGGGCCTCTTCCCGAAATTCTATTATTTTTCCATCTAGTTCAGTAAGTGCTGCTTCTCTGTTGAGAGAGTCTTCTATATAAGCCTCCATAAGGGCCGCCTGGTGGTCTTCTTGGAGTCCCTCAACCCCCAACCGGGTCTCTTTTTGAAATTCTGTTATTTTTTCACCTTGTTCAGTAAGTGCTGCTTCTCTGTTGAGAGAGTCCTATGAGCGCAACACCCTATACGCCTCTGTAAGGGCCGCCTGGTGGTCTTCTCGGACTTTCTCAATACCCGTTCGGGCCTCTTTTTGAAATTTGGTTATTTTTCCTCCTAGTTCAATAAGTGCTGCTTCTCTGTTGAGAGAGTCTTCTGAGCGCAACACCCCATACGCCTCTGTAAGGGCCGCCTGGTGGTCTTCTCGGCTTTCTCAATACACGTTCGGGCCTCTTTTCGAAATTTGGTTATTTTTCCTCCTAGTTCAATAATTAATGCTTGACCCTCTGAGAGCAACACCCCATAAGCCTCCTGGTCTATCGCAGTAGCCGCTCGGACTCCCTCAGTTTTTCCTCGGGCCTCTTCCCCAACTTGTGCAGTCGCCGTCAGCACGTCTACTCTAAGCTGTGCTATACTCCTGTTAATCCCTTTTGTGACCGCCGATATAGTTTTATTGATCAGGGCCTTGGTTTTTCCGGTAGTTAAAAAGTCGCTCTCTGTCGGGATGAATCCCCCTTCTGCCGGTTCCAAATTCTTTGAATATGTCACCCAATCCCGATTGGAATTGGAAGAACTACCTGGTACGTATATACTCATAATAATTAATTTTAAGAAAAATAAATTATAATATTGGGGCACCTATACTCAATTGGAAATTACGAAATCGGGTAATAGTTATTCAACTTTCTCGCTTGATCATCGAGAATAGAGACCGTAAATTCGTGGATGTGTCCCGTTTCCAAAACTTTCATCTCGGGGTGTGGGAAGTCTAAGGTCACCGTCTCCCCAAAGAAACAGTCGCTGGCTTGTAGGGTTTTCAGTAATGTGCTGGGAGATCCGTCTACCGTGTTGTACGATGTGTTCACCCGATCCAGGTGTACCCTGAGATTTTTCGTGAGGGTGAAGTCCACGGGGTTATCACCGACGTACTCACCCGAGACAAACACTCCTTTATTTGCGGAGTATGTCTCTCTGAAACCGAGTTGACTACCCAACCCCCGGGAGATCACTACCTTACTATCAGGGCCGATGGTCATTGTTGGAAGTCTGGTAGCCTTCAATAATGTGAGGTTGACTCTACCGCCAAGCTCTGAGGTGACAAAATCTTTGAGCTGTATAAAACTCCACCGTCCGGGAGGCAGCTTTACACCTACTTGTCGTCCATCCTTCACATAGTAAAATCCTTCACTCTTCCCCACATTCCGCCACCCAACCGTGAAGGTGATTGATCTGAGACCGACCCGGCGTTTTCCGCAGCAGTTGTCGATTGACTTTTGAAGTTGACAACTCTCTTTTTGAACATTAGTGATAGTAGCAAAAATAATAATATCTTTCAATGGATACCAAAGCATTTAGCTTCAATTCAAAGGCAAAGTACTCGGTCGGAGGTAAATATACACAAAAAGACGTTGTGAACCCCCTTGTACACCCAACTGTAACGGTTAGACCGGACAGTGGCTTTACCACCAACTTTCCCGATGTCACAAAATTGTGTAACCGAAATCACACAATTGTGAGACAGGTTCTTTTAATATAGATCTGGTGTGGCTGTACATAGGCATAGACAAATAGTCAAAGTCAATTTACACATTTTTAAGCAGTCAATGATAACTATGGCACTATTTATCCAGCAAAACACAAGTTACAGTATCTTCTAAACGTTCCACATAGATAAGTTTCCCTGTGAATGCATGAGTCCTAGGTTGTCACTGAATACACAAATGTTCATAGATGCACAACAAATATTTACCCACATGGTATGTGCACGAGACTAAATAATATGAACTGAGAATCCTAACATTCAAAATGGTACACTAAGGTGTCGCACTGGTGTCATGGAGGACAGTAAACCACATGTACTATGATGTCACAAAGATGTCCACTAAGAAAAATATACCACGAAGATGTCCAATATGGATAATATGTCACTAAGATGCCACGAAGAATTCCACTCAGGATTGCATACCCACAAAGATGTCCACTGAGGACAATATGTCACTAAGATTCACATGTGTTCACTCCACCGACAATCTGTCATAATGGTGATAATACCCCAGTAATGTTAGTCTATCTCATCAATGTTCACATCAGTTCACTCCCAAAGGATACAATATCTCTCATTCACACAAATGACATCGCCTCATGTCATTCTCGGTTATTTCTATCTATGGAAATATCAGTCTCGACCCGCCATATGCTGCTCAGGAATGGCAATGCCCGTGCCGTGGAATGGAAAGGAATCCCCCAGAGGATGGACACCCAGGAATCGCCCCATCAACATAAGCCACAGTGTCTGGAATCCACAGATCTAGCTCACATATACAGGAATAAAATGTACAACGTTCTCCACACAAAGTACTAATAGGTTTTCCCACAATCTGATCTCTCTAAGCAATGACCACACATGCATGCCCAGTGAACTATTCACATAAAAATGCTCAATACTTGTCCAGCATGACTGACCACTGTATATGATATCCACTACCAGTAATTGTTAACAATGCAACTCACCTGTAAAATGCACCTGGGTACAACTTACCTGTGCAATCAATAGTACAGGCATGTATACTGCACAAAATTAGACACAATCTATACTGAGCAACTGCACAATTTTGTGACACCCGACATCAATGATAAAAATAAAGTGCATAGTTTAAACATAGATCCCAAAATAAAGGAATTTCATCAATGTTTAGGCAAATGGAAAAAAAGAAAGCTCACCATACTAGGTAAAATAACTGTCATTAAAAGTTTTGCATTTCCAAAATTAATATTCCCTTTAACAGTTCTAGACAATCCGGAGCAGGAGACTTTAAAGCAAATTATACGCATTATGTTTGATTTTCTCTGGGATTTAAAGCCTGATAAAATTAGTAGAAACATTATTGTTACAACGTTCAAAGAAGGCCGGCTAAAAATGATAGAATTAGAATCTTTTATTGATGCACTAAAGGCTACATGGGTCAAACGACTTGCAGAAACTGAAAATCACGGAAAATGGAAAGTACTATATTTAAATTATTTGAAGCCTTTTGGTGGTGTACATATATTTGAAGGAAATGTAAACCAAACAGACGTAAAACATTTGATAAAAAATAATTTTTTGACTGATGTTCTTAAATCATGGTGCAAGCTAAACTTCTGCGATAATCCAGACACAATATCAAAGCAAATTTTATGGAACAATTCGAAAATAAAAGGTAATGGAAGAATGTTTTACTACAAGGAATGGGCTAATAAGGGGATTAAATATATAGAACAACTATACGATTATAGAACTACATCATTCTTCAATTTTACAAAAATAAAAGAACTATTTGATGTTAGTAATAACGATTACCTAAAATTCTTCAAAGCGGATCTCCTGTTTCTCCCTCACGATCGCGTTGGTCGCAAGACGTACAAGTACGCACTGACAATCGTTGACGTAGCGAGTCGCTATAAAGGGGGCTGAGCCATTGGCTACGAAAGAGTCTAAGGAGGTGGCCGAGGCTCTTTCCCGAATATATAAACGGAGTCCTCTCAAATGGCCGAATCTTCTCCAGGTCGATCCCGGCCGCGAGTTCATGGACGCGGTCTCTCATCTATTGTCTAAACACAACGTTTCTGTCAGACGCGGTCGCGTCAACATCCACCGAGACCAGGGAATCGTGGAGCGGTTCAATCGAACCCTGGCTGAGAGACTGTTCGGTCTCCAATATGCCAAAGAGCTGCTGCTTGCGCAGCGGGACCCTCATTCGCGATCGCTCGAGTGGGTGGCCAGACTGCCCGCCGTGGTCTCCGTAGATGCCATCAAGTCTAAAAAGGTGACGAGCAAGCCCTCTGCCGTCTCACTTGGGCGACCCGTTGGTTTAGAGGAGCAACAGCTTCCATCGGATGTTAGTTTAAACAATATTTTATTGGCAAATGTACAATATACATGTTACATAACAAAATACAAGGATTTGAAAACAAGCTAGAAGCTTATATGAATTCATCTCCCTACAAGATATAAGACAGTGTAACATACAAATCATATGTAGTGCGCATTGCAATATACAAATTTGACTGATTATATTGTTTATAAACGTAGTGTTAGAGAAGGAACAAAGATAATATAATGAAATAAAAAAGAGAGGAAAGGAGTGGTGATTTTGATGGTGAGAGCTGATCGGATAACCTCTGTTAACTGACTGTACCATGCGTCTTACTACTCGGGGCTGCCGGCGTGACTTATGATGAAGACGATGCGTAGTATTCCCCCCCTCCCAGCAATACATTTTGGTCTGACATATAATGATGAATATAGTTAATACGATTAGAACCGCATAGTTGCTGTAATATATTTGTGAACTTGTAGGAACACGTGTTTGTTTTTCTCTAATGAAAGGTGCTCATTTCCGTTTAAAAGATTATCGGCAATTACTGGACAATCCAGCCCAGCTAAATATTGTTGATGCTGTAGTTCATAGTTTGTGCATGCTGTTAGGCAGTGGTCTACAGTCTCTTGTGATCCACAAGAACATAAAGGGGAATCTACTATTGATTTTCGGTATAGGTCGTAGTTGAGCGAGCTACAAGCTAGTCGTAGGCGAGCGTGCAATATTTGGTCTCTCCTGTTGCCTATGTTAAAAAGTTGTGTTGATTTAGATGTATTTTTGTTCATTCGATACTTAAAGATGGATAGGCTAGGTGAGTTTCTAATTTCTGCAGGTAATGTGTTCCATTCGCGTATAGCAGACGGTAAAAATGAGTTATTGTACATTTGAGTGCGGCAAGGAATATGTGGAATATCATCCGCGTTGCGAAGGGCGTAGCGATTTTGTACTTGAGTCGGTATAAGAGTATGTAGATAATTAGGTGTAAGATTATTATTTTTCATTTTAAAGAGTTGTATTAGTTTATGTTTTCTTCTTCTGGTACTTAGCGTTTCCCATTTTAAGTCGCGATATAAATTTTCTATACTGCATAGTTTTGTGGCTCCTGTTACTATTCGCGCGGCTTCATTTGAATTGCGTCCAAATCATTTTTCAGTTCACAAGTGCAATTGTCCCAAATGACATCGCCGTATTCTATGAGAGGTCGAATGGATGAGAAGTATAAACGTTCAAGACCCGATCTATTTAGGAGGAATTTCAATGAACGTAGGATGCCAATTCGTTGCCATGCTTTATTTATGCAGCGGGAAATGTGTGTTTTCCATTTACCATCTTCTGATAATGTTAAACCTAGGTGTGTATGTTCACTAATGGGGTTTAGTATTACATTGTTCATGATAAGATCTGGGTGTTGCGGTTTGTTTTGTTTTCGAGAAAATATCATTGTTTCCGTTTTTAATGGATTAAACGTGACCAACCAGTCTCGCGACCACTGATTAATTGTTTTGAGGTCATCGTTAAGAGAAATGGCGGAGGTGTTCGGGTCGTCGACTATGATGTATAAGCTCGTGTCATCGGCAAAAAGTCTAATATTCGATTTGATTTCCGTGACTATATCATTTATATAAAGTAAAAAGAGGAGTGGGCCTAGGATAGACCCTTGAGGAACGCCGGCATTAATAGTGGACCAGTGGGATGAAGAGTTTGCGTAAACTACTCTCTGTTGCCTGGAAGATAGATAAGATGTAAACCATCGGTGCAAATTGCCAGTAATGCCTGCTGAAGACAGCTTATAAAGAAGGCCACGGTGCCAGACCCTATCAAAAGCTTTCGATATATCACAAAAAACTGCACGAACTTCTTTGCCGTCATCCAAAGCCTTACATATATCATTATATACATATAGTAACTGGTTTACTGTTGAGTCTCCTTTGACGAACCCCGATTGGAATCGTGTGAGAATATTATTATTTACTATATAATTATATAGATACTTATGGATACAGCGTTCCATGAGCTTTCCCGATACAGCTTAAGAGTGATATAGGCCGATAATTTTGTGGATTTGAAGGATCATTCTTTTTGAATATTGGGATGACGTTAGCTAGTTTCCATGAACATGGAAATTGCGAGGAGTTGATTGATATATTGAATATTAAAGAAAGTGGTGATGAAAGCTCGTTTGCACCTTCTCTCAATAGGCGAGGACTTATAAGGTCTGGACCACATGCTTTGGACGGGTCGATACGGGATATAGCGTCACATATATCTCTTTGTGATATGTGAATAGAAGATATGTTGTGTTGGGGTAACGTAAGAGGTGGTAAAACTTGGTTACTGTCATCAATAGAAGATTGTTTACAGAAGTAGGCGTTAAGCATCTCTGTTTTTTCGAGGTCAGAATTGGCTTCAGTTCCATTTTCTATAAGTATTGGTATTTGTGGGGATGAGCCGGCTTTGTCTGTTAGTTGCTTGGCTATTTTAAACCATGTTTTTGCTAGAATGTCACTCGTATTGATTGTTTCTATCAATTTGTTTTTATGTTCTAATTTGCACTTTCGTAGGAGGCTTGTCACTTCGTTTCTTATTTTTCTGAAGTTGGCCCAGGCGCTTTCGGTTTTACACGATTTTGCTTTTTTGTGGAGTCTATGTCGTTTTTTTATTAGTCGGCGTAAGCTATTATTAAACCATGGGATATCATTAGGTCTAATAGTTACAAGTTTATTTGGTATAGATTTGGATGCAGCATCAGTAATTATATCGGTTAATGACTTTATCGTTGTTTCAATATCGTCAGGTTGAATTAAGTTAGCCCAGTTATGATTTTTTAGTATATCTCTATAAGCGTTAAAATCTCCTCGGTCATAAAGCCAAATTCGTCTCTTATAGATTGATATTTTGGGCTTATTAAATTTCATTACACAAACGATTGGGCAATGAAATCGGACAAGATCTGGTATAAATGGATCCGCGACAAAGCTGGTGAGAATCTGGTCTGTGTGTTTTATGAACATTAGGTCGATGAGGGATGATGAGTGCTCCGTGTAGTGTGTTGGTAAAGTAATTAACTGCTCGGCATTATACGAAGATATGAGCCTGTTAATTTTGTTAGATTTTGAGTTAAGTGTGTTAATATTAAAATCGCCTGCTATCAGGATATTGTCACACGTTTCGTTAAATGCACGATCAATGTTTTCTTCCATTAACGTCCAGTGAGCATTATTCGAGTCTGGTGGCCTGTATATGCCACCAATTAATAGTTTACGTTGGTGAGTGTTTACTTCGACCCAAACTGATTCAATGCCGTTTAAGTTTAGATCGCTGCGTTGTTTAGATAAAAGTGAATTCCGAACGTATATAGCTACTCCGCCACCAATTCTGCCTATTCTGTCACACCGAAAAGGAGGATTAAAGTTAGGTATGCACAGTTCTGTATTTAATGTGTCTGGTAATCGGATGTTGACGTCCGGTACCTCTATCAACCGGGAGAGCTCGAAGGTGGCAGCCGCCGTGCGACTGATCCCGTGTGGTCTCTCAATGTATATCATCTAGATCGATCTATTACCAAACCCGATGAGCCCGTGCTCTACTATTTGGATGATGGTCCATCTCGCGGGTTTGTTCGCGATGAACTTCTTATGGTGCCTTCTGACACCCAGCTACCCCCGGATCGTCAGAGTCTTTAGAGAGGTTCTGTATGTATTCCGTCTGATAACACGCGTCTTTTATCGTAGTACGCCGAGAGTCCTAATTTTTGTTGTCAGCACGTTTTCATAACACCGTCTTTCATTTTAAATCCTCTATTTTGTGCTACATCTATAATGTGTTTTCCATCTTCTGTAGTTTCGGTTAGTACTCGTTTATATCTATCCCAATTTAAATTGTTTGTTCTCTTCGACATTCCTTTCGCAGAGTTTTTGTTAATATAATTAATTTTTTCTGCAAAATAACACTTACTAGATAGCGCTATCGTTCTATCTTTATATTCCATTTTGAAAAGCCCGGGCTCTCTTTCACTCCACTTATTCCAAGCCAACCATTTATTCTTTTCTTTTTCAAACTCGTCTAGTAAGTTAGGTCTAATCAATTCCTCTATTGTTTTTCCACTAACTCCTACATACATACTATCCGTGTCCATCTGTATTAATTCAAAGTCTTCTCTTTTTACGTATTTGTCTAAAAATTCGTAGTAAAATTCCAACATTCTCAATTTAGCGAGTTGATAAACCGCTATTCCACAATGGAATGGTCTCTTTACTGAGCACCGGGGTTTTCGGGAAGATATTTCGTACGCATCTCCTATCTCTTCCAAATCATCAAAATACGCGGATCTTAATGCTTTGTCAACACAGGTTTCGTCTTGTGTATATGTCGTATTTAAATGTCTCTCCGTTGCCTCTATCATTTTTCCACAACAAGAGTTTCCTAATAATTTCATTATATCCGCTACTGGTTTCTTATTTGGTTCTACATCGCCTGTTCGTCTTGCGGCTGTAACTTCTTTTGCGAACCATTCGAATGGTTTTCCACTAATATAATCTATAACACGATGAACTCCCGTTATTTCTAGGCCGTGTTTTAAATACCATTTCAACAGTGGCGCGTACAGCAATACTTTAGTGGCGGTCATCGATCCCACTAATTTCCTTCCATTTCCTCTTGTTCTGCCAGTATCTTCCAAATATTTTATCATGTGTTCTGGAACCTCCTCAACGTCTACTTCTCTGTTTATAAATATTGGGGACATTTCAGAAAACTTATCTTTTAAGTTGTGTGGAACTTCTATATCCACCTCCGCAAACCCATACCAGTCTCCAGATAAAACTCTTTTACAAAACTTTTTAATACATTTAGGGTTATGTGGGGTATCTATATGGTGTATAGTTTCTCTCCCACACGGCATCTCTTTATTTAACGTAGATAAATATAACGCGTTTGCATCGTACCCCAAAACAGCCTTGTAAGGTTTGTTAATTCCTGTGGAATTTGATCTAATATTTGAAAAGCCCGCTTCGGCATATCGTGTAAATACTATTGATGGACCGCCAACTAGAGCGTCTTTCATCATTTCGTATGTTTCTTTTGGTGCACATAGAGCATCCTCCGGTATAATCGTCTTTAAAGATTTTTGTTCTTTAATGGTTCCTCTCAATACATATTGTCTAGCTACTCCAGGTAGTGTTACCGCATCTTTGAAAATATCCACACCTCTGTGTTTATAAAATTCACACATTTTTCCACCACTTCTAGGAACGGTGCTACATATAAATCGTTATAATATTTCAACCAATCTCTGAAAGTTTACATATTCTTTTCTTTGAAAATTCTACGACATTTACTTAATTCTGTTTCGTCTAGTAACATTTTCCCCGATAGTTTGGAATACCAATTATCTATATCAGGCAGTCCTGGGTAATCCAGTTTGTCTGGAGAATCGAACCACTCGTAAGGAAAGAAAGATTTCTGTCCTTTACAGTCATAGGCTTTTATCCAACTATCGTAGCTTACACCCGGTCCTAGGTAAAGTATTACATCAAGAAATCTAAACTCTGGAGTAAATAGAAATATTGTTGCGTTTGCCCGTTTTCCGACCATTACTTTCTTTGTTGTTGATGCCAGTTCGCCTACTAGGTATTTCTTTATTAAGTTTATATCGTACTTACTACTGTTAAAACCTATAACCGGTACTTGCTCTATCCACTGTTCGATATGTGTAACTTGATTTTTACGTAAATGTTCTGTATTAAACCTATATCTCAACCATACTTCTTCTCTTATAGCTTTTCCCCTGACTTTCAAATCTTCTACGAATTTTTCTATAAGTTTTGCAGGATCTTTATCACAAATATGAGTTACTGTTCCTGAGAAATTATCTCCTATACTAACGCTTACCGGAACGTGCTCAGCTTCGTACTCTAAACTATTAACTAGCGTTTTAAGTAATTCTTAGAATTAGGTGGGTTGAGATACGCCTCAAAATCATATACTATCTGATATGGATAAAGAGTAGTGTCGCAACCGATCTTTATGTCTTTACCCGTTCTTTTGAATTTGCATTCCCACATAACTACTAGGTTGAATTATTTGCTTCTAATAAATTTATCTCTTCTCATTGTGGATGCGCGTTCTTCTTTTTAATGCTTTGCATGAATCTCACACCCGTGCCAGTAACAGCCATGATATTGATATACGGTATTGGTTTCTGGACAGTATCCATCTACTGGAGCTCCTAAAATCCATCTTTCACCTCCGTGTCCACACTGTTCATGGTGAATCTGAATTCCCTCCTACTTTTCCACAGAGTACATCCAATCGATCGCACCATAACTGTTAGGACCTTCTGGGTAGAACGCTTTCTCGAACGACGAACGCGGGCGCTCTAAATAATTACCATCACATATTACTTTTGTCTCTCCTCTCATACATTTTGGTCCGTGTCTCTTCATATTACTCGCTTTCGTGAATTTCTGTTTGCAATTATCGCAGGCGTAAATTTTAGATAGGTTTTTAAGTTTTTTTTTATCAGAAATGCGTGATTATTAAACAGTCCTATTGTCATTGGTTTATTACCTAGTGCATCATAGTGCGCTGGTACCTTTTTCAACCACCAAACACCACCTTGTGTCGGTTGATATACTTCTATACCGATTTTAAAAAACTCTTCAACCTTTTTCAGATCTGAAAAAGGAATTGGTGAACCACATTACTACCGAAATATTGCTTACTAAGTTCTTTCGCCTTTTCTGTACATCTGTCAGGTCTTTTACCTGTCATATGCATAGCTAGACACCTGCACAGAAAAAGGTCGTCATTATACTTATCTGAAGAATACATACC
This sequence comes from Conchocele bisecta, assembly GCA_029237695.1. Classification (NCBI taxonomy): domain Eukaryota; kingdom Metazoa; phylum Mollusca; class Bivalvia; order Lucinida; family Thyasiridae; genus Conchocele; species Conchocele bisecta. The sequence continues at coordinate 52,807,180 of CM055272.1, read as the reverse complement.
TTTTCTATTCCTCAACCATTCTGGAAGTTCTCCTCCTGCCGCTTATTTGGATTGTAGTCCCAAATCTATTCCCCTATTAGCTTTACAAAAACCTCTACCCATCTTACAAACTTCCACTTTGTATTTGGTCTGTCTATTTTATCGGACATTATTCGTGTTTGCTCCTTATCTGACAGCCATTTTTTAACGGTTGTCATTGATGATAGTGGTTCGCTGCCAAGATTTTTGTGCATTATTATAGTTACAGGTTTTCCATTTTCAGTTTCCTCCATATGTTCTAGCTTGTAAGAATATGAATATCTCAAGTTGTTGTTATATACGGAGCGAGTTTATCGGACATGCGTTCAGACTCGTTAATGTCAATGTTTTTACGAAAGGATAATGTAACTACCCGTCTTCCATTTTCTACCTTTTCCAATGTTTCATCATGAGCCCCCAATATTTCTTCACATTTTTCCACTATCGCGCGAACGATAGATCTTTTCTTATTATTTGGTTGGGTGACCTGTGTGTCTAATTTGGGACAAATTATTGGTGCTTGACGGTTTTATTACACTAGCCCTTAACCTCGCAATACTTTCTTTTTGAATTCTGTTACCAACTTCCTCCGGTTTGGATATATCATTAAATGCCCCTCGTTTGTGGGCGCGGGTAAACCGCTTCATAAACGCCTCATTCGTTGTGGTGTTTATCAGCTTTGTCAACCCCCTAACTCTCAACCGTTTACTATAAGTAATCCCTAGAGATTCGGCTTCTCTTCTCAAACTTTCGATTTCTGGCGTTATCAAATTTTCTATATATAACCTATGAAATTTATCTGTTCAATTGGACGTGAAAAATTTACATGATGTTTTTTTTTCACGTCCAATTGAATATAAACATATACATATACATATACATATATAATGGAGCGTGTGATTTGTTGTAAGACGTTTACGCGTAAATAATATCTACGAAGGAATCTAGCGAGACGTAGAAAGTTTCCTTGTGTCCCCCCACAATTTCAATGCCCCAGATGCCCTTGTAAATTCGTTAGTGCCCAAACTCTTTGTAGACATAAGCAACTACGCTGTCAGGTGGCTAAAGGTGAACGTGGTAGACTAGAGCTGGTAGAATTAGTTGCTGATCTGCGAAATAAATTAGCTATATTGGAGGAGGAAAATGGGGTGTTGGAATATAAACTATCACGTGCGTACTCATTGAAATTGCATTAATGATTTCGACTTTTTTTCAAAAGTCAATTTTCAATATAATTGGGACTACAAGACCACCTTTTTATCATTCAATACAGCCCAATAACGTTAAAAACGTTGGTGGTATCATTTTGACTCACTCTTTTCAAAATTCGATTCTCTCTCTTGGGAGAATATAATTATTTTCTCCAAAACTCCTATGCCGAAATATTCATAAATTTACTGTAGGTAGAGACTTTCCTCATTAACCAATTTTTTGATTTTTCGGGGGTGGTGGGGGTAGTATAGAGGGGTGGAAATGATACCACCGTAGGTGGTATCATTTTGACTCCCTCTATACTACTCATCAAATAAACCTCATTTCTCCAGTCGCATCAAATAAACTTCATTTCTCCAGACACAGCCACAAATGGTAAATAGGTCACATATATGTTAACCAATTGCCAGTCTGAGTGTAGACCTATCGTCACTTATCAGTTCTATGGTTCCAGATGTAGTCTTATATTGGGTCTATAAAGCTTACTAAATTAACAATACATGTACCTGTTTTCTCATACATACCACTGCACAGGGAGTCTCAGTGGGAGCCATAAATCAGTCAGAAACAAACAATGGGGGAAAAAAAACTTACAGAAATGAACATTCAGCTCACAGTGTCTTGTCTCATAAACTACCAACATTTTGGTAAATGTGGCTGTGACTTCAGAAATGGAACTTACGGGTTTTGCGGTCAGTGTAGATCCAGATCAGGTTGTGGATCTGCACAGTCTGATCAGGATCTGCACTGTTCGCCATTCCATCAATGAAACACCTGTCATGCTTCACGCTCACAAATGTAAAAATACCTGTTTTCTCATACATACCACAGGGAGTCTGTGGGGCCATAAATCACAGCCAGGAACATGTGAACGTTTTTTTTTGACAATATGTCCAAATATTAAAAAAATCCAATGATGTGTGTTATTCAATGGTTATATACATTATGTATAAATAAAGTTCTGATTTACCATCAAACAAAAAGGGAAAAACAAAACCAAAAACTACACCGATGTGGGGATCGAACCTGTGACCTTAACATTGACAACCTGGCCTGCACATAAAACAAAACTCGTTATTTTGTTTTTTCACGTGCCAAATGCTACTAAAAGTGACAATAATATGGCTTGTCTGTCTGCGAATCCATATACATGTATTAGGTCACAACACGTTGTGGAAGAGGAGCTGGTTGATTGGAAGGCATTTTGTTTTCAGTTGCAATCCACCTATCGACCAGACAGTTGCCGTGAAGCATTGCTTGCTTGTGACAAATCTAGTTTTCCAAACGTGGCAGTGTTATTGCACTGTACACTGCCAGTAACTTCATGTGAATGTGAGCGAAGCAACAGTGTCTTGCGCCGCCTTAACAATTATATGCGATCAACCATGAACCAGCAGAGATTGTCTGCACTTGCACTGATGCACATTCATTATGGCTTCCCAATTGATGTTAATGATGTGGTGGGAAAGTTCTGTAGGCTACATCCAAGGAAGATGGAACTGTCAAATATTATTGCTGAGTGATTCATTTGTTTGCTCACATTCACACGAATGGAAACATTCAAACATACACAAAATGTAGACGGTTTACACATTAATAACATACATTAAGGACAATTTTACAAAATAACTCTTGAGACACATGCAATACACAACACAGATATCATGGTTATTACATTAAATATACATGTACTGTTATGACAGCTGAGGAAATTACTTAATACTAACATGTGGAAATGGAGTACTGAATTATTAGTAATTATCTACTTTATAGCTAATTCTCTGATTTATGGTGGAAACTAGAACTTCAGTCTGGAGAACTGAAAGTTTTTAACCGATGCAACATTTCATCGTTTCGGGAGTTTACGCATGTGAAACTTTTGTCAAATGCCCGGATGTGGTTGCTCGCATCCAAGGAAATTACTCAAAAGCTCACAGAATCGCGTAAACATTTTTGAGTCCAAATTATTGGCATGTCAATGGCCATTGTTTAGTACTGCCAGTATTGCCATTTGTCTGAGAAATTTAACATAATATGCATATGCATGGTAGGTCTAGTTTTACAGTCGACATAATTTACTATTTTCATGTCAAATATTGATCTGTAAGTTGAACCAATTGCCTAAAATACCTTAAATAAATGAGCTTCAACTACCCAAAATACACTAGAATGCAGCATTTGGCTGCTACAAATACAAAACAAAATACGGGTGGTGGGGGAATTCCCCCGGAACCCCCTAGCAGATCGGCTGCTTTGCAGTCTCAATTATTTTTTAACTCCACCTACTGAAAAGCTGGCAACGCCCATGAAACTGTCAGATTTTGTGTATGCGATTCGAGTATATGCTTTGAACGTTTTATAATCATGGCTTTATGATGACTACTGCTGGAGTATTTGTAATTCGTGTTGACCTCGTCCTTTACGCCCACTGTAGGACACCACAGTCTGTGACTTGTGAACAGACACAGGACAATTCATAAGAAAATGGACCTTATGAAAAAATGTTAAAACAAGCCTAGCTATGCTGGTTTTTATTTGAAAATTTCATAAGGTACGTTTTCTCGGGGACCGACACCGGACAATTCATGATAAAATGGACCTGAATAAAAAATATTAAAACCAGTCTGGCTATGCTGGTTTCTATTTGAAAATGTCATCAGGTACGTTTTCTCGTGGACAGACACCGGACAATTCATGGGAAAAAGAACCTTATGAAAATATATTAAAACTAGCTTAGATGTGATGGTTTCTAGTTAATAATTTCATACGGTACATTTGCTCGTGAACTTGCACCAAAAATATCATGTGCAACTGGACCTTATGAACAAATCTTAACTCCAGCCTAGCTATGCTGGATTCTATTTGAACATTCCATAAGGTAGATTTTCTCATGAACTGACACCGGACAATTCATGGGAATAGGTACCTTATGACAAAATCTGAAAATCAGCCTAGCTATGCTGGTTTCTATGTGCACAATTCATAAGGTACGTTTTCTCGTGAACCGACCCTGTGAAATGCACTGAAAATGGACCTTATGAAAAATCATAACATCAGCCTAGCTATGCTGGTTTCTATTTGAACATTTCATAATGTACATTTTCTCCTGAACTGACATCGGAAAATTCATGGGAAAAGAGACCTTATGCAAACATATTAAAATCAGCCCAGATATACTGGTTTATATTAGAAAATTCCATAAGGTACGTTTTTTCGTGAACCGACGATGTACACTTCATGGGAAACTCGACCGTATGAAATATCTTAAAACCAGTCTACCTATGCTGGTTTCCATTTGAACATTCCACAAGGTACGTTTTCTTGTGAACCAACACCGGACAATTCATGGGAAAAGGGACCTTATGAAAAAGTCTTAAAGCCAGTCTAGCTATGCTGGTTTCTATTTGAAAATTTCAGAAGGTATGTTTTCTCGTGAACGGACAATGGACAATTTATTGGAAAATGGACCTTATAAAAATTTTAAAACCAGCATAGCTATGCTTTACACAATGTCTTCCAATTATAATCACCAGACTGCTTTCGACAAAACTTCGTTGGAATATGAATATACAAAACCTCTCTAAAGCGGACACCAAGAAAACACATGTGATATAAATTTTGATGAGTTTGTCGGATTTACAGTGAACCTCTCTAAGCCGGACACCCTGGGGACCTCCCAGTGAATCCGGTTTAGAGAGGTTTCACTGTATACAATAACCAGGTTAGCGATATAGGGCCACAATGGCCCTCTTGTTTATATTACATGTATGAACTCTTTACGCTCGTTGAATAAACATCGTATTAAATCAGGTGACATCCGAACACTTGATACCCACACACTACCAACCACTTGTATACATGTACAAGTATAGGTAATGAATCTTGCAGAATCCGCACCACCCAGATTATCAACATCTAAAAGTAATGCCAACTCGCAATCAAGTAATTGTATTGCTTGACCGAGCTGTAGCAAGCTCAGAGTCAGCCAACCAAACTGCTTGACATCAAGCGCAATATTCAAGTATTTTTTAGCTGCGAGCCTCTCGCAGCTTATGTAACCAATTCTCAAAATACAGTCAGATATCAACGCGCTATTTTTTTTTGTGGCGTGTATTTATACATCTTGTATCTAGGTCATTGTTAACGACTCGTTTTATGCTATTTTACATTTCACATTTATTAAAATGTATATCTTTGGTACATAATTAATTGAAGAAACACCAATGTAACCTCAGATTTAGCCGTTCATTTCCCACAAATAGAACGGTGATTTTGGTCGCGCATTAATGGTGTGTAAACCGGAATCACACCTGTCTTTTTTTTTGTGTAAACCCGAATCACACCTGTCTTGATTTTTTCATTCACAACTAGTCTACGGCGTGTACAAATCTGCATAAAACAACACTATAACAACAGGTGTTTGAAGAGTGAATCCGGATATGGAATTACCACCCTTCACTCATTTGAATCGTCGCATCAGCATGTTTCGAATGAGTTGTAATAGCGTACACTTTCACTTACATTAATTGAGCCCGGATATGGAATTACCACCCTTATCGCATCGCCGTATTTCGCCGATATTGATTTCGAAAATTAGCCATTTTTTCCTTAAATGATGTCGAAAATTGATAAAAATTTCAGAGCTTATGCGGAATTGAATATAGGATGCTCTTGGTTGGGATAGGCTGGTTGTCATCTTTTGTAGGGACCTTTGTAACATCGTGGCAGATTATCTTACGCTTAACAATCATGTTGATCCGTCTGTTCTTGTTATTGTATGAGTGCAAAGTGGTGCCATTTATTAAAACGTTTTGTTGCTACACTTACTATGGACTGTACTGGCTATAGTAATTTGCATCTTAATAGGCATCCATTTATCCCTGCTGCAAACACCGACTGAACAAATGTTAGGTCTTACTGGATTCTTCCTGTTTCTATACAGCTCCTTCCCCTCTCCACATACAAAATATGTCGAGTGTTATACAGTTTCCCATAACACCATTTACTACAATTACTCTATTTGAAATATAAAAGGAGAATATACTAAAACACTGTTTACAACCCATTTCAGTTGGGCTCGCAGCTCAGTACTTTCAGTACTTTGATTAAATAAAGAGATTGACACATATTGATAAGAATAGCGCATGCGGTAGAGTGTATACGTGAATTAAACCAGTTCTGCCTGCTGCGTTGTAGCGTACGGAGGTAGTTTAAAAGACGTACTTTTCTTCGTACATTCTTTAGGTAAGTCCTTACAATGCTGAATTCAATTGTTTCATCTGCTGTTGTTTTCTTTAGTTTTATTTAAAAAAAAAAAGGTTAGACAGCAATTTAGAATCCTTTACAATGGAAATGATTCTCAAGTGCTTTCAAAACATGTTTTATTGAGAAAGAAGACACACTATATTACATGCTACCCAGTGATTCTGGAGGGATTTATTTCCTTGAAGGAAATATTTCCTTCTAGACGATCGCGAGACGTACATGACGTCACGTTTTCACGTCATTTCCGGCGAAGAAACAATTCATACGCTAACGTCAAAATTGTCAATGTTAATTATAAGCTGGTTTCACATTTTTCAAAGAGAATGAATATAAACGTTATTACTTATTCCGCTACCATTTTGAAATACCGGCTTTATTTCACTTGACATCTGTAAATCCGACAAAAAAATCGTGCTCCGCACTCGTTTCTATATCGGATTTCCAGATGTCTCGGGGGGAAATAAATCCGGTATTTCAAAATGGTAGTTGAATATATAATATGAAATAGGTACTACCCATGATGGGCGACGTTAGTGTATGAAAGTAAATTTACGGTACCAATTGATAGCTTTACCATGATGTTAGTATGCTATAAACGGTACCGTAGTATATTGTAGTATTGCAGAGCTACTTCCCGCAACTACCACGATGTTACAGCTTCTCTATTATAATTAAATGGTGTCATTGGCGCACTTCTCTTATTTGAAGCAATGATACAATTTAGATATTTCCTTTTCATAGATAGTACATTAATAGCCTAGGCATTATAGAAACTGTATTAGTACATTTACGATCATTTTAAGAAAATAGAACAAGGCTAAGCATATTCAGTGATATTATTCCCATTGTTCGCAATCTCAACCATCATTGAGCACGACTGTCTCTTCGAGAGTTATACACATTTTGCCCATTGTATTAATTGTGTTTACATTTACTTTTGATTTACCCAGTGCTGTGTCAGATGTGTTTGTATCGTGGACTACAGCAACAGGTGCACTAGACGCACGCTTGCAATGTATACTTTGTTCTGGTAGTCGTGTTCCAAAATTATCCCGGATCGCTTGATTATGACATCAGCGAAGTTAAGTGCAGCGTAACGGCTATATAAATTATCCAGGTGCGTCCTTCCAGTGAAGCTATTATTTTCTCGATCCCTGGTGGTCTTTGAGCACATTTTGACTATATGTTCACAGTTTTGTGAACGGTGGTTATCACATTGTGTGTAATACAATTCCTTCGTTACTGCAAGAGTGTATCAAATGCGGAATTGTATTCACTAAATGCAATCTGACACACATAAATGAAATTAAATCAGAAACAGATACGCGTATAAAGCAAGGGAGACGCTACATGTATGTAACGTGTACTGTAACATTTATACATGTACGTTTTTGAATTTTCACATTAAATAGCATTTTATCCATATAATATCACATATCTATTGTACATACATGTATGTAATATCTCGGTAAACGATATACTAACACAAAAAGAAAAACATTTATCGGGTCCATACGCGAACTGGGCTGCCGGCACCACCAGCTCACATGCTACTCAACATTGCTCGTTTCTGATCATTTATTTTCCTAACAACCCCGAGAACGTACATTTATATTTTGACATAAAATTGTAATTAAAATAGTCAATGGTCTACATACAATTGGTTTGTTTCGCTAATGGTACGCCGACTAGCACACGATAATACATTTATATCGTTTGTCATTATCAGCTGTCAACAACGGCGTCAGCTATGTCAAACGCGTAAATGGAAGCGACGTTTCCGACCTCATTTACTCGATAACGTCATTTTCGCACGACGCGGCAATAATTTTTGAAGAGGTTAGCCGATGTTCACACTGGTATACTATGTTTGAGGGTGTATTTGTGGAATATATGTGGGTCATTTTAGTAAAATATACACGTATCCCAAAAAGGGCGGACAATAATAAAGACCAGGTGTCACGGGTTACACAATACTCGAACACAATACTCGAATAGCCTTGTAACGGCTATCGAATAGGTCTTCGTGTGTGAAATATCGCTCCCGTGGAATACACCGATGAAGAGAATAGCGCTATATCCGAACTGTGCACGTACCACCAGTATTGGATGTTGCACCGGTTATATGCGAGTGATTTACACTGTTTATGCAGACTTGGATGCTAGCCTGAATACCGAGTAGGTCATATCTACTGATGACATTAGAACATTAGTCCACTTACGAATAATTGTAAGCCAAATGTTGGCACGGAGTTCTTATATTGACAAGCGGACAATCAGAGGAATCTTATGCACTAGAGTATGTCTATAAACTCTCATATCCATATTCTATGAGTCGGACATTCAACCATTCTTGTGATCAATTTGTGACTCAAGTTTTCACTGGGAACTCTGGTAAGTACATATGCTTAGTGTTTACTTTCAATGCAGCAAATTACGTCTGACTCATGCCAAGTGATAATTCACCGCATTATTATCGTATCCTCGATAATACTGCCCTATTTCGTTTACCTGAGGTATTTGGACCCATTTCGACCAAATGCTTGGTCAATAAAAGCCGTAAGGCATGTATCCGCTGGTGTAGATTATCTCCCTTGATCAAATCGAACTGAATAATTAATAATTCGTGTTTTCGTGTAAATGATAACGATTATAGGTTTCGCATGTGGGAGCATTCCGTGAGTATTGTAATGGCATAATATTATCATGTGGTTGGTGCATGACACTCCGACTAATTGGAGAAGCGTGTTTGTTCTAATTGTAAACGAAGGGCGAACAGACGGGCGAACACGATTGAAATGTTTACTAAAAGTCAGCTATGCAAATATTTCATGCGCCCTGTACAATACATGAGAATATTGCCAATTTTAATCTGTAACAATTGTAACGTGAAATTTCCGGATGTGTTCCATTCACTCTATGTTGGACAGATGTAAACCTCCAATCCAATTCGTATGTACATTCATTTATTAAGTCATGTACGTTCACAGTGTATTGTAAATATTGAAAATGCTATTGCGACCAGGATAGACCAGATCAGACAGTTCTGTACTGAATGCACTGATTTATACGTCAGTAAGCTGTAATAAGGACATGATGTGAAGTATAATGTATTTCAATCGCTGTTGACTTAGGTCAGCCTGTGGAATCCTGCAGTCTGATTAAAGTGTACAGTGTTTATCATTAGTAATGTAATACTGTGAGTCTGTACTAGGAAATAATTGGCATAGTTGCTCTTTATTAAATTAGCGCAGTTGGCCACGGGCAGTCTGATCAGGGTAAGGCCGGGTCGCAATTAAATGTTTGCTTACTAATAGTAAATAACTGTGAATGACGTCGATATTCACATGTATGGCTGTGAATATATATATTGCTGTGTACGCTAGGTATAGTGGCTGTTCATTAATGTGTTATTTCGCATTCTCCGACATAAGAATTCCATCAGCCCCTTTCTTCCAACTAGTGAAAATATCTGTGTGTACATTGCAATTTATCATGATTCATCATTGTAATTTACAAGGTTGTTTAGTATTGCCATGCAATAATAATAATGATTTCATGTGCACTACTGTGACCATTATGGAGACTATAACCCGTTACACACTGGTACAACACCGTTGGTGTTTTGTAGTCCCAGCCAGCCAGCCAGCGACGGCACGTCGATCTGGTGTTATTGCGTAGAACCAGTATGCTGCACCGATCCGATTCTGGGGTCCACAACACGACTCCGTGTACCAGCGGAGACTCTGCTCCGTGTGGACCAGGGCGTAACGAGCAGGGTTACTATTCCGGTGACGTCATTCCGCCAAGGACGAGATGAATCTCAAAGGACATCCACCCATGTGATATATTCGCCCCATCCGCCCAAGTAGTCGATTATAGTTAATAGTAACTGAACGACGTCATATAACGCCACCGTCATCATGACGGAATCATGAGTTAGTTAACAGAAACTCTAAGTTCGTATCTTGAACGTGATGCATATTGTTATACGATACTTACCTGTTCCATAATCGTGAATGTGCCTTGGTTGCTGTGTACCCTCGAAGGGACGTTGTCCATACTGTCTTGAATATTCATTATTTGTGTATATCTCATTTGTAAATATACCATCATTATAACTGTATACCTTGTTGTCTCTTTCCACAACGTGGTGTTCCGACCCAACAATGAACTATCACAGAGTCACCTTGGCGGTTATAGGTTATACACATTCTGATAATGTAGGGAGAGCATACACTGATATATTTGCGGGTGTATTTGTGGCATATATATATATATATTAAACTATATTTGCATGTATTTCCCATATGATTGGTGATTCAATGTGCATTAATCGAATATATGGCCATTTTAACAGATTTATTTGACTACATATGTCAATTATATGATGTGGTTTGTGTCAATATATGCTTTACACTACTATATGACACTATATAGGGGGTATTTGTGGTATATGTATATGTATTTAGACTATATTTGTGTGGATTTTGGTGTATTTGAGTGCTTCGTGTAACCTTGCACCGGACCCCCTAGCATTCTCACGAAATTTGCTCGTTCGAGGGTATGGCCACACCACTTTTCAATACCCTCCTACGCCGCTGACATATGTCACGTGTACTATACGCAATTGGTTTTGGGTCAATCTTTTAAATCAATAAAGAAAAAAAAAGACGGATGGATGGATGTGCATTCACCTCTCTCCGATAAATACGCCGATTTTCCCCCATTACACCACATTTTCACCTTTATCCAAATAATCGACCATTACGTTATTTAGTGACGCTGTGCATGTCTATGCCTCCGATAACCGTAGGCTAAATCGATCAGCCAATTGTAACTAGGCTTTGAGATCGATTAACCAATCGTAACTCGGGTTGTGGCGGATGCCCAAAACATATTTTAAGCGATCAGCCAATGATAACTAGGCTTTGTGATCACTTAACCAATCGTAACTCGGGTTGTGACGGGTAGCAGAAATTACCGTTTAGGCCGGTTTCGTAAATTAACTACCGATTACGGTCTCAAACAGCAGTTTCTTGCCAAATGCACAATAATTGCTCAAACTGGGGTTTGAGAGCCTAAACGCTGGTTTAGACTCTCAAACTGGGGTTTAGTGAATTATTGTGCATTTGGCGAGCCTAAACTAGGGTTTGGGCAGTCTAATCTGGGGTTTGAGCTCAAGCCGTGGTTTAAGCTATCAGAAACCCTAGTTTGAGTGTCTGAACGATGGTTTCTGCCACCAAGTGCACAATAATTGCTCAAACCAGGGTTTAAGAAAACTACCGTTTGGGATCACGATTGGCAGTTTTTTTATTAAACTGTGGTTTGGGTCCAAACTAGGGTTTATGCTTTTTATTGGATTACGACCTCAAACGGCAGTTTCTGGCCAAATGCACAATAATTGCTCAAACTGGGGTTTGAGAGCCTAAACCATGGGGTTTAGTGAATTATTGTGCATTTGGCGAGCCTAAACTATGGTTTGGGCAGTCTAAACTGTGGATTGAGCTCAAACTGTGGTTTAAGCTATCAGAAAGCGTAGTATGAGAATCTAAACACAATAATTGCCCACACTAGGGTTTAAAAAAACTACCATTTGTGATCTCAAATGACAGTTTAAGCCCAAACTAGCGTTTGAGGAGCCTAAACTAGGGTTTAAGCTCCAAACCATGGTTTAAGGAATTATTGTCATTTGGCTTGCCATACACGGGATATGCAGAATACAGTTAGAACATGTACATGTAGTTGCGACATTGCTCATTATGTAGTAGCATGGGCTTTACTTCACCGTCAACATTCCAGTAAAAGACACATTACGCCAATACTACTACTGTAATTTTAAATTTCGCATTTCGACGGTTTTTTTAAATTTCTAATACGAATGAATGTATGATATTTGTGGTTTATTGACCCTCGGTGACTAAGAAAACTCCTTCGTCTGCAAGTTCATAAGTTATTTGAAAAAATTGTTCAGGTTGTCTCAAAATATGTACAGTCTATTGAGAGGAAACGGATCACCGGGAAAGACTAGTCAATTTTGCATTTCCAGCCCCGAAAGTGAAAACATAAGCAATTTATAAAACATATAATACCATACATTATAAGATCTACCACCTGAAGGCGACTGACACAATATTTTTAAATTAAGTGACTTTGTATGGACCTTTCTGCCTTTTGGCTGCCCTGATGTAATCATCTGATTCCGACAAAAAATGCTCCAGAGCCTGGTGATACCAAAGACTAAAATAAATGGTACTACCTGCTTCCAATTGACTACAGTTGTAGTGTATAACATTATTAACAACAACAATATGTCTCATTACAGTCTTGTCCACGTACATGTATTATCTCAGACGTGTAATAGGATGGTGGATAAGGGGGGGGGGTGGGTGGGTGGGGGGTAGGCGGGTAGTCAGGGAATGTCTGCTCAACTGTATCAGGTCCGCCCCTAACATTAACAAAGCAATGCATGCAGGCTGACCAAAATTTGTGAATATTTTTCCGTTTTCTTTTGATTTGTCCACTGTGGATCGATACAGAAATCTGTGGATATTTAGGAAATTTGCAAAAGACATTTATTTTTTCCATTATTTTTTATGCTAGAAAGAAGAAGAACACATCAAATCTTTAGCATAACAAACAAAATCTGCGGATTTTCATTAAAGAAATTGTAGTCACCCTGTGCATTATCTAACGCACAGTATTAATCAAATGTATAAACTGTTCAGATTACCTGCTTGTGTTCTCTGCCATGCTCACCAATATAGGAATGAATGGCCTTTTTTCTGGAATTTATCGGGTTATAAACTTGGCCTCGTCCAGTATTCCCGCGACTTTTCCAAGTTTATATCCCCGATAAATTCCACAAACATTCCATTCATTCCTTATAGTTCCAGCATTTGAAATAAATTCATCAAGAAAATGTGTTTATTTTCCGTTTTCTTAAGAATTATTTTAACTGCGCCTCACGGTTACGGAAAGCAGTTCGGCGTGGGAGTTTACTGGGATATAAATTTTGGACAGAGACTTGCTACGGGCCAAAAAAATGTTAGGGAATTGTTTAAATATTTTTTGTGCTGGAATTATACGTGCCTAAACAAACGTCCTAGTGAACAGTTTCCACACATTCTTTCCGTATAATTTGAACGTCATCAATGCTCCGGTTTGGTTTAATAAAATTCATCACACAATACACATTTTAGCACTGCAGAATGTATTGGAAAACTTGTATTTTCCTGGATGGGCATGTCCGGTAGTTTTCTCGAATGATCTGGGAAGTATGAATATCCTGCTGAAATCGGAATCATTGACGGTCCGGATAAGCATGGTGTCATGTTCATTGAACGTCTCTACAGAACTATACAGGAGATGAAACAAGGCACCTACCTCTATTTTTTAGCGAAATTCTCACTTAAAATAGAACAGCAAGCATTCCTATGCTTGAGCTTATACAGCGGTGCTGTATAAAGTGTAAGTCAATACGAGTACGTGCCTCGAAGATCGCGTGATACTGATCAGGACGTTTCGCATGATAGTTTTTCATATGATTAACATATACGATCACGTAGGTTATGGATGCATACACATTGTATATATATATATTTGTCTGGTACCCGATGGCTATATCCAGGATTATCGTTCACCCGTTGTGTTGTATTCTGTGTGCTGTATCCAAAATGCAACGTTGTGTGTAAGTCTAGCACTTCTTGGACGTATCTTTTGAATGTCCTGGTGCCAATGCTAAGCTATTTTTTCTCTCCTTGTGTCTCCTAATTGGACTCCGTATATCCTAATTAGGAGTTACTATCTCCTAATTAGGACTTACTAAATATTTCAATGCTAAACATGTTTTACCTCCTAATTAGGAGATACTAACTCATAATTGGGAGATATTAGGTCCTAAGTAGGAGATATTAATTCGTAATTAGGAGATAGTAAGTCCTAATTAGGAATTACTAACTCATACGTACGATGTACTATATCCTAATTAGCAATTAATATATATCCTAATTATGACTCATTATCTCCCAATTAGGAGATAATTATTCCTAATTAGGAACTATTATCTCATAATTAGGAGGTAGTATCTCCTAATTAGGAGATACGTATGTTTTAGCATTGGTACCAGTACGCTTCCATAGCTTTGTGACGTGTATGTGAGCCGTATAAACATATATGGTTTTGCGACCAGTGTAGATCCAGATCAGCCTATACATCTCCACAGTCTGATCAGGATCTGCACTGTTCTCCATCAGTGATGTTTCTAGCAAGCAATATATGTCGTTATCAGGCTACATGAGTATACTATTTGACCAGGAGCTAAACTGGTCAGATATATCCCCATAAGCCACATTTCTACAGTCACAGCCTGATACCAACGACAATGGTCTGGTCTGCTCTACATGTCCACACACCATTTCAGGCTAGCATGGAAGTGAAGACCGTCTCTGTCATCGGTACCGGTGATTTCGGCTGCGCCATCACCAAGCGTCTGGTCCAGAACGGAAAGCACGTATTCGTCGGCAGCCGAAAACCGGAACAACGCAATCTGTCCAGCAGAGACGCAACGCTTGCATCTGCTAAGCTCGTGTCAACACGTGACTGCATAATGGCCTCCGAAATCATCGTAATTGCAGTTCCGTTTCAGCATATAGAGACACTAAAGATGCATGAAGACATTTTTCGCGGTAAGATATTAATTGATGTATCCAATCCGGCAAAAGTTTCCAACGAAAAATCAAACGCTGAAAAACTTGCTGAACTCTTACCATCGGCAACCGTTGTGAAGTGCTTTAACACCGTGTCGGCGTACGCCATGGGGTCGGATGTTTCGAATGAACATCGACAGGTACAGATATGCAGTGACGAGTCGACAGCTGCGGAACTAGTCGCTCAGTTGGCCAGGGATATGGGTTTCGCGGTTAATAATGCCGGGGCGCTGCGCAACGCCAGAGAACTTGAAGCAATCCCGCTCTATCTTTTCCGCGGCTGGGGATGGCCGACTATTTTCACCATTGGGCTCTTTATTATCGAGATGGGCTACATATTAGTCGCCAAGTACGCGTTTGCGAGCTCATATGACATCAGCATGATACCCACGTTTGTCATGAACAAGGCTTGTGGCAACGTCTGCGTGAATTTGCTCGCCTTCTGCTACCTCCCGGGCGTCCTGGCGGCGTTTGTACAGATCTACAACGGCTCCAAACACACCCGGTTCCAAACCTGGCTCGACAAATGGCTCCAGGGAAGGAAGCAGCTCGGAATTTACGCCCTACTATTCGCGTTCCTACACATGATCGCCGTAATGAGTTGTTTCAACAGCGCCTACTACAGGTTTCTCTTCAAAACGTCGTCAGTTGTCGTTACCATGGACGCTACAAACGAAACAAAAATCCCCTTGGACTCGAAAATGAATCTACGCGGCGAAGGGTGCATCATGAGTGGACTAATCGCCATCACGGCAATGTCGATTATCGGGCTTACCTCCGTACCGGCAATAGGATCGCTGCTAAACTGGCGGGAATGGCGGTTTATCCAATCTCAGTTCGGTTTCATCTGCTTTCTCCTCACCGTGGGCCACTGCATGCTTTGCGGAGTGCCGCACTGGATTGGCTATAGCAAGAACTTCGCCCTGCGCAACAACTTCGTGAGTCTGATACTACCGTGGCTCACCATTCTTTTGAAGATAATTTACTTCATACCGTGTGTCCATATCTACGTCTGGAAGATACGAGGTGGCTACGAACGCGGGATACAGCACGACACAGAAAAGGGGGAGCCAATCAAAATAAGTCTAAACAATATTAAAATGTAGGTACTTCTTCGTCAATAGCAAAACTATAAACCCTCTCCATGTTTCTTATTTGTGGCTATGACTGGAGAAATGGGGCTTATTGGAGTTGTGACCAGTGTAGCTCATGATCAAATAGCAAAAATAGCCTGATAACGATATATATTGCTTGTTAAAAGCGGATGTTTTATCGATGAAATAACGAACAGTGCAGATCCTGATCAGACTGTGAGCATGCACATGCTGATCTGGATCTACACTGGTCTCCAAACACATACGCCCAATTTCTCTAGTCACATTTGATGAAATTCAATCAAATATTGATTTTATTGGGAAAATTGGGAAACATGGGGCAAACTGGATAAACAAGAAGCTGGAGAATGACGAAGAGGATCGAAATACGAAACAGTTTGGAAAGTGACTCCGATACCTGACTAGATTACTTGGAAATTATGTAACTAAGAAAATAAATTAGAATTTGAAAATCGGTCCACTAATTCCAAGACTGTTTTTAAAAAATCTAGTTTTAACCTATATATAAAATTTGTATTTCCCTATACAATCAATATTTTGCGAAATCTTGTCAAATAACAAAATGAGAGGGTGACTATTTTTTATTTTTTACGAAAATGTATTTAACTTTGGATATGTTGGGGATATAATGTGTTTAATGGCCAGTAGGTCGACAGGGAACTTTGGAACAATTGTCACCATTGAACATTGAACAAAACAAATATAAGTGTTTGCATCGCTGCTAATATGTGGCTGCGATTTGAGAAATGGGGCTTATGGAATGTGTGACCCGTTTAGTGTACGTACTGTATAGAACCCGCGCTGGAGGTGTGGCTTACACTGTTCCCTGACTGCTGAGTCAGTATTTAACCCGGGGGCCCTTCTGACGGCCCTACTATTCTCTATTTATTCGGACACATTGTGTGTCACATGATGGCCTAGAGCAATAGAGCACACCAGTAGCCTATTTCATCAACATGGCAAAGTTTACTTATCTAGCAAAGTATACTTTGAGGGAGAAATTTTCAATTTAAGGATAAATTTATGAATTTTTATTATACTGAATTTATTACATTATCACAGCCATTTTGACGGTGATAATGTAATACATTCAGTATAATAATTCTGCATACTTTTAATCATCAAATATATGCAGTCGTGAAATAATGCAAAAATAAATGATAACTCCCTCAATGTATACTTTGCTAGATAAGTATACTTTGCAATGTTGGTGCAATAGGCAACTAGTATTTGGAGGCGTTACGTTCGCCATTAACTTTCCCACTTTCCCGAATACACTTACATGTATAAGTCAGGCATCGGGTGCCGGACCAATAACTTTGAACAAAAATGATTTTTATTTAAATTTATCCCGTCAACACTGTGCGTATGTACGGATAATTATAAGGGACACGAAAAGAAGAAAAACAATGTTCTGACAAATTTGATTATTTCGTTAGAACGCATTCCAATTGGTTCCAACGCATTCCAATTCGTTCTAACGCATTCCAATTCGTTCTTCAAATTCGTTCATACGATTTCAATTAATTCGTTCTAACGCATTCAATTTTTGTGTTCTAGCGCATTCAAATTCGTTCTAACGATCTCAATTATTTCGTTCTAACGAATTCGAATCCGTTCCAACGCATTGCAATTCGTTCTAACGCATTAAATTATTGCGTTCCAACGCATTCAAATTCGTTCTAACGATTTCAATTATTTCGTTCTAACGAATTCGAATTCTTTCTAACGCATTCCAATTCGTTCTAACGCATTAACATTCAAAACTCATCGGCTGGATTTCAAATAAACAATGCAGTAACAACAACAACAACAGTGCCCGTTCCGCCATTGGCATGGCTAAGCTGAAGTTGCCCGCCGGAAGTTCATCCCGTAAATAATCTGCCATACACATCCGCCGGAAATGGTGTACAATAAGGCTGTCAGAAATGGAAAATCTACCACCCCGAAATTAAAATGGCACGACGGCTAGTCAAACAAGCCAAGTTGCCCAATGTAGACATATACTGAGTTGTAGGGTTATGTCCCGAGTATACGTCGGCACCGTCGGATTTGGGCCTGAATCCCATTAACAAATATGGTGGTCGGTTGAAGTCAGAAAACCAAGAAAATGGTCAAATAGACCACCCCTGAATTAAAATGGCATGGCGGCTGGTCAGACAAGTCCAGTTGCCCAACGTAGACACACACTGAACTGATACAGTAGGACTATGTCCCGAGTATGCGTCGGCACCGTCGGATTCGATAGAAAAATCGACCACCCCCTACAACAAAGTGTTATAATGGAATGCGTTATAACGATTTGGAATGCGTTAGAACGAATTGCAATGCGTTAGAACGAATTCAAATTCGTTAGAACGAAATAATGAATGCGTTATAACGCAATAATTGAATGCGTTAGAACGAATTCGAATTGGTTTGAACGAAATAATTGAAATCGTTAGAACGAATTTTAATGCGTTAGAACGCAATAATGGAATGCGTTAGAACGAATTACAATGCGTTAGAGCGAAATGCAATGCGTTAGAACGAATTCGAATTCGTTAGAACGAAATAATTTAAATCGTTAGAAATAATTTGAATGCGTTAGAACGCAATCATTGAATGCATTAGAACGAATTGGAATTCGTTAGAACGAATTCGAATTCGTTAGTACGAATTGGAATTCGTTAGAATAGAACGAATTGGAATGCGTTAGAACGAATTGCAATCCGTTAGAACGAATTGTAATGCGTTAGAACGAATTCTAATTCGTTACTACGAAATAATTGAAATCGTTAGAACGAATTCGAATGCGTTAGAACGAAATAATTGAAATCGTTAGAAGGAATTGGAATGCGTTAGAAGGAATTGGAATGCGTTCTAACGGAATAATCCAATTTGTCATACGGTGGATATGGTGTGTCACAGGCACCCGCTGGATGGGGAGCACTTCTGGTAAGAAAAATCCTCCATTTTAGACCATGCTTTATTTAATAGCTCAGCAACTACTGAAGCGAATTTGACGCGATAAAGCGCAGCTTACCTGATTCAGTGCACCCATCTACCAGACTCCGTTTTCTGTCCATACAAGTTTTTTTACACTTTCCTGTGGTAGGTGGGACCCTATTCAGCCCTGATAAGACCCTCCAACCTAAGTGGTATCATTTCCATCCCCACTATACTACTCATCTCTTAGATAATATTGTAATTTGAATTCACATACAGTTTTATAAAAGAATGCTCTACTAGAGTTGTTAATACGAGACTGCCATTGTAAACTCAAATATTACAAAATGTTTTGTTTTTGTTGTTTACATACCAGTCCTTGACACGACTGTCATGATTAATTTACTGTTTGTACTCAAGTCAATTAAATTCAGTACGTGTATTAACAAGTGTTAATAAAAAAAAATGTCCAAGTCTTGTATTCATTTGGCCCCAGTAGTATAAATCCCAGTAACATTAAAGGTACATGCCCACTCAGTAGACACAAAATGTTCTTTATAGAAAGTAAATAAGTGAAGAAGTGTGTCACTATTCCACCAGTTCTAAAAATTATAAGTATCCTTTATACAGATATAATCATTTAGTAATATTTAGTTTATTGATAGTGACTCAGGGTGGTATCAGGCTAGTTTCATATCAGGCGCGATAACCGTGTTTTCTTAAATGTTAACGGACATTACTATTTATTCTCTGTATTTATTTTTTGATGTGCAATGATCATACTTTATAACTGTCAAAACTTCTTTTTTTTCATGTGACACATTTAATTAGTATAAATAATTAATAAATATCATGCCTCATTTGCAGATGAAAATAGCCTGATACAACCGCGAATCACTATCAGTAAAATAAATATTACTTAATTATTATATCTGTATATCGGGCACTCGTAACTTTTAGAACTGGTGGAATAGTGACACAATTATACACTTGTTTAATTCCTACAAAGAACATTTGCTTACTGACTGGGCATGTACCATTAACCGATAAGACCTGAATTTAAAGGCAATTGTGTCGGGATTGTCTCATTTATGGATTCATCACTAATATGGCTGTGATGGGAGAAATGGGGGTTATGGGTTTTGCGACCAGTGTAGATCCAGATCAGCCTGTGCATCCGCACAGTCTGATCAGGATTTGCACTGTTCGCCATTTGGAGTTGGGCCTGAATCCCGTTTTCAAGTATGGTGGTCAATTGAAGTCAGAAATGCACGAAAATACAAAAATCGACAACCCCTACAACAAAGTGCTATGGCGGCTACAAGTCAAGTTGCCCAATGTAGACACATACTGAATCGTAGAACTGTGTACCGAGTATCTGTCGGCACCGTCGCATTTAGATCTGAATCCAGTTTTCAAGTATGGTGGTCAATTGAAGTCAGAAATGCACGAAAATAGAAAAATCGACAACGCCCTACAACAAAGTGCGATGGCGGCTGGTCAAACAAGTCAAGTTTCCCAATGTAGACACATACTGAATTCTAGGACTATGTCCCGAGTATCCGTCGGCACCGTCGGATTTGGGCCTGAATCCCGTTTTCAAATATGGTGTCAATTGAAGTCAGAAATGCACGAACATATAAAAATGGACCACCCCCTACAACAAATTGCTATGGCGGCTGGTCAAACAAGTCTAGTTGCCCAATATAGACGCATACTGAATTGTAGGACTATGTCCCGAGTATCCGTCGGAGCCGTCGGATTTCGGCCTGAATCCCGTTTTCAAGTATGGTGGTCAATTGAATTCAGAAATGTACGAACATAGAAAAATCAACCACCCCTTACAACAAAGTGCTATGGCGGCTGGTCAAACAGGTGAACTTGCCCAATGTAGACACATATTGAATTGTAGGACTATGTCCAGAGTATCCGTCAGCACCGTCGGATTTGGGCGTGGTGGTCAATTGAAGTAAGAAAGGCATGAACATAGAACAATCAACCACCCCCTACAACAAAGTGCTATGGAGGCTGGTCAAAGAATGTCCCGAGTATCCGTCGGCACCGTCGAAATTGGTCCTGAATCCCGTTTTCAAGTATGGTGGTCAATTGAAGTCAGAAATGCACGAACATAGACAAATGGACCACCCCCTACAACAAAGTGCTATGACAACTGGTCAAACAAGTCAAGTTGCCCAATTCAGACACATATTGAATTCTGGGAATATGTCCCGAGTATCCGTCGGAGCCGTCGGATTTGGGCCTGAATCCCGTTTTCAAGTATGGTGGTCAATTGAAATCAGAAATGCACGAAAGTAGAAAATTCGACCAACCCCTACAAGAAAGTGGTATGGCGGCTGGTCAAACACGTGAAGTTGCCCACTGTAGACACATACGGAATTGTAGGACTACATCCCGGTCGGCACCGTCGGATTTGGGCCTGAATCCCGTTTCCAAGTATGGTGGTCAATTGAAGTCAGAAATGCACGAACATAGCAAAATCGACTACCCAGTACAACAAATTGCTATGGCGGCTGGTCAAACAAGTCAAGTTGCCGAATGTAGCCATATACTGAATAGTAGGAGTATGGCCCGAATATCCGTCGGCACCGTCGGATTTGGGCCTGAATCCCGTTTTCAAGTCTGGTGGTCAATTGAAGTCAGAAATGCACGAAAATACAAAAATCGAAAACCACCTACAAAAAAGTGCTATGGCGTCTGGTCAAACAAGTAAAGTTGCCCAATGTAGACACAACATGAATTGTAGGACTATGTCCCGAGTATCCGTCGCCACGGTCTGATTTGGACCTTGATCCCGTTTTCAAGTATGGTGGTCAATTGAAGTCATAAATGCACGAAAGTTTAAAAATCGACCACCCCTACAACAAAGTGCTATGGCGACTGGTCAAACAAGTCAAGTTGCCCAATATAGACACATACTGAATTGTAGGACTATGTCCCGAATATCCGTCGGCACCCTCGGATTTGGGCCTGAGTCCCGTTTTCAAGTATGGTGGTCAATTGAAGTCAGAAATGCACGAAAATAGAAAAATCGACAACCATCTACAACAAAGTGATACGGCTGGTCAAACAAGTCAAGTTGCCCAATGTAGACACATCCTGAATTGTAGGACTATGTCCCGAATATCCGTCGGCATCGTCGGATTTGGGCCTGAGTCCCGTTTTCAAGTATGGTGGTCAATTGAAGTAAAAAATGCACGAAAATACAAAAGTCGACAACCACCTGCAACAAAGTGCTATGGCGGCTGGTCAAACAAGTCAAGTTGCCCACAAAGTAGACACATGCTGAATTGTAGGACTATGTCCCGAGTATCCGTCGGCACCGTCTGATTTGGGCCTGAATCGCGTTTTCAAGTATGGTGGTCAGTTGAAGTTAGAAATGCACGAATATATAAAAATCGACCACCCCCAACAACAATTTGCTATGGCGGCTGGTCAAACAAGTCAAGTTGCACAATGTGGACACATACTGAATTGTAGGACTATATTGAGTATGTCCCGAATATCCATCGGCACCGTCGGCACCGTCGGCACCGTCGGATTTTGGCCTGAATCCCGTTTTCAAATATGGTGGTCAATTGAAGTCAGAATTGCACGAAAATACAAGAATCGACAACCACCTACAACAAAGTGCTATGGCGTCTGGTCAAATAATTCAAGTTTTGTTCAATGTAGACGCATCATGAATTGTAGGACTATGTCCAGAATATTCGTCGGCACCGTCGGATTTGGGCCTGAATCCCGTTTTCAAGTATGGTGGTCCATTGAAGTCAGAAATGCGCGAAAATAAAAAAATCGACAATCACCTACAACAAAGTGCTATGGTGTCTGTTCAAACAAGTCAAGTTACTCAATGTAAACACATCATGAATTGTAGGAGTATGTCCCGAGTATCCGTCAGCACCGTCGGCACCGTCGGATTTGAGCCTGAATCCAATTTTCCAGTATGGTGGTCAATTGAAGTCAGAAACGCACGAAAATAGAAAAATCGACCACCCCCTACAACAGAGTGCTATGGCGGCTGGACAAACAAGTCTAGTTGCTCAATGTAGACACATTATGAATTGTAGGATTAATTCCCGAGTATTCGTCGGCACCATCGGATTTTTGCCTGAATCCCGTTTTCAAGCATGGTGGTCAATTGAAGATAGAAATGCACGAATATAGAAAAATCCACCACCCCATACAACCAAGTGCTATGGCGGCTGGTCAAACAAGTCAAGTTTCCCAATGAGGAAACATCATGAATTGTAGGACTATGTGCCGAATATCCGTCGGCACCATCGGATTTCGGCTTGAATTCCGTTTTCAAGTATGGTGGTCAATTGAAGTCAGAAAAGCACGAAAATAGAAAAATCGACCACCCCCTACAACAGAGTGCTATGTCGGCTGGTCAAACAAGTCAAGTTGCCAAATATAGACACATACTGAATTGTAGGACTATGTCTCGAGTATCCGTCGGCACCATCGGATTTGGGCCTGAATCCCGTTTTCAAGTATTGTGGTCAATTGAATTCAGAAATGCACGAAAATAGAAAAATCGACAACCACATACAACAATGTGGTATGGCGGCTGATCAAACAAGTCAAGTTGCCCAATGTAGACACATACTGAATTATAGGACTATGTCCCGAGTATCCATAGGCACCGTCGGATTTGGGCCTGAATGCCGTTTTCAAGAATGGTGGTCAATTGAAATCAGAAATGCACGAAAATACAAACATCGACAACCACATACAACAAAGTGCTATGACGTCTGGTCAAACCTGTCAAGTTGCCCACTGTAGATACATGATGAATTGTAGGACTATGTTCCGAGTATCCGTCGGCACCGTCTGATTTGGGCCTGAATCCCGTTTTCAAGTATGGTGGTCAATTGAAATCAGAAATGCACGAACATAGAAAAATCGACCACCCCCTTCAAACAAGTGCTATGGCAGCTGTTCAAACAAGTCAAGTTGCCCGATGTGGACACATACTGAATTGTTGGACTATGTCCCGAGTATCCGCCGGCACCGTCGGATTTGGGCCTGATTCCCGTTTTCAAGTATGGTGGTCAATTGAAATCAGAAATGCACGAAAACAGGAAAATCGACCACCCCTACAATAAAGTGCTATGGCGGCAGGTCAACCAAGTCTAGTTGCCCAATGTGGACACATACTGAATTGTAGGACTATGTCCCGAGTATCCGTCGGCACCGTCGGATTTTTGCCTGAATCCCGTGTTCACGTATGATGGTAAATTGAATTCAGAAATGCACTAAAATAGAAAAATTGACCACCCCCTACAACAAAGTGCTATGGCGGCTAGTCAAACAAGTCAAGTTGCCGAATGTAGACACATACTGAATTGTAGGACTATGTCACGAGTATCCGTCGGCTCCGTCGGATTTCTGCCTGAATCCCGTTTTCAAGTATGGTGGTCAATTGAAGTCACAAATGCACGAACATACAAAAATCGACAACCACCTACAACAAAGTGCTATGGCGTCTGGTCAAACAAGTCAAGTTGCCCAATGTGGACACATGATGAATTGTAGGACTTTGTCCCGAGTATACGTCGGCACCGACTGATTTGAGCCTGAATCCCGTTTTCAAGTATGGTGGTCAATTAAAGTAAAACATGCACGAACATACAAAAATCACAACCACCTACAACAAAGTGCTATGACGCCTGGTCAAACAAGTTAAGTTGCCCAATATAGAAACATCATGAATTGTAGGACTATGTGCCGAATATCCGTCGGCACCGTCGGATTTGGGCCTGAATCCCTTTTTTCAAGTATGGTGGTCAATTGAAGTCAGAAATGCACGACAATAGAAAAATCGACCACCCTCTACAACAAAGTACTATGGTGACTGGTCAAACAAGTCAAGTTACCCAATGTAGATACATACTGAATTGTAGGACTATGTCCTGAGTATCCGTCGGCACCGCCGGACTTGTGCCTGATTCCCGTTCTCAAGTATGGAAGTCAGAAATGCACTAACATAGACAAATCGACCACCCCCTACAACAAAGTGCTATAGCGGCTGGTCTAACAAGTTAAGTTGCCCAATGTAGACACATACTGAATTGTATGACTATGTCCCGAGTATCCGTCGGCACTGTCGGATTTGGGTCTAAATCCCATTTACAAATATGGTGGTCAGTTGAAGTCATCAAACCATGAAAATAGTAAAATAGACCACCCCCTGTATTAAAATGGCATAGACGCTGGTCAAAGAAGTCAACTTGCCCAATGTAGTCACATACTGATTTGTAGGACTATGTCTCGAGTATCCGTCGGCAGCGTCGGATTCGGGCCTGAATCCCGTTTTCAAGTATGGTGGTCAATGGAAGTCAGAAATACACGAAAACAGGAAAATCGACCACCCGCTACCATAAAGTGCTGTGGTGGCTGGCCAAACGAGCCAAGTTGCCCAATATGCACTTATACTGTGTTGTAGTACCATGGCCCGAGTGTGCGTGGGCGCCGTCGGATTAGAGCCTGAATCCCGTTTTCAAGTATGGTGGTCAATTGAAGTCTCAAATGTACAAAAACAGAAAAATCGACCACCCCCCCTACAATAAAGTGCTATGGCGGCTGGCCAAACAAGCCAAGTTGCCAAATGTGCACCTATATAGATACATACTGATCAGGTGCTACACTGTAGTCTTCAGATTGGTGATAGTCTGATCAGTCGGGCTAGTTATTGGCCTACTTGCTGACCAGGGACTACAGTCGTATCCATATTGGCGAGTCTGATCAGTTGAGGTACACAACCATGCTAATCAGGGACTACAATGGCTTATATTAGTGTCTATCGTACAGACAAATATACAGGTTATTCATTTAATACCTTAGTGGTAGACGCTGATGTCGCAAAATCGTTTGTGGTAGAATGCTTGTGGTAAAAGGTACCAGTCCACCAAGATTTGAGAATTGTTTAGCAATTCTTGGCCGAGCGAGCACTTCCGCAAGTTTTTTTTATCAGATATCCTCTTCATATATTCACAGAGGCTGTTTGCTGTATACACCTGCTACATTATATGTCAAGAAACTTTAGTAGCTAGACAAGGCAAATTGGCTAAGAGTATTTATAATGTGCAAACATTAGCATGTGGTGGTTAATTTCTGCACTTATTCCGTCATGGCCGCTGGACTAAAGGCGCCAGAAAGCTATGTGACATGCGGAGTTTGCACCAACAAATAATGTGTGAATCAATTCTACATGTATACCTGCCCACACTGATCATAATCTGTACTGGTACCAAGTGATTTGTTTTCGAGCTACAAACCTCTGTTTCAGACTTAAAATTGCGCCCCAAACAGCAAACACACATTTCGAGCGGAACAAGTTTAGCAAATAATTTTACAAATACTTGCTTTTATCAGCTGAAAATAGCATAGGATGATGAGTATTTAATTTAAGTCACATTCAATCACCAGAGACAGGCAGTTTTGGAATATTCGGTAAAAAGACCATAGGAAAACTACGAAACCAAGCCTTTTTCAAGTGGACTGGTACCTCACTTTTTTTCAAAAAGTTGTATACACTAAATCTGCTTTTCACAGAGAGTGTATTCAGTTTGAAGCAAAACTATGCAAAAACTATACCGTCTGGATAAATATCAAACACACAGCGGTCATTTTCGAGATACTTGTGCGGCCGAAATGACTCCTTATTGCATTTACTCCGATCTGCGACTCCTTGTAAACAGGGATCATTACACAGCACTTGTCTGAAGTACAGAGTCAATTTACTTTGTGCCTACATAATACACTATACCTGGTTCAGCAGTCTAGCTCAATAGCTGCAATTCTACTGGACAGTGAGTGGTGATTTACTCTGTACAGCACTCGCTCGACTCGGACGACAAGATTTCCCACGGGTCGAAACGCACAATTCTAGGCTCCAACTTCACACCGGGTTCCGCTTGTCGGTTAACTGGAATTAACACAATAGATACGCGTGTTGGTATTAGCAATAAAAGGTTGGTTAGCGGTCATTATAAGCAACATCGACAGTTTACATGATGAACATGTGGGCCGAAAGCATAGCGCTCGAAATCGGCTTTATGCAGAATACAGGCAATTTGAAAATATGTCATCAATTTATGGGAAATGGCCTATATTAAAAAAAGTAGTCCATAGTTATTGCAATAACACAGTTTATTTGAACATCAGTGACGTATGGCTGCTTCAAGATGATGTCTGTTTGGTATCCGACGAACAAGTGCAGATGTGGACGACATACGCTATGCCGAAAGCTACAGCTCCCTGCCTGACCCATGTCAATATGTCGATTTCGCCAATTTACGAATATATCCTCTGATAAAACGATCGCTTACGGAGAGGCGGCAAGACTTTCTGATGAAATAGGACATCATTTGAAGCGCCATAAGGCCATCAAACATTTTACAAGAACAATAAATACTCCTTTAGATAGTAATACTACATCTGTTTTCTGCTTAAGGTACCAGTCCACCAAGATTTGAGACTTTGGTTATTATATAATAACATTTTATTATATTATTTGCATGCTCTACACATGCAGGTTAAATTGTCTGTGTGTGACTTGATGTGGGGGTGAGTAGACCTTTCCTTCAAAACATGGGAAATAAATCATGGAAATCAACCCGCATGGCACCGTGTTTGACATGGATCTAGAACCGGCTTAGGTCACCGACTCCAGGAATGTAAGTAACGAAATTGTTTTGTCGCAGGTAGTTTGCGATTGTCATGTTTGTGTGAATGTGGGTCTATGAGAAATCAATTGGTTGTCAGTTTCCTATATATATATATATATGACCCTGTTTCTACAGGCTGTCTGCAATGGTACAAATTGTATCATTTTATTGCCCGATCGCGTTTTCCGGCATTCGCCATCATTTCACGACAACATTCGACGCAAAAATAAATGTCGAAAAACGTCAAAATAAGAAATAAAAATTCCTCCAAATTATGGAAAAGGGGGAGATAATTTGGTTTCATATGAGCATAAGATGGCAAATTTCTCAAAGAAGTACACTTTTCAGCTATGGGACATTGCTAGAATGTTATCTGAAGTTATATTATCGAGTAAAATGTCTGGTTCAGGAAATTTGGCAAATTCTGTCAGAAGAAACCAATTACCATGATTACCGTATTTACCATGATAGTTATATTTTACTTATCGGAAACTAGATTTTTTGGCAAAAATCTTCCATTTTTTGCTTATCCAGCACAACTTTTGGGTAATTTATTTGCTACATTTGTATAGATAGCCTGTGTAGAATGTTTTCTGGACCCATTGAATCAATTTGTAAAACTGAAATGAGTGTTGCCTGTGTGTCAAACCAAATTTTACTCAATAACCTTGAATTTTGTGGGTTGGCTGTGAATTTTGCCCATTATTGCATAACATTTGTTACAGGAAATAGCAAAACCATTCAGTTGTGTGAAACAGTGTTCGACTCAATGAGTAAGTGGCATGCAGTTATTCGTATAACAGGGCATCATTAGTGGACCAATGGAAATTATTAAATCGTTAAATCTTTTATTCTGGTTTGAGGGTTGTCGCGAAATACTAAATATGCCGCGACTCGCACTGTATTGACCCAATCAATGCGAACACATATTTCGAGGAAAGTTAATGAATAATTGTTATAATTAATACAAAATCAGAAAATCTCCTTCTTTAGCAAACAGTCAACTTATGAATATGCCCCGTTCTCACCGCCGATCTGAGTACCTCGATCTCCCCGACCGGCCAAAGTCCGCGACCAAGCTCGACCAGTAGCCGACTTCATCAAAATTGCAAAGTATACTTTCCTAGCAAAGTATACTTTGAGGGAGCAATCATTGATTTTTCCGAAATGCATCAAAACTATGCAGAATTATTATACTGAATGTATTACATTATCACAGCCAAAATTGGCTGTGATAATGTAATAAATTCAGTATAATAAAAATTAATAAATTTATTCTAAAATTGAAAATTTCTCCCTCAAAGTATACTTTGCTAGGAAAGTATACTTTGCAATTTTGATGAAATCGGCTACTGGTGTTTGGTCGGGGGTCTACACGATGGAAGGGGACCTATGCCAGACCTGTAGTGGACCATACTAGATCAACTCAAGACCCTTCCAGACCACTTCAAGACCACTTGCCGACACATATCCCGACTTCTACTCGAACTATACTCGACATTCCCGACCCTTTCCCGATGTCTACCCGATCAACATGACCAGCCTGACCTTTTCTCGACCTTTACCCGACCTCTACCCGACTTATACCCGACCATGTATTATCGGGCACGATCGCAGCACGATAGCAGCAGACTAGGTATAAAACTGTAGTATTTTGTTCGGTATTCAGTTGACCAAAGATTATCGAAGAACAGATTGGGTGTGATCTGCAAATTATCAAGTTGATCGAGTAAATGCATCTGCTTGGGGTCGTACAAGATCGAGTACAGGTCTAGTTGATCGAGTACAGGTCGCGTACAGGTCTAGTTGATCGAGTACAGATCGGTAAAAATATGTGACTATATGTCTTCCCTAGATGTCTTCCCGATGAACTAAACCTTGTACACGAGTATACATGGGTTTACCAGAGCGCTACAATATGTATTTCAGACCGCTTTCAGACGTCTGGCTTCTCGAGCGCTACACGGATTTTTTGACATGTCAAAAAAATGTCGTGTTGAAACCCCGACCGCTACCGTCCAAGGTAGACCGCTGCAGACCGGGGAAGATCATTTCACGACCGCATGATCGTGTTTGATCGAGGTACTCAGATCGGCGGTGAGAACGGGCCATTATAATATAGACGGTAAACCAGTCTTGGTACAGCTTAGCAACGAGGAGTAAATTCTCAGGACAACGGCATTGATTGTTATTATTATGACAGAGAGATAAATAAAATATCAAAATGTCAAATCCATACGGGATGACAGGCAATCGGCATAGTCTATAAGCTGGATCTACTATTGTTACGCAGTCCAACGGGATATTCTGCTCTCGAGTTGATCGTGATTACCGGATAGTATCTGATCTTCGATACTTGAATCACAGGACCCGCCATGAGCACATACACTGTCCCATTCGTCTTGCTCGGTAACATGTTTAACACCAATATTTTGTACTGTATCAAATTTTGACAGGGGGGGGGGGGGGGGAGAGAAGTGGGGGGGGGGTCCGTTCATAATATTCGGGGTATGGGCTCGGGTTTGCACTGATTCAACGATTTCAATTTATGTGATGTTTTAATTAATGTTTTGTATTTCCTCATCTACACGTAAGAATTTGGAGCTCATGTCATTACGCATGAACGATATAGCGAGATTCAAATGTGATTTCCAGTCATTTTAAAATTCTGCTAACCTGTTTTCCATGTGCTGTCCATTTCCACAGTTGTTTTGCTCCATTTTCTGTAAATAGCGGTAAGCATCATCAATTCAATAACCCGTCGATGTACCCGTCGATGGGTCCATCTCCACCTTTGTTATTTTTTAGTTTTCGCCGGTGTCGCTGGTTCCACTCTGCATTCCACGGCGAACTATGT
Source organism: Conchocele bisecta (assembly GCA_029237695.1). Lineage (NCBI taxonomy): Eukaryota > Metazoa > Mollusca > Bivalvia > Lucinida > Thyasiridae > Conchocele > Conchocele bisecta. The sequence continues at coordinate 52,776,384 of CM055272.1, read as the reverse complement.
CTGATTAAGTCGCCTTACTTCTTCGTTTATTCACTCAGGTCACATAGTTATGACAACATGAGGTAAATACATTACAACATTACGAGATGACACAATGGGTACTCAAGATAAATTACTATTCAAATGTATAAGTATAACGACTAGCTGACCATGTAACGGTGACCTTAATCTGAAAACATAAATAGATGTTTTATGTGTAATTGCGATTTAATACCTTTGGGAGGACAACATTCTTAGATGGTTTTCTCAAGAACATGTACGACCCAATGGACATCTTAAAACATAAATGTACATGGTCTACCTACATAGTATTATTATATGTATGTGTATTCCAAATGATATGTTGCTCGCAGTTTAAGCAGTACCTTTATCGGTAGTCTACACACAGGCCATTTCGTTTCCAGCTCCGACCTCTGTCGGCAATAGAGTTATGGCAAATGTATAATGGATGTAGATTCCGAATATGTTGTTACTCTCAAGATACGAAATCGAAAGCTGAGGATATACAATTCGAATACTCCGCATCTAGATACAAGTTTTAAATACCGTCTTTGTGAGGCACATAATGATAATATTGCACGAGCAGGGTTATCCATACACGTGTTATGCATGTCATTGAATACACGAGACAATAATGTCATTAAATACATGTTGGCATCAATACAATACATACATATTATTTGAACTTACTATTCAAACATGTTTACATGTGGGTCGCTGGCCGCCAAAAGGGAGCACATAGCATTTACTATTGGGGAAATAATCGTCCAGCACATTCACACCCTACAACTTAAATATCTAAATGGTGAACAGCGTATGCGCTGATCGATCTGCGACTATACACTACCATATAATGTCCTTTCTGATCATAAGTGTAATACTAACTAACTTAATATGAACAAGAGTGTTTCATTATAAGAGATACAAATTTCGAGAGATTCATTAATTATTTCGTATTAATTAGTTGCTGATTATTTTTGTATATTTGGTCTTTTATAATAATACTGTTTCAAGAAGGTTGTTCTTGCATGTTTCATTTCTTTACAACAGTATAACATAGTCACTAGTGTGGTCGACCCTTTAAGGACGGCGTATGGACTCCCGTCGCTACTGCTGGTATACATAAGTCAATTTAAGCAAGTTCTACATTTCATTTTCTACAGAAATCTCTAAACACATTTCTAAACAACAAGTCTTGCGATCATATAGTGGATTTTCAACATATTTGCTACAATTTCATTTCGGCCGTTCACACTGAATATTAACCAGTGTTAGAAGTTAGAAGTATTATTTATTTAATTCAGCAGAACATTTTTGAGATGTGAGCAGTTCCAAATTGTGGCCGAAATTCTTCGTTGCCATCAAAGAACATAATATATATACTCACCGAATAATTGCTCATTACTAAGCCGGCTTACGCTTAGCGATGTACGTCATAGGATTATTAACTAATTGGAGAATAGTATCTCCTGTAGTTCATGTAGAGCTTGTGAATATGTCCTCGCCCACGACCGCATTGTTGCATATGCAATTAATAAGCAGCATGTGGACGGCGCTTAAAGTAAGAATTTCCCCATACCCTACATTCCAAAAATTTCATCTCGAATCTCGAAGATTCCAACTTGAAACACGATAATTCCATCTCGAATCTCGAAGAATCCAACTCGAATCTCGATAATTCCATCTCGAATGTCGATAATTCCAACTCTAATCTCGAAGATTCCATCTCAAATCTCGAAGATTCCAACTTCGAAGATTCGAACTCGAATCTCGAAAATTCCAACTCGAATTATTTTTGACAATAGCTCTTTGGTCTCAGTTGGGTATTTTGCGTCTATTTTTTTAGTACCGATGAAGAATGAGGATATAATTGTGATTTACTCGAATTCTGCACTTTGGTCACATAACCTTAACTTGGCTACATATATTTAACTAGAACGACAGTCGCCCACGACCGCATTGTATGCACTTTGTAAGCAGCATGTGGACATCGCTTCAGGTAAGAATTTCCCCATACCCTACATTCCAAAAATTCCATCTCGAATCTCGAAGATTCCAACTCAAATTTCGATAATTCCAGCTCGAAGATTCCAACTCGAATCTCGATAATTCCAACTCGAATCTCGAAGATTCCAACTCGAATCTCGATAATTCCATCTCGAATCTCGAAGATTCCAACTCGAATATCGAAGATTCCATCTCGAATCTCGAAGATTCCAACTCGAATCTCGAAGATTCCAACTCAAATTATTTTTGAAAGTAGCTCTTTGGTCTCTGTTGGGTGTTTTGCGTCTATTTTTTTAGTACCGATGAAGAATGAGGATATAATTGTGATGTACTCGAATTCTGCACTTTCGTCAAATGATCTTAACTTGGCTACATATATTTAACTAGAACGACAGTCGCCCACGACCGCATTGTATGCAATTTATAAGCAGCATGTGGACGGCGCTTCAGGTAAGAATTTCTCCATACCCTACATTCCAAAAATTCCATCTCGAATCTCGAAGATTCCATCTCGAATTTCGAAGATTCCAACTCGAATCTCGAAGCTGGAAGATTATAAATCCTCAAACGATAACATGTGAAGACAATAATGACATGTACAAAAAGAACGAGGGTCACCAACTCTGATATTGTGTAATATAAACACATGGGCACCTGTTGACAAAATGGATCTTAATGTGTATGCTATCAGCATATCCCCAGATCAGTTTACACATCCGCACTGTCTGGTCAGGGACTACCTTGGTCGCCATTCCATCAGTGGAGAGCTCATACTACCTGCCGTTAGCATAATAATTATATTCTGGTAATTTAATTATATTCTCACTGCATAGCCTAAATGTGCAAAATAATTTAATAATTATTGATAAAATAAGGTCCATTTTGTCATCCGGCGGCCCATGTATATTTGCACGTTACAATTTACAGTAGTGAGTATGTCTGCCTCCTCTATACCAGAAATAATTTTGAATTAGCATAGCAGTCAGTGATATCAGCTGGATTTCAGTGTGTAAGCTGTTTCGTTTATAAGTAAAACGTTTCACATAATCTCAAATCGGCTGCACAACATGTATATGGGCCACCTACTGAGAAAAACACACCCTACGATGTGTGCGACCAGCGTAGCCCCAGACCAGCCTGTGCATATGCGCAATCTGATCAGGGCCTATGCTGTTTGCCATTCTATCACTGAAATAACCTTGCTGTCGTCAGTACAACTATTAGACCATAATCATACAGTGCAAGATGATCATGATACACAATTGTTGCAAATGTTGTACGGTTCCATTTCTCAGCCGGCGGCCCACACACAGACGAAAGTATGCTCATGATACGATTTTTGCTGCCATAGTATTCACATAATTAAACTGTAATTTGTATACATGAAATACTTAACAAATATGTGAAGATGTGTCCCGCCACGATACAAAATTGTCGAATTCCGCGGCCAGCGTAGATCCAGATGAGCATGCACATTCGCGCCGCACGATTGGAACCTACGGTGTTCGCTTAAGTTAATGAAATACTGTTGATGTCTCTAAAGAAATATTTTTACCCCTCTCCACACCGATCACAACCACTCATCAAGCCCCCACCCCCCCACTTCGTGTTGGGCCACATATAGTACTTCATTTGGGAAACGAGAATAGCTCGTTAATTAAAATATGCTTATAACATTCGTCAGACATTAAGGTTGTAGTATTAGCATAACATCAAATATAATACATGTATATTGTGTGTATAGATCCTTCAGCTTACGCTATTGATTTGCAATTGTTCAGCCTTTTTTCAGATAGTTTTCAACCTTCTAGGTACATGTATGATCGAGATGGAAGCCTGGTATGGGTTGCCCGATGTGTGAATACATATACATGTACGTCTTTTTCCACCCTGATACTCGAAAGGAGACCACATGCGAAAATGTATGAGGGTATATAGATCTAATACAAAAGCATACATATAGAATATGACATGTACATGTAATGGACCACTCTTGTTACAAAACCGTCATACATGTACACGGATGTGCAATTACTAAATGAATAAAATAATATTTACGGACCCTTCCGACATATCCATGTAGTACACCCAGTTGCATTTTCTGCAATATGTTATTACTATTGACTTTGTATATCAGTGTATACAATGGTATTAATTATCATATGTATATATAATGATACAAAATCATGTGGGATACTTATCATATAACAAGCACACGACAAAATCATGTCGGAGAAATATCATATAGCAAACACACACGTCAGCATCTGTATCTGATTTATCTGATAGCATAATTTATTTGCCTTTCCATGTAAGTGTACGCCTACTTAGATCGAGCATTGTGATTTGCACATACGTAGGCGGGCTACCTTGACATTTATAAGTTAAAGGTACATGCCCACTCAGTAGGCACAAAACGTTAATTACAGGAATTAAATAAGCGTATAAGTTTGTCACTATTCCACCAGTTCTACAAATTACAAGTGCCAGCTATACAGATATAATCATTTAGCAATATTTATTTTACTGATAGTGAATCGCGGTGGTATCAGGCTATTTTCATATGCAAATGAGGCATGACATTTTATAATTATTTATACTAATTAAATGCGTCACCTGAAATTTATTTTTCGACAGATTATAAAGTATGACTATTGTACACCAACACATACAGAGAATGAATAGTAATGTCCGTTAACATTCTAAGGAAACACGGTTATCGTCCCTGATATCAGTGTGGAAATTTACGTCTGATATAAAATGTATAATAATTCCAATCAATACGTGGGGTAATGGTGAATGCATGTTTATTTTACCAGAAAATGTCTCAGATGATGTCTCTGATATAAATATCATGTTGTGCCTACTGAGTGGGCATGAGCCTGTAATAGGAGTATCATCCCGAACTGTCAAACTATATATAAATGTGTTTTGTATAAAATGACAGCATGATTATATATAACTGATAGTGTTGATCCGATAGGTAGATATAGAGTTCTGGGGGCCCTTTCACTAAACTTCGTACGACTAAAATGTTCGTAAGTGCAAACTTAAGAAAACACTTTGGGTTAACGAAAGTTTAGTTACGCAGAGTTATTTTTGGGACCAAGAATTTGACTTCCCGTTATCAGAAGTTTAGTGAAACGGGCCACTGGCTATAACATTTCTATAGATTTGATATTGTAGCCGTGAATACCCTCTACAAGCTGTGCAATACACTACAGCACCGCATGTGTTAATCTTGCCAATATATTTAATATGTTGTTTTATTTCAAAATGCTTGAATAGTGTGCTTGAAATCAAGCAGCTTGATTGGCTGTGCCTGAGCTGTGGCACAGCTCAGGCACAGCCAATCAAACTGTTTGAACAGAAAGAAAGAATTAAGCTAAGGATTCCAGATTCACTCCAGTTTGGTAAACAGAGTAACGCTAAATGGAACATGACGCATACTTAAATATTTAGAGCTAGCTCCAAATACTTTATACATCACTTCAAATGATTTGGAGCGAGCTCTAAATATGTAATGCTAGCTCTAGTTATTTAGAGCTAGCATTAATAGTTTATTTAGATTTGGCGTTCCATACCGATGGAAAAGTGAGTGCCTTGTTCTTATTGGTAGGAGCATATTTAGAGAACGAATTGTTATTTCGTGGAAACGAAATAATAAAAACAAATCTACGTCCCCTGCGGGTCTCCATGGATAATAGACACCCGATAGATTGTTGTCGGTTTTAAATGGCCACGTTCACCGTATGGTTCATGTGAACAATATCCAATTTGCATATTGTTCATTCTGATTTAGTGCTTAAAGGTACATGTCCACTCAGTAGGCACAACATGTTCTTTATAGGAATTAAATAAGTGTATACGTGTATCACTATTCCACCAGTTCTAAAAATTACAATTGCACGCTATACATATATTATAATTTAGTAATATATATTTACTATTAGTGACGCGCGGTGATATCAGGCTATTGTCATATGCAAATGAGGCATGATATTTTTCAATTATTTATACTAATTAAATGCGTCACCTGAAAAAAATATTTTCGACAGCTTCTAATGTATAATTATTGCACATCAAAAATAAATACAGATAATAAATAGTAATGTCCGTTAACATTTTAAGGAAACACGGTTATCGCTCCTGATATCAGTGTGGAAATTATGTCTGATATATAATAATACCAATCAACACGTGGTGTAATCGTGAATGAATGTTTACTTTGCCATAGCATGTCACAGATGATGTATCTGATATAAAGAACACTTGTGCCCACAGTGTGGGCATGTACCTTTAATAGGTAGACATTCGTTTTATCAATTTGTCACGTTACCCTCGACCTTGGCCATATCATATTGAATTTCATTATATATTAATATATATTATGTTAAAGGTACACGCCAACTCAGTAGGTACAACACTATTATTTATAGGAATTAAATACGTGTATAATTATGTCACTATTCAACCAGTTTTAAAAATTATGAGTGCCCGCTTATACAGATATAATCATTTAGTAATATTTACTTTACCGATACATGTAGTGACACGCGGTGGTATATCAGGCTATTTTTGTATGCAAATGAGGCATGATATTTTTGTAATTATTTATACTAATTAAATGCGTCACCTGAAAATATATTATTTTCGACAGATGATAAAGTATGATTGCAGATCAAAACAAAAATGCGTCACCTGAAATTTATTTTTCGATTGATTATAAAGTGTTACTATTGTACATAAAAAAAAATACAGAGAATGAATAGTAATGTCCGTTAACATTCTAAGGAAACACGGTTATCGCCCCTGACATCAGTGTGGAAATTTACGTCGGACACAAAATGTATAATAATGCCACTCAATACGTGGGGTAATCGTGAATTAATGTTTATTTTACCAGAAAATGTCTCCGATGATGTTTCTGATATAAAGAACAGTTTGTGCCTACTGAGTGGGCATGTACCATTCATACTAAATGTTTTTTATTACTGATTTTGCATGTCCAGGCCTTCTCGTTTTGAAATCCAACTGATGACAAACTGTCACGCTTGAGCGTTTTGAGAAATTTGCATACATTCAAAATGTCTGCCATATAGTGTGCCATATCGTTGCATTCACATGAGCAAATTAAGCAATTTAAGACCGTAAACTGGGTATATTTGACATAGTGATGCAAATTTGCAACTTTAAATTTCAATTCCTTAACTGCGATATGGAAAAAATCCAAGATGGCCGCCAAAATGTGATCACTTTACGTGATTTCACTAGTTCGTCACAATAAAGAGTATTATTTTTATAATCTTGAGTTTACTGAAACAATGAGTGTTTGTTTTTGTAACTTTGCAGAGAAATTGAATACTAGTTTAAATAGCAGAACTCTAAAATGGCCGACAATTATAAATATATTACGTTATACGTGCAATCGTATCTCTACATAGGAAAACATATATAATTGCACTCGGAGCAAATGAGCATACGAATATTGTATTTAGATACACAATGATTTTAGTACCTTAGGTACGCAGATAAATCTTTATTTCAACAGCATTAGTCCAAGATGGCCGCCAACTATATTGATATTATTGTAGCAAATAGCTTAGTTAATTACACTCGGATGTCATTTCTAAGTATTAATTCAATATTTTTTTTCTTAAGTTAATATACACAATTATACAACGTTCAATAACAGAAGTCCAAAATGGGCGCCGGATAATAATATAGTACATTATACTAGTAATCAAATCATACACTGATATAATATATAAAATAGTACATTTGGTTACATACGTTGGATTATTCAGTTTATTTTGGAAAGCCTTCTTGTCTTGCCATTCCACATCAACATTCATGCTGAAAATATTCTCACACCAAATCCAAGATGGCTACCAAACTTATATAGTGGGGCGTTGGCATGAAGATGTAGTGTGGAACTTTACAATAAACATTAATGACTTCCTAATTTGAATAAATACCGGAGGTTTTCTTTCATACCATTGGTTCCAAAAGCTTCACTGCTCAACATGTTTACTGTGAAATCACACGAAATGGCTAACATGGCAGGTACAAATGATATATTTATCTATTTCCAGCGCTCCATTAGCGTTATTCCAGTTCCTGGCTAACATTACTAGAGTTAAACCAGTTTAACATGCATACATTGTGACATAAGTATTTTTACTGCGAAATATACATAATTTCCCCAAAAGGATGGTATGTACATAGTGATTGATGTACAACCTATTGATATCACTTATCATTTGGTAAACTGCAAGTTATTGATATAAATTCAAATTGTTATTGATTAGGTAGAGCGAAATATATTTGTATGATGAGATAATGTAATGTTTCTATACCATTCTTCTTTTCAATAATAAGTCGGAATTCAACGTCTGACATACATGTGCAGAAGATTTTATTACATAAAACTCAATATGGAGTGCATGTATATGATATTTTAAAATCATAAGATATGAAATCGTCAGAGTACGTAAATGCTGAACAAAGCTATCAAATATAATCACAAATTCAATAGAATAAATACTATAGTGTGAACACAACTAATACACATACAAATGATATATATGACATTTATTCCAGTTGTTCCACGACTAAATACTCTGTCACCGTAACAATAACTGCAATAGTCATTGAAGATAGTAATACACATAGTACACAACAACATATACAGCATGACATCATTCAAGGTACCATACAATGGATATAAGGAGTGCAGCAATCACGAAATTGACTATACTAATATGACAATGCGGAACAACGTAACTGTCATCCCTTGTGGCTAGAGTTTGTGTTTCATCATATCTTCTTCTTTTCTTATAGTCAATTCTACAATATTAACATTCATTGCATGTATACTGTGTATTTCGTTGTGATTAGTTTGTCTTTATCGTATGATATATTATTCATTTTGTATTGCCTTGTACATATATATGTTGCTGTCCTTTTGAAGCAAGATGGCGATGTAATCGGGAGGTTTATTAAACAGGTTCAACTATACAAGTGGTCTGTTTTATGCACTGTCCTGTCCAAGGTGGCATCCTTCTTGTCATGTCTCCGTGTACTGTACTTCATTGGGATTTGATTTTCCTGTTACTTTACCAGTAGTTCATACGGGAATAGTTGTTGTTGTGCTTGCTCTGCATTTGTTATACTTTTTATGTAGTGCATGTACTGTTGCTTTCGTTTTGGGACCGTACACCACTGATCGTGGAGTGCATGTTTCTGCCGCGTTGAAGGTTCTGCGACCACCGATGTACGCATGTCATTTGTTTATTAGGAAGTATTTATTTCGTTGGTTTTTTCTTTTCAAGGGTTTATGGGTCTCACTTTTCTACTGTGTTCTCTATTTTAATAATCATGTCATTATTATGCGATCGTCATTAACATACATTTGTAGAAATGTTGCAATCTTGACATGATAATCCATACGTTACACATTAAATCACGCAAAAGCTAAACAGATGTTAGCGCTTCATTCGCAGTTATACATATATGCATCGTGTACATCAATTAATAACATCTTGGCTAAGTGAATTAATTGCACAAATTGAGTGGATGCATGCGGTGTTCGCCAGAAAAGTAGAACACACGCATTGTGAAAAGGAAAACACTCCATTTGAACATTTATTTGTCAATACCTGTGTTAACAGATAACATTACACCATTTGTCCGATTTTATATTTTTTTTATAAAATAAAGCACTTTTGATATATAACGTATGAAATTGCATGGTTATATTGGCTGACAGGTTCATCGGTATTATAACTAATATATTTGCTTAAGAAAAGCATTATTTGCAAAACCAACAATGATAAAAAGAAAAAAGATATTATAAACGATTTGATTGTTACTATCAGGTAATCTAGTTATATTGGAATACCAACTTGGAAGTATGCTACATGTAGTGACACATTTACAAGTAAAATATTGTTATAACAGTGTGCTCCCTATGGAGCTGGACTGAACTTAATTATATGACTTAATTATTAAACGATAATTGCTATAATTTATATTTGGCAGCCGTCTTGGACTTCTGCTATTGGAACACGTGTCTAATTACATAACAAGGTTACAAAAAAAACACAAGAATGGCATAAATATGTGTGTTTTCTTTGAAATAGGTCAACGTGACATTTCATATTTTAATCATTACACACTATGATTGTCATTGCAAGGTAATTTATATATGGCGGCCATCAAAAGCTTCTTCTTTTGACACAATTGTCTAATATTGCATTTGAAAGTTACATAAAACGTTCAATGTGTCCATAAACTTACGATATGTATACTAATATGCTTACATTAATCAATAGCCCCAGTAAGTATTATGCAATTTGCGCAGTATAAGGCAACGTGACTTTTTTTCTTAAATATTTGGCGGCCATGTTTTGCTTCTGATATTGACACATTTATTTAATTACATTTCTTAGTTACTGAAAACGTTAAGTGTACATTTATTCCTAAATCCATTACATCTATACCAATTTACTACGATATGGCGCTAATATGCAGTTATATACTTAATTATCAGTCGTTTACATTATTGTTATATGATACTATATTTATATGTGGCGGCCATCTTGGCCTTCCCATGTTCAACAACCTGTCTACGAACATATCGAACGTACTGAAGGCGTTTATTGTGTCAATATATCCAATATCAGTATCATGTTTGCTTTGATATAGCATGTGAGAGTAGTTATATGTAAAATATGTCACATTTGGCGGCCATTTTTTATTTTTTCCATGTCACAGTGAATTGAATTGAATATTACAAATGTTGACCGCTCATCTGATAAGTCAAGTAAATCCACTTTACGCTCTTAAATTCCTGCAATACCTCACACGGCATACTATAACTGTTTGGCGGCCATTTTGAATTTATGCAAATTTCTCAAAACGCTCAAGGATGACAGAGTGTCATCAGCAGTATTCTGTACATGTATGTGGATGGTATGGACAAGCAAAATCGCCAATACAAAGCTATGTTAATCAAAACAAGGTTAAGCTCCTTGTGGGAACGACATAGAAAAAGAATTGCGCATGTCCCTTTTAAGCTGCCGTACATGTACCATGATATTGGGCGTTTTCATAATAGGGGTAAACTCTAGACATTGTCGGCCATCTTGGACACCGTCTTGAATTGCAAGAAACAGCCCACGGACCTTGACATCCAACATCAGATTCGTTATACGGCAGCCATTTTTTACTCGGTTAGCTCCCTTGGAGCTACCTAGTATAGCAGTCGTAGAGATGGAATGCCAACTATTTCTACATTAAAAACTACCATTATGAGTGTCGATTTTGTAATGTTTCATTACTGAATATTACGGGATTAGCGCATGTAAACTAAAGAATAAATCACACAGTCTGAATTACTTAATTATATATTTACATTACAGTCAATGTTTTGTCATACTATCACATTAAACAATAGTTAACAGAACTGTCACCAGAGGTATCGCACCAGTTTAGTGGAAGGATACCTCGCTACCATTATGGCGACTTGCGAGGCCATATAAAGTTAATTCATTAAATATCATCCGAATATGTTGGGGGGGGGGGAGGAATAGGGCGGTGTGTGTTACTTATTTTCTTTTATTTTTTATTAAAAGTTGTTGTAAATAGTGTTTACAAACAATACTTAATGAGTTATCTTCAAATATATTCAAATAAAAAATAATCTGTCATTACTGTGGGCGGGTGGGGATTATATACAGTAAATTAATTTTATATTGCCTGATGATCTCTAAACAGAGCCGTCGGAGGCACAGGTTCGAGTAACAAACCAATGTGTAAACCTACATTATATATACCGAAAAGCATCAATAAGTGAGAATCAAAATAAGAAGACAGTTTTTACTCAATCTTATAACACATTAATGTGTATAGGAAAGAGCAAAGATTTTTTTTTAGCTCAGTTTGTTTCACTTATTGATGCTTTTTTGTATATTTAATGTATTTATAGACCAATAATTCCAGCACAAAAATATTTACACAATTCCCTAACATTTGATTGGCCCGTAGCAGTCTCTGTCCAAAATTTATATCCCAATAAACTCACACGCCGAACTACTTTCCGTAACCGCGAGGCGCAATTAAAATAATTCTTAAGAAAACGGAAAATAAACACATTTTCTTGATGAATTTATTTCAAATGCTGGAATTATAAGGAATGAATGGCCTTTTTGTGGAATTTATCGGGGATATAAACTTGGAAAATTCGCGGGAATACTGGACGGGGCCTTAAAATTATTACAATTTTCGAAAAAAAAATCTTTTTTTTTTTTTTTTTTTCGAAAATTGTAACTTTTTATCGCTTCGTCCAGTATTCCCGCGACTTTTCCAAGTTTATACCCCGATAAACTCAACAAAAAGGCCATTCATTCCTATATGGTCCCTCACTTCAACCTGTGGCTGGACACACGCCACACATGAGACACCGATGCTTTGTATTGATGTCGTTTATTGAGGGAGCAACTGCTGATTAGATTCAGCAGTTGATTTGGCTAATTCTCTCCCAGGCACAGAGAGTAGGATAGTAATGTTGGTTTATTGTCGTCGGTGCGATGGTGTGGGAGTTTGGTCAATAAGAGTTCAACTTTTTGTTTTTCATACACGGTGAACCGTTTGAATAGTAAATTGAACCTGTTGATGTAGCTGGGTGTCAGACATCACCATTGTGGGTGTCTTCATAAATGTTTAGTTAATATGTCTTTATTATTTGAAAATATAACGGATTGATGGTGAACATCGCTTTTAATTGTTAGATTATATAAGTTAGATCGGAGGATTTTTGGGTGATGAAGCTACGTACACTTACATGTTTTTTTTTTCAAATTGATTCACGTAGTACAACAACAATGGCGCATCCATGAGCTCGCGTGTACTGTCTGACATGTGGCACACACATTTCCGGTGTTGAGTGTCAAATCTAGCACAATACAAACAAAGACGAACTTTATTGTATACTTGTTTCTGATAAGTATCAACATATATGTAAAGTGTGCGAAGCAGGTACACTGACTGTATATTTTTGTCTGTAAATATTCTGTTCTGATTTTGGGATTTACCTTCTTCCCTACATATAAAATATGGGTTTTGATCCTGTTAACCGACATAAAATGTCAAACATCATTATGTAAATACATAATACTTATTAGTAATCTTGTGGAGCTAACCTAGTTTCAGTACTTTTAGTAATTTGAGTATATGTTATCTCACTTGAGATAGCAAATTCGCAAATTTCTATGGGGGCAGCCATATTGTCGTGCTCCACCTAAATGGCGAGTACGATCTAGAAAATAGTGCCCTGTGCCAACTTATCCTATGGCGTGCTGGTCTGTCTTGCTTTGTATCTAAAACTCTACATATACAATTTTCTATATTTTTCACAGTTTTATCAATTAAATTCTAGAAACTACGAATCAAGCCAGTTCGTGCGTATGAATACAGCAGCTATTATCTTTAGTTCTCAGTTAGGTAGCAGTGACCAGTTAGCCGCCAGTTTCGTACAATTTTTTCTGGGCGTTTCAAACAGTAATTTATTCTAAAGAAAACGTATGGATGGGAATGGGTTTGCACCATCACAGTACATAATGGATTACTGAGATTTACGCATGCGCAGGTTATCCTGACATTTAGAATAGGCGTTAATCTCAAGCATTTACAATGTACAGTTCTTTAGGGTATAGCGGATAGCTAAGCAGATTATTGCTGCATACGTCTTTAAAATAGAACATTTTGGCAAGTACCTGGTACCAATATACAAGAAAAAGTGTCTTCTTTCCAAATTGGGTTACCTTTTCAATTTATTTCAAGGTTTTCCTCGCATTATTTATTGTTTACCTAAAGCACTAAATTAGTCGGTAACGGATAGCTTCATGGTGCACTGGATACCTGTGCGACAACAGCTGAGGGGGTATCTCAAAACATTCCAAATCATGTATTTGTTTTGTAAATGACTTGGAAACATTCTCACGTGTATATTACATTCAGACATGCCAAGTTTCCCGATTTGATTGGGAGTCTCCCGATTAGAGACTCAAAACCCGATTCTCACGATCGGGATGAAAAAAATCCCGCTTTGAAAAATGTGAAAAAATATAAATTTACTATGGCTAGACATGCGAGCCAGCGACGACGACCAAATACACGGCAGCGGACGCCAAGTTGAGAACGCTAGCGAGGGTGTGACGATCCAGATAACCAAAGAGGCGGACGGAGCCGGGCCATTGAACGTGTACTTATATATAATTACGGACGCACAACTCAACATCGAAGATGGCCGATACGTCTCAGCACTCTATTAATTTATAAAAAAATCATCTAACGATTTATTAATTAATAAATTTGATAATTCTAAAGAATTGATTAAGAAAATTAGCAATCATTCTAACGATTTATTAATTAATAAATTTGATAATTCTAAAGAATTAATTAAGAAAATTAGCAATCAATACCAATTCACGATTGGAGATGCCCACTCTGCCATAATATGTGGGCAGACAGGATGTGGAAAAACGGTTTTCATCCTCGACTTGCTCGAGGAGTCCTACCGCGATGCCTTTCGTCACATTGTGATCCTGTGTCCCACTGTGCGGCACAACGATACTTATCAGCGGCGAACGTGGATATGGACCGACCCTGAGGTATACGTTATTGACCCAGGTGATAGGCTTCACGATTGGTTGCGTGGTTTATACCAAAGATTCCAGGGTGAGCCCACCCTATACGTGATTGACGATTGCTCGGCCAAGGCGGCGATGACCAAAAAGAAGGACATGCTCTCCGAGCTCGCATTTTCTGGCCGCCATGCTAGGCAAAGTGTATGGATATCCACTCAAAAGTACAACGCCGTCCTCAAGGATCTGCGCGAGCAAACGAAATGGGTCGCCCTCTTTCACTGCAAGGACCGAGACTCATTCGATGACTGTCTTCGAGAGAATGACGTTATCCCAACGCGCGAGGAGCGCCTGGAGGTTCGACAGATGCTTTCGAAAACTAAGCACGCCAAGCTTTTGCTAAAGACTGATCAACCAACTGCTTACGAAGTTATCAATTAATTTTATAATTAATTAGCAATTACTGAACAAATGCTGAACAATGCTGAACAATGCTTAGCAATTGCTGAACAATGCTGAACAATGCTGAACAAATGCTTAACAAATGTTGAACAAATGCTGAACAATGGTTAACAATGTTAACAATTTGGTGCTCCGCTGCGAGCTTTGTTGCGAGCATAATGGTGATCATAAGTATCGGGTGGTGCGCTTGCCAATATGTTAAAGTGATGAGACTTGTTAGAATAGTTAAATTAATTTTAAGAAAAATGAACTGCGACGAACTTCTCGATCAGCTAATAGAAGAAACCTCAACTCCGACTGCCAACATAGATAATGATCCGACAGAGCAATCGGAATCAACTCCAACGGCGGTTGGTATTGGGTTGAGTGCAACGACTCCGAATGAAAATGAAAATGCGGCGCGACGAGAGCGGCTAGCTGCGCTGGTTGCTGGGGGACAATCGGAGCATTATAACTCGGTAGGCGTCTCTCAGTTTTTCAGGTGGATAAGAATGTCAGATTGCGGAAAAAATCGATAAAATGTATGCGCGATACGAATCTAGGTTAGGTGCGGAGATGACAAAAACTCTCGGATCGGCGGCTATTCATTTGTACGCAACCGCCGTTAGTATACTTCTCCCTATACCAAACACCGCGGGATTGATTGACGATCTAGAGACTGACCCTTTTATAGGTCACACTCTTAGAACAGCCTGCTGCTCAATTTATCACAAGTTTGGAATGTACTTAGCTCCGCTGACAACCGCGTTGACCACGGGTAAACACTGTCAATTTGGACATATATGCCCACGAACTATAAGCCCTGAAAATGATGACACAAGACACACCCGCGAGAGTGACGGAGTTGAACCCGATTGCTCCAACCCAATCGAACCCAACTCCGCCACTGGATGACATACCGCATACAAAAAATCCCAAAAGACAGGCAGCTGGGCGGGCGGCGGCTGCCACCCGAAAAGTTAAATTAAACAAGATAAAATACTCGCCGAGCTTCGAGAGGCTAAACTCCAATCGAGATTGGGGTTGCAATCGGGGACGGAGACAGCAAAACATCTGAAGACAGAGTTGAGTACACCCCCAATTCACGAATTGGAAGCACACTCAACACCCAATACCAACCGCCGTTGGAGTTGGGCGAATCCGATTGAACCCAAATTCGTGAATTGGAGTTGGGTTGTTGGTGGTGGTCTGGCAGTTGTTGGTGCCCTGTGCGTGTGGAAATACCCCATATTATCGAAAAAACAACCAGCCAGTGTTCAGAAGAAAGTTACGAAACACCAATCGCGATTGGATGCGCCCCATTTAAACATTGATCGCGACCCCTTTTATATGCAATAATGGCTGAACAAGACGGTAAAATGTTAGTGAATGCGCTTTATCACGCCGTGGTGATATCGGGTTTCAGTATCGGGTATGCTCGACTATCAAAGATGGCCCTAGGAGGATCCGCTCCCAAATTGGACTTTACTGTGAGAGACGTAGGGCTCGCGACCTTAGATGTAGCGGCCGCAGTTTGGACCCGAGATTATCTAGTTAAAGCTGGAATTCTACCAGTTAATATATGGAAATAAATGGCTTCAATCGCAATGATGGTACGTGGTGCGCTCTTAAACGCATTTGCGTTCACCGGCAGCAACTTTCTATTCTCTAAACTACAAAACTCGAACGCGGATGAGGAGAGTACGCGTCACGATTTAGCTGTAGAACAATTCAATAGCGCAAAGGAAGCGTGGTCGGAAAAACGAACCGCCCATCTTGACTGGGTCAATGAAGAGCTTCGCCGCGAAAATCACGCCGCACAAACTTTTCAGAACGTTGAAGAAGCCAACCGCAAGTACGCGCTGGCATATCCGCAGAAAAGTCTCGCGCCGCTGGATCGCGAGCCCCAACTTTCAGATTTCTATGTACCGTCAGAGGCCCCAAAAGACCGCGAGATCGCGTTCATCGTCGTGGGAATGGGTGTGGTGGGTCTCGTCGGCTACTATATTCAATCGAGATTTTAAATTAATTATTGTAAATTAATTATAAATATATATATATAGAACGATGTCAGTTGACGAACTTTATTTTGCTATGATTGATGTAGGCTACACTGCCCTTAAACACCGCATAGCTGGTGCAAAGGGTATGATTCGTCTGGCCCGAGATTCTCTCGAGACGTGGCGGGAGGACGAAAAAGCGGCCACCCTTTTCGCAAAGCGGATGTTAGATTCCTCCACAATCCTGGGGGATTAGATTTTCCCAATTTCCTTCAGAACTTAACCCCCAATCGCGATTGTACTTCCAACAAAGGTTTATTATTATCGACGCAGTTACCGGACGATCTGGCGAGGGCATGTTGGAGATTGTCAGATATATTAGAATACATCGCATACGATGAACACGCGCAAACTTAATACCAAACTATCGGTTCGCCTAACGCGCAAGCTAGCGAACACGTACTATAGCCCCCGCGGCTACGGAAGGGACTCGCTGCCATCAAGAACCTCGCGGCGGCGACCAAGGTTTCAGAAAACGCTGTCAAGGAATGGCTCAAGAAGCAGGCCATCTGGCAGATCTATTTACCCGTGCCTCACAATATTCCGCGCCCGAAATTCGACGTGCCCGTACCGAACCAAGTTCACCAAGCGGATCTCCTGTTTCTCCCTCACGATCGCGTCGGTCGTAAGACATACAAGTACGCGCTGACAGTCGTTGACGTAGCGAGTCGTTATAAGGGGGCTGAGCCGTTGGCCACTAAAGAGTCTAAGGAGGTGGCCGAGGCTCTCTCCCGAATATATAAGAGGAGTCCTCTCAAATGGCCGAATCTTCTCCAGGTCGATCCCGGCCGCGAGTTCATGGGCGCGGTCTCTCATCTATTGTCTAAGCACGAAGTTTCTATCAGACGCGGCCGCGTCAACATCCACCGGGATCAGGGGATCGTGGAACGCTTCAATCGAACCCTGGCTGAGAGACTGTTCGGACACCAATACGCTAAAGAACTTGTAGACCCTCATTCGCGATCGACCGAGTGGGTGGCCAGACTGCCCGCCGTGGTCTCCGCACTGAACGGAGAGGTGACCAGATTGATAGGTAAGAAGCCAGTAGATGCCATCAAGTTTAAAAGGGTGACGAGCGAGCCCTCTGCCGTCTCGCGCGGGCGACCCGTTGGTTTAGAGGAGCAACGGCTTCCATCGGATATTGACGTCCGGTACCTCTATCAACCGGGAGAGCTCGAAGGTGGCAGCCGCCGCGCGACTGATCCCGTGTGGTCTCTCAATGTATATCATCTAGATCGATCTATTACCAAGCCCGATGAGCCCGTGCTCTACTATTTGGATGATGGGCCATCTCGAGGGTTTGTTCGCGAAGAACTTTCTCGCGGTGCCTGCTCGACACCCAGCTGCCCCCGGATCATCAGAGTCTTTAGATTGCTAATTTTCTTAATTTTTTTCATAATTATTAAATAAATCATTAGAGAGGTTCTGTATGTATTCCGTCTGGTAACACGCGTCTTTTATCGTAGTATGCCGAGAGTCCTAATTTTTGTTGACAGTACGTTTTCATAACACCGTCTTTCATTTTAAATCTCCTATTTTGTGCTATATCTATAATGTGTTTTCCATCTTCTGTAGTTTCGGTTAGTACTCGTTTATATCTATCCCAATTTAAATTGTTAGTTCTCTTGGACATTCCTTTCACAGAGTTTTTATTAATAGAATTAAATTTTTCTGCAAAATAACACTTACTAGATAGCGCTATCGCCCTATTTCCGCTAAATTCCATTTTGAAAAGTCCGGGCTCTCTTTCGCTCCATTTATCCCAAGCCAACCATTTCTTTTTTTCTTTTTCAAACCCGTCTAGTAAGTTAGGCCTAATCAATTCCTCTATCGTATTTCCACTAACTCCTATATACATACTATCCGTATCCATCTGTATTAATTCAAAGTCTTCTCTTTTTACGTATTTGTCAAGAAATTCGTAGTAAAATTCCAACATTCTCAATTTAGCTAGTTGATAAACCGCTATTCCACAATGGAATGGTCTCTTTACCGCACACCTGGGTTTTCTTGAAGATATTTCGTACGCATCTCCTATCTCTTCCAAATCGTCAAAATATGCGGATCTTAATGCTTTGTCAACACAGGTTTCGTTTTGTGTATATGTCGTATTTAAATGTCTCTCCGTTGCCTCTATCATTTTTCCACAACACGAGTTTCCTAATAATTTCATTATGTCGGCTACTGGTTTCTTATTTGGTTCTACATCGCCCGTTCGTCTTGCGGCTGTAACTTCTTTTGCGAACCATTCGAATGGTTTTCCGCTAATATAATCTATAACACGATGAACTCCAGTTATTTCTAGGCCGTGTTTTAAATACCATTTCAACAGTGGCGCGTACAGCAATACTTTAGTGGCTGTCATAGATCCCACCAATTTTTTTCCATCTCCTCTTGTTCGGCCAGTATCTTTTAAATATTTTAACATGTGTGTGGAACTTCATCAACCTCTACTTCTCTGTTTATAAATATTGGGGACATTTCAGAAAACTTATCTTTTAAGTTGTGTGGAACTTCTGTATCCACCTCCGCAAACCCAAACCAGTCTCCGGATAAAACTCTTTTACTACTTTTTAATACATTTAGGGTTATGTGGGGTATCTATATGGTGTATAGTTTCTCTCCCACACGGCATCTCTTTATTTAACGTAGATAAATATAACGCGTTTGCGTCGTACCCCAAAACAGCCTTGCACGGTTTGGAACCCACTCTAATATTTGAAACACCAGCTTCTGCATATCGTGTAAATACTATTGATGGACCGCCAACTAGAGCGTCCTTCATCATTTCGTATGTTTCTTCTTTTGGTGCATATAGAGCATCCTCCGGTATAATCGTCTTTGAAGATTTTTGTTCTTTAATGGTTCCTCTCAATAAATATTGTATAGCTACTCCAGGTAGTGTTACCGCATCTTTGAAAATATCCACACCTCTGTGTTTATAAAATTCACACATTTTTTCCACCGCTTCTAGGAACGGTGCTACATCTAAATCGTTATAATATTTCAACCAATCTCTGAAAGTTTTCATATTATTTTCTTCGAAAATTCTACGACATTTACTTAATTCTGTTTCATCTATTAACATTTTCCCAGATAGTTTGGAATACCAATTCTCTATATCCGGTAGTCCTGGGTAATCCAGTTTGTCTGGAGAATCGAACCACTCATAAGGAAAGAAAGATTTCTGTCCTTTGCATTCGTAGGCTTTTATCCAACTATCGTAACTTACACCGGGTCCTAGATAAAGTATTACATCAAGAAATCTAAACTCTGGAGTAAATAGAAATATTGTTGCGTTTGCACGTTTTCCGACCATTACTTTCTTTGTTGTTGATGCCAGTTCGCCTACTAGGTATTTCTTTATTAAGTTTATATCGTACTTACTGCTGTTAAAACCTATAACCGGTACTTGCTCTATCCACTGTTCGATCTTGGCGATTTGGTTTTTAGTAAATGTTCTGTATTAAACCCATATCTTGTCCACACTTCTTCTCTTATAGCTTTTCCCCTGACTTTCAAATCTTCTACGAATTTTCTATAAGTTTTGCGGGATCTTTATCACAAATATGAGTTACTGTTTCCTGAGAAATTATCTCCTATACTAACGCTTACCGGAACGTGCTCGGCTTCGTACTCTAGATTATTACCGAGAGTTTAAATCTATGGGTTGAGATATGCCTCAAAATCGTATACTATCTGATATGGATAAAGAGTTAGTGTCAAGCAACCGATCTTTATGTCTTACCAGTTCTTTGAAATTCGCATTCCCACATAACTACTAGGTTGAATTCTTTGCTTCTTCTAATAAGTGTATCTCTTCTCATAGTGGATGCGCGTTCTTCTTTTCTATGTTTTGCATGAATCTCACACCCGTGCCAGTAACAGCCGTGATATTGATATACGGTATTGGTTTCTGGACAGTATCCATCTACTGGAGCTCCTAAAATCCATCTTTCACCCCCGTTTCCACACTGTTCGTGGTGAATGTGAATTCCCTCGCGCTTTTCCACAGAGTACATCCAATCGATCGCCCCATAACTGTTAGAACTTTTTGGGTAGAACGCTTTCTCGAACGACGAACGCGGGCGCTCTAAATAATTACCATCACATACTACTTTTGTCTCACCTTTCATACATTTTGGTCCGTGTCTCTTCATATTACTCACTTTCGTGAATTTCTGCTTGCAATTATCGCAGGCGTAAATTTTAGATAGGTTTTTAAGGTTTTTTATTAGAAATGCGTGATTATTAAACAGTCCTATTGTCATTGGTTTATTACCTATTGCCTTATAGTGCGCTGGTACCTTTTTCAACCACCATATATTACATTGGGTGGGTTGATATACTTCTATACCGATTTTAAAAAACTCTTCAACCTTTTTCAGATCTGAAAAAGGAATTGGTGAAACCACATTACTACCAAAATATTGCTTACTAAGTTCTTTCGCCTTTTATCTGTACATCGTCGGGTCATTTATCTGTCATATGCATAGCTAACACCTGAACAGACAAAGGTCGTCATTATACTTATCTAAAGAATACATACCTTTTTTATTCTTCAGCCATTCTGGAAGTTTCTCCTCCTGCCGCTTCTTTGGATTGTAGTCCCAAATCTATTCCCCTACTACCCTGTATTAGCTTTACGAAAACCTCCACCCATCTTACAAACTTCCACTTTGTATTCGGTCTGTCTATTTTATCGGACATTATTCGTGTTTGCTCCTTATCTGACAGCCATTTTTTAACGGTTTTCATTGATGATAGTGGTTCGCTACCACCGAGATTTTTGTGCATTATTATAGTTACAGGTTTTCCATTTTTAATTTCCTCCATATGTTCTAGCTTGTAAGAATATGAATATCTCAAATAAAAATTGGTTGTTAGATACGGAGCGAGTTTATCGGACATGCGTTCAGACTCGTTAATGTCAATGTTTTTACGAAAGGATAATGTAACTACCCGTCTTCCATTTTCTACCTTTTCCAATGTTTCATCGTGAGCCCCCAATATTTCTTCACCTTTTTCCACTATCGCGCGAACGAGAGATCTTTTATTTTGTATTGGGCCACCTGTGTGTCTAATTTGGGACAAATTATTGGTGCTTGAAGGTTTTATTACACTAGCCCTTAACTCCGCAATACTTTCTTTTTGAATTCTGTTACCAACTTCATCCGCTAGTGAGAGGTTTGTAAATGCCCCTCTTTTATAGGCGCGGGTAAACCGCTTCATAAACGCCTCATTCTTTGTGGCATTTATCAGCTTTGTCAACCCCCTAACTCTCAACCGTGTACTATAAGTAATCCCTAGAGATTCGGCTTCTCTTCTCAAACTTTCTATTTCTGCTCTAGTTTCTGGCGTTATCATATTTTCTGTATTATACTTTTGTATATATACTTTTGTATAACCTATAAAATGTATCTGTTCAATTGGACGTCAAAAATTTACATAATGTTTTTTTTCACATCCAATTGAACAGATAAATTTTATATACATATATAATGGAGTGTGAGACTTGTTGTAAGACGTTTACGTGTAAAGACTATCTACGAAGGCATCTAGCGAGACGTAGAAAGTTTCCTTGTGTCCCCCCACAATTTCAATGCCCTAGATGCCCTTGTAAATTCGTTAGTGCCCAAACTCTTTGTAGACATAAGCAACTACGCTGTCAGGTGGCTAAAGGTGAACGTGGTAGACTAGAGCTGGTAGAATTAGTTGCTGATCTGCGAAATAAATTAGCTATATCGGAGAAGAAAAATGAGGAATATAAACTATTGTACTTGCATGAATGATTTCGACTTTTTTCAAAAGTCAATTACCAATATAATTGGGACTCCCTCTTCTCAAAATTATTTTCTCCAAAAATTCATAAATTTGCTGTCGGGAGACCCAATTTTCCTCGTTAACCAATTTTTTGATTTTCGGGGGTGGTGGGAGTATTATAGAGGGTTATAAACGATACCACGGTAGGTGGTATCATTTTGACTCCCTTACTACTACTGAAGTTTAGTGAAACGGGACCCAGTGGACTGAGGAAAATACTTTGAGTTAACGAAAGATTAGTTACCCAGAGTTATTTTTGGGACCAAGAATTTGACTTCCCGTTATCAGTTGTGTGACTTAAGAAAGTTTGAGGTAACCAGATCAGGCTGTAATTGGATATTGTGCTTTAAATCAGGCAGCTTTATTGGCTGAGCCTGAGCTGTGCTACAGCTCAGGGTCAGTCAATCAAACTGCTTGATAGCGACTTGAGATTGCCATTAAAGGTTCAGAAACGTTGGTATATGGACAAGACTAACGCAGGCGGTTTTTTACACAGGGGTCCGAAGTTGTGCTGGGAAAAGTGTACTGAGTCCGAATCGGTGGGCGTCTTAGTCGGTGGGCGTCTTTTTAATAAGACCCCCACCGACTAAGACGCCCACCGATTCGGACTCAGTACACTTTTCCCAGCATAAGACGCCCACCGACTAAGATGCCCACCGATTCGGACTCAGTACACTTTTCCCAGCACAACTTCGGACCCCTGTGGTTGTTTAGTAGTTGTAAAAGTTGACAATTGTTAACTGAATAGTGAGGCATTGAATTGTCGCGTGAAAATGAAATACTCCCTCAAATGACCTTGGCCATATTCACACTGCCAATGTATATTCTCTTAAGACTAAGATGTCGTTAAATAAACAAATTAAACATATTGTATGTATTACAGGATGCAAGGGGATGGGGTGGGGGGGGGGGGTGGGGGGGGGGGGGGAGGGGGGGGGGGGGGGGGGGGGGATGGGGGAGGGGGGGGGGGGGGGGGGGGGGGGGGGAGGGTAGGGGGGGGGGGGGGGGGGGTGGGGGGGGGGGGGGGGGGGGGGGGGAGGGGTCGAGGTTGGCGACGGTGTGGGTGTGGTATGTGTGTCGGTGCGGTCAGACGACCAACCTCACCATTTTGGCTGTGATAATGTAATAAATTCAGTATAATAATTCTGCATACTTTTAATCATCAAATATAGGCAGTCGTAAGTTCTATATGACGATGCATTTCGGAAAAAAATAATGATTACTCCCTCAAAGTATACTTTGCTAGAAAAGTATACTTTGCAATGTTGGTGAAATCGGCTACAGATGATTTACAGTCAAATCTCTCTAAGCCGGACACCCTGGGGACCTCCCAGGGTGTCCGGTTTAGAGAGGTTTCACTGGTATTTACAAACAAACGCATAAATCCGAGATTTGAAACCCTCCAACCTCCGATTGGTAAGTCCGGGTGTTGCAACCCCTAGGCCACAAACCCATCCGTCTGTTAAGATATGAATCCAGATAAGAATGACGTGATAATTAAATATATACATACCTTCCCAACCTCCTGGCCAGTGAAACATGTTGGATGTATCTTGAAATTCAGCTGATCTGGAGCTACACTGGTCATATTATTGCTTGAATTATATCATTTCAGGTCACAAATACGTATTTCCTAAAGAGACAACATTATTTACAAACGTTGTAAAATCGATAAATGAATACCGTAATTTATCCCGTCAACACAGTGCATATGTGCCGTGAAACACGGTGCCGTGAAACATTTTTGATATCCAGTCAATACAATTTTTGCATTTTACTGCCATTTGTACGTGTTGACGGGATAAGTAGAATATTAGGTTAGTGCCGTGAATGAGAAAACATATCTGGCGCGGCACGGAAACGGGATGTGCTCGGCAGAGCCTCGCCCATCCCGTTTCCTGAGCCTTGCCAGCTATTTTTTTTTTTTTTTTTTTTTTTTTTTTGTTTTTTTCCCATTCACGGCACTAACCTACTATTCTCCATAATCCTACATAAAGGAAAACCATGAAGGAAATAATTAATATCATGTTTGATTTTCTATGGGATTCTAAACCAGACAAAGTTAGTCGGAAAATTATTGTTCAAAGTATTGAAAAGGGTGGACTAAAAATGATTGATTTGGAGTCCTTTATTGATGCATTAAAGGCTACATGGGTAAAACGTCTTACTAATTCAAAAAAACATGGACAATGGCAAATATTATATTTAAATTTCATGAAACGTTTTGGTGGTGTTCATGTTTTTGAAGGGAATTTTAATGTGATTGATGCAAAACCAATTACCAAAAATATGTTTTTTGACAGAAATCCTTGAATCATGTGGTAAGCTTAATTTTATAGACATTCCAGAGAATATATCAAAACAAATAATATGGAATAATTCGAAGCTAAAAGGAAATGGCCGAATGTTTTTCTATAAAGAGTGGTATGAACGTGGAATTAAGTATATAGAACAAATATAGGATTATAGAAGTAAGTCATTCTTTGAATTCCTAGATATAAAACAACTATACAATATCAGTAATAACGAGTATTTAAAATATTACAAGATTGTAACAAGCGTAAATACAGATTGGAAGAGACAGATAAATAACGAAGGAATAAATGCAATAAACACAAACACACCACTAATAGAAATAATTAAATCTACAAAAGAATGTAACAAAATGCTATATACTATGCTTCTTAATCGTCAAACAAATGTTGTTTATAAAGCAAGAACAAAATGGAATGAAGAATTCGTAGATAAAAATATTAACTGGAAGGTAGTGCACACACATTACATGTATTTTCAAAGCACAATCAGTTCTAAACTAAGAAATTTTCAATACAAATTTCTAATGAAAATTGTAGCAACAAATGATTACTTGTACAAATGTAACATAGTAAATTCTAATTTGTGTGACTTCTGTACCATGGCCCAGGAAACAATTAAACATCTATTCTGGGAATGCAATAAAAGTCAGCATTTTTGGTCACAAGTGGGTTCCTTTTTAAAGGATCATAATGTTACATGTAACCTAGATTGGCATTTAATACGTTTTGGACAGTATGAACAGAACAATATATTCTTAAACCTGTGCATTAAGCTTATTTATATTTTGTATAAAAAAAAGATATTTAGAGAGAAATAGCTATAAATAAAAAAAATAAGTTGGTACACATGAAAGAAAGTGGGACGGAATTCAACTAGAATAACAATACATTATGTACATATAATGCTCTTGTTTCATAGAGACCCGAAGTAGAAGACATACTAATGCTTATGACAACGTTGCTCGATCCAAATCTATCATCTCCTTCGACCTCTCTCTCTCCGTTTCTATGTTCCCTCTAGCCTCAACTCTACTCCTAAAACCCTTATAACCATTAACATTCTCAAATATATTCATTTATCTATGCATGTCAATTCACATGGATACATGTCAAGGTACATGACAATAGTAGTTTTAGTGTATGTGTATATATATATATATACATATTGTGTTTATACATGACTATATCTGGAAATAAAAACTACAAAATCAAACAAAATAAATAATCCTACATATTTGGACAACATTCTCAAAACAAATTGTATCCAAACATTTTGCTATTGTAATGAACAAATACAATGAAACCTCTCTAAACTGGACACTCTTGGAGGTCCTCAGGATGCACGGTTTACAGAGGTTGTACTGTAAATGAGGCATTTGATCATTCTGGGCCATAGTTGTGTGCTATGTGATCATGAACAGACATTATCACCTGAGATGAATTACGAAGAAATTCATCAAAAATATTATCACAGATGTTTTGTTGGTGTCCGGTTTATACAGGTTCCACTGTACAACCATACTAACTGCCTCCGGCATTTCAAGTTAAAAAACATGTGTTAAACATGATGTACACTTTGGCCTCAGATAGTTGATAACACAGTGTTTAACGGGTATAAAATGGTCATCATTAAACATGTTAAAAGGAAGACACCGCAGTCGCTGTCGTATTGATGACCAAAACGATATTATAAATTATTTTGAGTCAACACAGGCTATATGGTGTAATATTGCCCGTCTGGAGGTATGTTCACCCGAGGGTGAACATACCTTCAGACGGGCAATATTACACCATATAGCCTGTGTAGAATCACAATAACGTATTTGTCATACCGCAGATCCTAGCCAATCAAGCAAGCTAGCCAATCAAAAGCCGAGAAACTTATCTGCGGTATGACAAAGCACATTATTCCCCTTGATATGTATATGTGGTTGTGACTGGAGAAATGGAACATGTGGTATTTGTGACCAGTGTAGCTCCTGATCAAATAGCACACCCCTGTAGCATGATAACGATATGTATTGCTTGTTATAAGCATTACGTGTGTTTCATTGATGGAACGGCGAACAGTGAAGATCCTGATCAGACTGTGCGGATGCTCAGACTGGTAAGGATCTACACATAGGCATTCGGCGTGTTTCGGCTTTTATCGGTATAACTCTATCGGACACGGAAATCGATTCTTCGCAAAAACGACATAAGTCTGTGCCAAACTCCCTGGACCACCAAATGCAGCTCAGCGTTTGCTGCGCCATATTTCATCAAAATCCGTTGCATATTAAGGAAAATATCAAATAATACTTACTTTGGAGTGGGCGACGTTGTTGTTGTTGTAACCACGTGATCATGCACCTTGTATACTATAATAATATTATTATGTATTACCCAGATCGGGGGTCAGTCTTAGAACGGAGGCCAATCTCAGAACGGGTGCTAATCTCAGAAAGGGGGCCAACATGCGACGTCAATCCGAGAAAGGGGGCCAATCTGACAATGGCCGGCAACGTATCGCCGTAATGGAAACAAGAAATGCTTATGTTGTTTAATCCACATTATTAATAATCACTTCACTATGGAAATTGTACATTTAGTCTCGATGACAAACCCGACGTCTTCAATAGTCGCCGCCATCTTTGATCTGGACGCCTGTGGCCAGATCGTGAGGTTACGTCACTAACTTTGACGTCATTCCATATTCAGAACGTGCGGAATTAGCCCCCGTTCTGGGAAGAAATAGCCCACGTTCTGGGAAGAAATAGCCCACGTTCTGGGACTGACCCTCGATCTGAGTTCTACATAATACAGTGGCACCTCTCTAAACCGGACACCAAGAAAACACGTGTGCTCTTATTTTTGATGATTTTCTTGGTCATATATCTCAGGTGATAATTTCGTTATCGCATAACACACAACTATGGCTCCGAATGATCAAATGCCTGATGGTTTACAGTCAAACCTCTCTAAGCCGGACACCCTGGGGATGTGGATGGGCATGTCCGGTAGTTTTCTCGAATGATCTGGGAAATTAGGCAATCTCGCAAGATGTATGAATATCCTGCTGAAATCGTAATCATTGACGGTCCGGATAAGCATGGTGTCATGTTCATTGAACGTCTCTACACAACTATACATGAGATGAAACAAGGCACCTACCTGTGCTTTTCCCATTTGAAATCGCATTGAACAACCGGAAGTATTTTTGAGCCAAAGTCTCATTTCAAATAGCGCAGCAAGCATTCCTATTCTTGAGCTTAAACAAAGGTGCTGTATAAAGTGTAAGTCAATACGAGTACGTGCCTCGAAGATCGCGTGATACTGATCATGAAGTTTCTCATGGTAGTTGTTCATATGAGTAACATATACGATTACGTAGGTTATGGATCATTTATTATATATGCATACACACACATTGTATATGTATGTTTGTCTGGTAACCGACGGTTAGATCCAGGACTACCGTTCACCCGTTGTGTTGTATTCTGTGTGTAAGTTCGGCACTTCTTGGACGTATATTTTATGTGTTTTGAATGGAAGCGTCCTGGTGCCAATGCTAAACTATGTTTTCTCTCCTTGTATCTCCTAATTAGGACTTAGTATATCCTAATTAGGAGTTACTATATCCTAATTAGGACTTACTGTATGAGCCGCGTCGCGATAAAACCTGTCTTCGGGAATCTGACGACGTCACAAGATATGACGTCGTGAACTTAGCTGACGTAATTTCCGCTGAGATTTCTAATTATCCACGTTTGTCAGACCGCCATGTTAGGTTTGTTCAGTGGTGCTAAAAGTTATCTAACGAACAGAACAACAGCGCACCTCGGTGTTTTTACTATTTTAATGCATTTTTACCAATGTGAGCGTTATAAATGTGTTTAAATTGTATTTTGAACTTTAGTTCAGTGTAAGATACATTCCCAAATATATATGGGCCGCGCTCTG
Organism: Conchocele bisecta; assembly: GCA_029237695.1. Taxonomy (NCBI): domain Eukaryota; kingdom Metazoa; phylum Mollusca; class Bivalvia; order Lucinida; family Thyasiridae; genus Conchocele; species Conchocele bisecta. The sequence goes on along the minus strand of CM055272.1, from coordinate 52,747,149 downwards.
TGAAAACCGGCCTTAATGACAACGTCATGAAAGCCTGAAAATGACGTCGCAAAGTTACGCTTGAAACCAACGTCACGTCGGATTTTGACACTTGAAATAGTTGCGTCATTTCAATAAGTTGACGTTGTCCTATATATAACCGTACTGTACGTTTTACTATTTGTGGCTCACAAACATTTTAATGCTGGATACGCGTAGCAGAATTTTACAAATGTTTCCATAGTGGTTCAGACAGTTGTCTGTTTTTTCGGTTTCCTTCAAGGAAACACGTAGTGATTTTGTAGAATTTGTATTCATATATGGACGACATTTGAAACTAAATAACCATAAAACCGGTACTTTTTAGATAACACCATCACATAATCAGTATTATGTAACAAATAGAACTGGGCACAGGGCTTAATTCGTTTAATTTACTGTTTCGCCTGTCGAATATTTCAAAAGTCAACATAAAAATACGATTTGGAAATTTTCAGAAAAATTAGCGTATCACAGATGTATAATTATGGTAGTGCCAAAATATACGCCGTTCCTGGCATATCGCATCATGGTGACACTGTGCCAAACATGTTTTAGTATTTAGTGTGTTGGTATTGTGTCACACGCATATTTACTGCGCCACAATAATCATGGTTATATCAGATTATTGTAATACATAAGTGTCGCCACCAAAGACAAAGCCTACTGATTTCTATCTGTATCTTCTACCACTTACGTGTACGGTGTCACGTAATATTTAGCGACTTTCAAAAATATCGTAATGAATCAGCCGTATGATTGCCGTTTGATAACAATGTAAATATTCTTTAAAATGACCACTTGTAAATATGGTTATATGAATGTATAGTAATTTTACTAGTATATTTGCAATCATTGCAGACACTGATCAGACTGCACAGATGCACAGGTCTCCAACATTTACACATTTAAGAAGTCCGACTTTGCCAGATTGTTGTTAATTGTCTTACATTGCACTACATTGTACTAAATATTGCACGTCTGCGTGCTTTGTTTGTTATCAAAGGACCGTTCTAGTCGGAGGCGTGTAAATAATATAATACAAAAGCACATGCACACCTTAAACGCGTCTACATTCAAATGAGCCGCTTCGAACAATAGTCGCAGGGTGTGGTACGGGGCGCCAAGTGGGACATGTCTCAATTTTGTCAACAAAATTCATTTTTGTGTCACAAAATTCAATTCTGTGTCACAAAATTCACTTTTGTGCCACAGAATTCAATTCTGTGCCACAGAATTCAATTATGTGTAACAAAATTCAATTCTGTGTCACAAAATTCACTTTTGTGCCACCAAATTCAATTCTGTGTAACAAAATTCAATTCTGTGCCACAGAATTCAATTCTGTGTCACAAAATTCAATTATGTGCCACAGAATTCAATTCTGTGTCACAAAATTCAATTCTGTCAATTCTGCACACGCATGTAAGAAGGACTACCATTGGTCAGAAACTGCACTGGAGAAATGAGTCACGATCGCCGATCTACACATTCAATGTCGATGATTCATTTCTCATTCTGCCGATGATTCATTTCTCATTCTGCCATTTTGCTTCAACTATCTCCAAACGGTCAAACGTTGACAAACCCATTCGTATTTAAACTCATTTGAGTTATAATTGTACACTTTAATTTCATGTACATGTAGATCTCCCGCGAGTACTGACGTCATTTATAGTGTATCGCAAGGTACATCTGCCCCAGTTAAATCAATAATAGACGCGCTGTGGCCTGTGTTCTGACTGATGTCTGTGTTTATAAACAGAATGTGTGTATTGGGCCATTTGAGGAAACCATTTGTAGTATTTGTGTAGATACCATGGATACTAAGATGGTGTATACTGTAAATAATGCATGTATACACATATTTGCGAACACGTAACTTCGCAACTAGTAGACACAGATCCAATACCATTTGTTTCACAAGGTTAGATATACTGTTAGAATACGACGTCATCTAATGTCATTTTCGAGCATAAAACGTTACCTGATAAATAGAATACCAGGCTAGTGTATTTTAATATCAAGTTTATCAGGCTCGGCTCGGAAACGGTAGGAATTCCTCGGCAAGCCTCGGAATTCCTCGCGTTTCCTAGCCTTGCCTGATAAACTTGATATCCAAATACACTAGCCTGGTTATTCTCTATATATGGGCATGCTCTCAGGTCTAGCTATGTCCCGCTACTTTATGTTTGACCCTGTTTACATAATTGAGGGAAAATTCTGAATATTTTTCTTATTTCTCCTTCAAAGTATATATGCTTATATGGTGTGACCACTCATTTGTAATCATAAAATAACCAAAATAACTGTCCATAAAGAAGTATAATATTGATATATTGGGTTACATTTTCGCATTGAAATATTTAAACCTGCAAGTGTACTCCACCATCTAGTAAAATGGACTAAGACCGATCTCAACCAATCAACGTAGAGATGACATAGACTATCCTACGCAAACTAATTTTTGTGGACAAAAATGAAATCTGTCCCACAAAACTGAATTTTCTTCACAAAACTCAATTCTGTCTAACAAAATTGAATCCTTTATAACAAAAATGAATTTTGTATACGAAACGTATGCAGAATTGAATTTTGTGACACAGAATTGAATTTTGTGTGACACAGAATTGATAGAATTGAATTTTGTGACACAGAATTGAATTTTGTGATTTTTAGTGTTACAAAACTCAATTTTGTACACATAATTAACCTGTCCTGCATGGCGCCCCGTATGTGGAGCGTCATTTCAACAAAATAAATGTTGTGATCGGGACAAATTTAGTGTGTAAATCAGTGACTGTGTTATAGTGCGCAGTTATGCAAAATACATGTACGTACAGTAGCTCCTTACATATTTGTATACACTAATATCGTATACATATCGTAATCGTATAGTATTGATATATTTAATGAGCATATCGTAAGATCATATAATATTGGTATGTTTGTACCGTATCATCGTATAGTACAAACGTACTACATGTATACGAATAGTATACAAACATACGATATCCATTCGTATATACGATATATCCGTACGGATATGGTATGAATATACTATACCCGAAGTGTGGCTTTTCATTCTACTGAAAACACCTCTCATTTTAAAGAAATTCTCGACTCCAAAGAGGACCAAATATTAGGGGCGGACCAAGTATTAGGGCAAATAGTACACTGCAACACCGTTAATATATCGTATACATTTATGGTATGCAGGTACATTTATACCGTACACAAATCTGGTATGTTTGTACGATACAAACGTACCAGAATTATACACATGTATGAAAATCGTATAAACGTACGATTTGAATGGTACATGTATATCTATACGATATTGGTTGGTATATGTATGTTACAAACATACCGTACGTTTATATTATATGCATATCGTATATCGTATATCGTACTGTACGCCAAGGTGCTTTTCAGGGGCGGCCCAGAATTTCATGTTAGGGTGGGTGGGGCGGGACTTCTTAATTGAAATAGTTTACTATACTTTCGAACTAGCACCGTTTGTTCGTCGACCATGCGGAGCTGGGGAGACTGCTAGGTGGGTCCGGCGGTATGCCCTCCGGAATATGTTTGATATTTACACCCAATTTGGTTGCGTTATGGCGCATTTTAGAGCAAATATATCTTTACTCGCCAAATTTTTAGGGGGGGGGTAGGGGGGGGGGGGGGGGGGCTGGCGCCGGGGTTTCCCTTACGTGAATCCGCCCTTGTTTTTTTATTTTTTAGCATGGCTGTTTCTTTGTTTACAAATGCGCTGAATGTACTTTTTCTGAAACACAACAAAACTAAATGGCACATTTCATTTTCAAATTAATTATTCCCGACAAGAGAATGTACTGCCGGTATTTCTATCGGGACATGTAAAAATTATACAGCCATGTATGTTACATCTCCACATTTTCCTGGCAGTGGCGGTGGTGCCAGTCGAGGGAGTGTGGGTCAGCGCAGCATTTTCCCATAGACCTGCTACCTGTTAGTACGGGGTACATGTACATTAGCCCGTCCGCCAGTTACATTGGCTACACAGTACCGCTTTCTGAGATGTAAATTTAATTCCGAGAGCCTGGGAATGAACAGTCGATTTTTAGTTTGTTTAAAAATTTCCGGGGGTGTCCGACTACCCTCTAGACCCCATCGGGCGCTGAAGTCATTGATATGTGCAGCCATAGGCATATCCAAATTCTAGTCATTCATTTCTACAGAAATAAAATGCATTTGTTTCAATCACCGATACGATGTGCATATAATTTACAATTTCCATCACCAGGAATGCCGTTTAGTTTTTTGGTCTTTGGTGACGTATTGCCTAAATCAACAAATAACGTCACAATTAACTGTAAATGACGCCAATTCTTAAATAATTATATCTTATCTTTCTGACGACACACGTATATGAATATATTATGGCGATGATGACAAATTACGAAGCCACAGGTCGGCTAATTATAGATTTAAAATCAATAGTTGTGCGTTTGTTTTGTGCACTACATGTACATATCATAATTTTATTGTGATGAATGTTTGATAGTATACATACTAACACTTGTAGATACAGTTCGTGCACCTTATCAGCAAATACAGTTTACAGCAAGCACCGTCAATGAGTCTATGAACACTCATTTCTACTGTAGGCTGTTGAGTTGCATTGTACAAACGTCGCCGTTTCAATAACGTCATTTTCTCGATGACGTTACGTTTTTTTTTCGTGCGTGATTCACATGGTGCTACAAAAAGTGAGAAAAAACAAAAACTATTAAACATAATTGCATTTTCTTTTCAGAATATTGTTTTTGAAAGGTGTCCGCATCAGAAAATGTAAAAAAAATGCAAATTGAAAATTTTGTCATTAAGGCCGGTTTTCACAGAGCGCGGCCCATATATAATCGGGCGTATGTGTGTGAAAAAACAAAACAGTCTTCGATCTGTCCTGGGTCCTGTCCGAGAATGTATTGGATGAACGGTACTAACAGTCGTACGATCGAAATCCACCGTATGACATTTTTATTCGAAACGGGCATATCTTATACATGTATATGTTTTTATTAACAATAATGGCGTAAGGATAATTTTCTTTTATTATTTTGCTATTGGTATCATATACAAATGTTTGTCTGTTGACGTGTGTTTTTTATGTTCCTTTATTTTCACATAATATTTTCTTTGACACTGTTTACAGATAACTGTCCACGTTAACTGTTATCGACCACCATTTACAGGTTAAAACTCTGTGTAAGCTACATTTTTTATTTACATGTACATACAAATAATCGCCATAATATGTGTAGACCTATGTAGCCTGGGTCCGGTTTCCCACATTGTCAGATCTGGGTCCGGTTTCCCGCACACCTATATGTTTCAGATCTGGTTAAATCGTAGCGAATTTTCAGTCTATTGCTCAATTCTTTCTTTCTAATATAATGTTTAAAATAATTAGCGCAACCTTTACCGTTTTTAAGATAAAATATATCTTGCAAAAAAACAACAAAGCCATGGATGTTACGACTAGTATAGCCACAGATCAGTCTCATATGTGCATATGCGCCGTCTGATCAGAACATACGATGTTCGCCATTCAGATCACCGACAGGATGTGCGTCGCCGATCGTACATTTATTGCAGATATTGTAAGGTCCGGTTTTTTCAGAATGTGGTCAAAGTACAGCTGTAAGCGGGACGATGTCGCGAACATTCGACGTTTCTGTTGTCTGAATATGAAAAGTTTCAATCTGAATGCATTCTAACATATATGACAAGTTAATATAAGAAATACGGTGGGATGATATGTCAAGGCAACATGTTTGGGACATGTGACACGTACAACTAAAATAATATCACATATCTCTTTTGAAATAAATACTGTTTAAACCAACTACAATTCTACAAAAAGTCAAGAACTAGATACATTAACTGTGGGATGATATTCCAAGGCAACATGTTGGGGACATTAGTGCCATGGACTGTGAGTGAAACTATTGTCAAGTCGTGACACAAATACAATAAGACTGTGTGAACTAGCAATTGATATAGTTCTTCTAGTACTGTTCGACGATTATCAACGATCTCTTGACTTGGGGGTATTGTTATTATTTTATCTAACGATCTAATTTTATTCTAACATATATGACAAGTTAATATAAGAAATACGGTGGGATGATATGTCAAGGCAACATGTTTGGGACATGTGACACGTACAACTAAAATAATATCACATATCTCTTTTGAAATAAATACTGTTTAAACCAACTACAATTCTACAAAAAGTCAAGAACTAGATACATTAACTGTGGGATGATATTCCAAGGCAACATGTTGGGGACATTAGTGCCATGGACTGTGAGTGAAACTATTGTCAAGTCGTGACACAAATACAATAAGACTGTGTGAACTAGCAATTGATATAGTTCTTCTAGTACTGTTCGACGATTATCAACGATCTCTTGACTTGGGGGTATTGTTATTATTTTATCCCCCACCCCCCCCCCCCCCCCCCACCCCGTCACCTCTAATTTCTTCGTACTTTGGGACCCTCGTATTTTGAGTTGAGTCTTCAAAAGACAAACTGCTACCGTAACACTCCCAAAACAAACACAAATGGGTGGTAGGACAAGCTGATCTCAAGCTGAGGTAACAACTGTCTCAAATATGTTACCATAGCCAGTTTGGCCATGTGGCAGACTTCCACGCGCTACCCTTGAAGGTGGTCTCCCACTAGGCGAGTGAGAGACTGCGATGCAGTAGAAATAACACGTAAGTGATGCAGGCTTTTGCTCTCACGCTATTCCAGTGATTGTGCTCGTGTACATAGTGAGTAACACATGGCAGTAAGGGTGCCTGTCATCAGACATGAACACTGCCTTTCAGAGCAAACAGTTTTGTATACCTACTTTTTTAAAAATACTAAATGGGTATATTGTTTTCGTCACGGGTGCCCGTCCGTCTGTCCGTCCGTCACGTTTCGTGTAAGAAGTAAAACTGTTTAACTGTAATAGGTAGGGTCTTGAAACTTGGTGTGTGCCTTCCTTATGGTGTGTAGATGCGCAGTGAATTTTGATTTTTGATTCGACCCCCGGTCGCATTTGGGAAACGTGGGTATATTGCGATGGCGCGCCATTGACTGTGCTCTAGTTGTAATGTAATTTAATGTTGAACGTATTGTTATCCCCGTATGCGTGTGTATTTCCATTTGTATATGTAACTTTTCTGGCTTGTTCCCACTTGGGATGTAAATGAAGAAAACCGTAAGAAAGTTGCAAGTTCGATCGTTTAAATATCATTCATGGACTATGTGTTGCGTGCCGTGTGTAAAAACGGTAATATATGTAGGGGTCCGATGGAGGCTCCTATAGGAACTGTCATCACTCTGTAATACAAAAGTACAGAACCAATCCTAAGTATTACGTATTAACAATAGCCTATAGGACACACCGGCACACGCACAAATAGTCAATACAATACAGATATAACAATACAATATATATTACAGGTATGAGTGTGAATTTACTGACCACAAGCGAACAGTATTAACCCGTTAAATATACATTTGATTGTCAATTGCAAGTGGAAAAGGTGTCGGTGCTTATTCTGATTAGGTCTGTCAAATTACACCTTTAATAGATTAAAACATGGACTGGTCTATTTGCAATGTAAACATGGGGTACTTAAGAATTACAGGTCTGAACTGGGTGGCGGTATAACCAAGTATCCTCTTTGGATGTATCTTCGGGGCCCTAGTACATGCCTTTTACAGCGAGCGGAGTATAGATTGACATCAGCAAACATTATGAATACAAATGAAACCTGTAACACCATGCAAATAATGTGCAACAACAACAACAAAATATTAAAAAGAAAAGTCTGTGTAAGAAACGTACCTTCTAGATGTCGGCCATTGTGATCTAAATCAGCTAGGAGCTTTCTCCTATCTTCGTGTTTTAAAGTTCTATGACCCGCCTGTATCGGTGCACCCACTTCAGAGTGTAGTTTGTAGTGTTGTATGAATGAAAATTGTATCTGGTTTCCAAATCACAGTATTTCTTCAAAAACACAGTTCATTTAACATAATTTTGGTTAAATTTTATCAAGGGATATTTTTTTTTTTTACACCATTTTTAAAGATTTTTTATATAGTCAGATTTGGAAGGAATCTCTAATGATAGATAACATAGTTGTTTCTGTGAATATCGACCGTGAAAATAGACACGAAACATAAATTTCGACTCAAGCATCTAAGTCACTCTGATCAAAATGTCACATGACCAGTTATCAAAGACACTGAAAGTAAAATTGGAGCAAGATTTTTCCAAATAAAACGAAAAATAACATGGTAAATTACTGCAAATTGTGTCAATCGATTTTATAAAAATATTCTACCATAAAAAGTAGCTATTAACACCAAAATTGGATTCACATAATTCAAATACCCGTTTTTTTTCTCAGTTTCTTCCTTGAGTAGCGACAGCGTACTGTTTACTTCCGGATTGAATGAAAGGTGACGTCATACAAGTCGCGAGCTGCCATTGCGCGTGTATAAAAGAAAAGCCCCGAAGTTAGTGCAAGCTCCGAAGATAGGAGAAAGAGGGATAATTAACGGAATGAATTGGTGGTTAACAGTACATAGACACGAATTAGATAACCAAATGGAATGATGCTTTACAGTCCATTTACACAGATTATAGGGCGTATTAATTATCTAGTGTTGACCGGCTTATACATCGGATGAGTAATTAACAACGAATGGAATGACTGTATATTCCAATGGAATATTAGCAATATTAGCAATACATGTAAATACCTACCAAATAGTAAATCTGGGTGATCCATCCATCCATCCGTACTCGTCTTTCTCAGTGAGGTTAGGGGGAGGGGGGGGGGGGGGGGGGGGGGGGGGGGGGGGGGGGGGGGGGGGGGGGGGGGGTGGGGGGGGGGGGGGGGGGGGGGGAGGGGGGGGGGGGCGGTACTGTAATTAATTAGAACTGTTAAGTGCCATGCAACAATCGATAGTGATTCCGCGATATGTGCAAGTAATCGAATAGACCGCCATTTTGGGAAAACTGCATTTGTAAACAAACGTTTCAATGCATTTTAAAACCCATTACAAATTGCAACGCGACTCACACCCAATGTAAATTGAACCGATAGAAATGCTAAAAACGACAAAACATTACAAGAGCCAGTTTCTTACCTATGTAAGAAGAATAAAGTCGTCTGTTCAGTAGGGAAATAACTCAGCAAGTGTCTGACAGCTGAAAATCACGGACTCAAAAGAACTCACTCAAATGCGCATGCGCAGTTTATCAAACTGGCGCTTGCCTACGGCTAATGGTCAAAGGGAGACAATTATTGTCCCTAAGAATACGAAAAGATAAAGAATAGTGGAAATGGGCAAACTATGACCCTGCTACATATATGTTGAACTAAACGGTCTTATGGACATAATCAAACAATTAGTTAATCAATATACTTCCATGGTTTTCTACAATTATAAATTGTTAAAACGCTCAATAAACACGACGTCAAAAAGAAGAAATCAGCACACCGAATCAGCGTACCCGCGCACGTTCATACTTGCTTATACATGAACTTACCGGTTTGACTTTGTCGCTTTGCACATGCATGTGTTACCAAAACACTCAAGCTCATCCGTCTTTACATTCATTATTCAATGCCAAACATGCTTCTAGTTCGATTATGTCAACTTGCAAACTGTTGTAAATGTTGGCGTATACTCTATCTGTAACGATATGTACTGTAACGTCATTTACGTCGCATGACGTCGCTTTTACGTGACGTCTCTTTTGCTCAAACGACCTACTTAGTTGTGTTGTATAAACTATAATATCTTAATGAATATTGCAGATATCATGATCAACTAAAACGCGTTCAATTCATCATATAAATACCATTGTCATAGAAACAAAATGTCATATTGACCAACAATTACCCTCGCGACGTGGCTCATATGTATATGTGTTAATGATAACAATGTTTTATCTCCTACTAACTCCTAATTGGGAGCTAATAAGTCCTAATTATGAGATTTTTTTCTCCCTGTATCTCCTAATTAGGACTTAGTATATGTGTCAATGCTAAAAATACTAACTCCTAATTGGGAGATATTAAGTCCTAATTAGGAGATAGTAAGTCCTAATTATGAGATACTAACTCCTACTTAGGAGATACTATCTCTTAATTAGGACTTATTATCTCCTCATTAGGAGTTACTATCTCCTAGTTAGGACTTAGTATCTCCTAATTAGGAGATAGTAAGTTATATTTAGGAAATATTATCTCACAATTAGGAGGTAGTATCTCCTAATTAAGAGATAAATATATTTTAGCATTGGCACCAGGACTCTTCCGTGTGTGTGCGCCGTATAAACATATATGGTTTTGCGACCAGTGTAGATACATATCAGCCTATGCAACTGCACAGTCTGATCAGGATCTGCACTGTTCTCCACCAGTGATGTTTCTAGCAAGCAATATATGTCGTTATCAGGCTACTGGAGTGTACTATTTGACCAGGAGCTAAACTGGCCAGACATATCCCCAAAAGCCATATTTCTCCAGTCACAGCCTGATACCAAAGACAATGGTCTGGTCTGCTCTATATGTCCACATGCTATTTCAGGCTACCATGGAAGCGAAGACCGTCTCTATCATCGGCACGGGTGATTTCGGCTGCGCCATCACCAAGCGTCTGATCCGGAACGGAAAGCACGTATTCGTCGGCAGCCGAAACCCGCAAAAACGCAATCTGTCCAGCAGAGACGCAACGCTTGCATCTGCTAAGCTCGTGTCAACACGTGACTGCATAATGGCTTCCGAAATCATCGTAATTGCAGTTGCATTTCAGCATATAGAGACACTAAAGATGCATAAAGACATTTTTCGCGGTAAGATATTAATTGATGTATCCAATCCGGCAAAAGTTACCAATGAAAAATCAAACGCTGAAAAACTTGCTGAACTCTTACCATCGGCAACCGTTGTGAAGTGCTTTAACACCGTGTCGGCGTACGCCATGGGGTCGGATGCTTCGAATGAACATCGACAGGTACATATCTGCAGTGACGAGCCGACAGCTGCGGAACTAGTCGCTCAGATTGCCAGGGATATGGGTTTCGCGGTTAATAATGCCGGGGCGCTGCGCAACGCCAGAGAACTTGAAGCAATCCCACTCTATCTTTTCCGCGGCTGGGGATGGCCGACTATTTTCACCATTGGGCTCTTTATTATCGAGATGGTCTACATATTAGTCGCCAAGTACGTGGTTATGAGCAAGTATGACGTCAGCATGATACCCACGTTTGTCATGAACAAGGCTTGTGGCACCGTCTGCGTGAATCTGCTCGCCTTCTGCTACCTCCCGGGCATCCTGGCGGCGTTTGTACAAATCTACAACGGCTCTAAACACACCCGGTTCCAACCCTGGCTCGACAAATGGCTCCAGGGAAGGAAGCAGCTCGGACTTTATGCCCTACTATTCGCGTTCCTGCACATGATCACCGTAATGAGTTGTTTGAACAGCGCCTACTACAAGTTTCTCTTTAAAACGTCGTCAGTTGTCGTTACCATGGACGGTACTACCGACATGGAAATCCCATTGGACTCGAAAATGAATCTACACGGCGAAGGGTGCATCTTAAGTGGACTAATCGCCATCATGGCAATGTCGATTATCGGGCTTACCTCCGTACCGGCAATAGGGTCCCTGCTAAACTGGCGGGAATGGCGGTTTATCCAATCTCAGTTCGGTTTCGTCTGCTTTCTCCTCACCGTGGGCCACTGCATGATTCGCGGAGTGCCGCAGTGGATTGTCCAGAGCGACCTCGCCCTGCGCAACAGCTTCATGAGTCTGATACTACCGTGGCTCACCATTTGTTTGAAGATAATTTACTTCATACCGTGTGTCCATAAGTACGTATGGAAGATACGAGGTGGCTACGAACGCGGGATACATCACGACATACAACAGGGGGAGCCAATCACAATTAGTCTAGAAAATATTGAAATGTAAGTACTTCTTCGTCAATAGCAAAAAATCACCCTCTCAATATTTCTTATTTGTGGCTGTGACTAGACAAATGGGGCTTATTGGAGTTGTGACCAGTGTAGCTCATTATCAAATAGCAAAAATAGCCTGAGAACGCTATATATTGCTGGTTAAAAGCGAGTGTTTCATTGATGAAATGGCGAACAGTGCAGATCCTGATCAGACTGTGCGCATGCACAAGCTGATCTGGATCTACACTGGTCTCCAAACCCAGACGCCCCATTTCTCTAGTCACATTTGATAAAATTCCATCAAATATTGATTTTATTGTGAAAATTGGGAAAATGTTCCTATGTGAATTTAACATGGGGCAAAATGGATAAACAAGAAGCTGGAGAATGACGAACAGGATCGAAATACGAAACAGTTTGGAAAGTGACTCCGATACCCGACTAGATTGCTTGGAAATGATGTAACTAAGAAAATAAATTAGAATTTTAAAATCGGTCCACTAATTCCAAAAGTATTTTTGTTTAAATCTAGTTTTAACCTTTATATAAAAATTGTATTTCCCTATAAAATCAATATTTTGCGAAATATTGTCAAATAAAAATATGAGAGGGTGACTATTTTTTACTTTTTACGAAAATGTATTTAACTTTGGATATTTTGGGGATATAATGTGTTTAATGGCCAGTAGGTCGATAGGGAACTTTGGAACAATAGTCACCATTGAACAAAAAACAAATATAAGTGTTTGCATCGCTTCTAATATGTGGCTGCGATTGGAGAAATGGGGCTTATGGAATTTGTGATCCGTTTAGTGTACGTACTGTATATAACCCGCATTGGAGGCGTGGCTTAAACTCGTTCCTGACTGCTGAATCAGTATTTAACCGGGGGGGGGGGGGGGTCTCTGATAACCAATTTTATTGTTTACCCTAGTTTCTCGACCAATGAACGAACAGCATTTCGTTTCAATTAATCGCATATTGCGACACTTTCGCCAATATCTAATAAATGAATCATTAAATGTTCAGCCGATATATTTAGAACTGATTTTACGCCTTGTTGGCATCAGTTCACGAGACGCAAAGCATATTACTTCCCATACACGTACTCACTTCGTGTCACACCGCCAATCACATGCTAGTATAGCGATTGACATCATTGTTAGGGGCGGAGCGTCGCGACTGGGCTGGTAAACAATAAGTATGTTATATTAAAAATTCAATATGGGAATTATAACTTATACGAATGCATTTGTTCTAGTAAGCAAATATAACAAGATGTAGTTATTAACCAAACAATGTGTTGTTCCTATATCCTGCAACACATTTAAAAAATGTGATATAACACTTGTAAAACACCTGGAGCGAATTTGATTGTCTGGCCGCATCATTGTAATTACGTGTTCGCATTATGCGCCGACGTTACGCCAAACGAACACGATCAAGTCTGTCCGAATGCCAGTGAAATCAAAGAACAGGAACCTATAATATGGCATATTTTTCTCAGTTATATTGCTAGGGTTAAAACTATTTTTCCGAACGGAGATTTTCAACTAGATGCGAAAATAGTCAATGGCGTCTGCTCATGGCAATGCTATCTCCACATTGTGTGCTCTTTGGAGGGTGAAGTCATGTGATGAACATAATCTCATGAAATAGGTCGGCAATTGTACCTGTTTTGAGATGTTGTTTGAGATATTTTAAAGATGGGGTCCTATTTATTAAGCACACACTGTTCTTTATAGGAATTAAATCAGTGTATACATGCAGTTGTGGAACTATTGCACCAGTTTTAAACATTACGAGTGCTCACTATGCAGATATAATCATTTATTAATACAATGTATTTAATTAAAGTACTGATAGAGACGCGCCGTTAGTATCAGGCTATTTTGATATGCAAATGGGGCAGGACATTTTTAAATTATATTTATCGATTAAACACGTCACGTGAATAAACATTTTTAGAAAGAAAAAAAACATTTACAAATTGTGTGATATTGTTTTGGAAATGACATTACAAGTATACACAATTATAAGAGCAAAAGCAGAATGGGATTCCGAATTTGCTCGGAACATTTCGTACATTTGTAATTTACGGAAAATATCTCAAATTAAAGATCAAAGGTACATGTACATGCCCACTCAGTAGGCACAACATTTCCGTAAACGGTCCGATCGTGAAATGGTGAGAAAAGCAGCTCCTGATAAACTAAAACATAAACCACAGTACACTGTATAGTATTAGAGAAATATTCCCTGTGGAAATTGAGTCTAAGCGCAAATTGCTCTACCCTATTATGAAACGCTTGAAACAGAATCCAATGCATAGATCGTATATGTATAGAGATAAGTTGTATCTTAATGGTAAACAGTATATACCATCAGACGCCGAGCTAGGGCAATCTCAACCACCCGGATACGTGCGCGACCAGCATAGTAGAGCCAATTTCGGCGACAGGAACACTTCGACATTTGAAAACAATGCACAACCAAATCCATATAGGATGCAGGGTCACTCTCGCTATAGGAACTCCGATAATCCTGTAAACAATGTGCCCAACTCTAGATGGGAATTCCCGACGCGCCAAGCTGTACCACAGCCGACGACTGCTGATAATAATCCACGGACGCCAGTGTATAATCGCTACGACGTATTGGACAGTACAAATAACGGTTCAACGTTTGCCCCGGGCAAGCAGAAGGCGAGATCGCCTCTTGATGGTGACCAGACATATAAGAAACTTTGCGATAACATTACTACCCCGCCACCCCTGCCCCCACCCCCCCCCATCCCCACCCCCACCCCCACCCCCACCCCTCCCCCATTTCGAGATAGGGCGAGCCCGATGAACGACTCTGTTAGCGCCGCCACTGCGGGCCCCTCGACAGGCGAGACAGAACCGCGCACCACGACTACAGATGGCGATCGCTCGGCTGGTCCCAACCCGGTGACATCAGCGTATGGGAGACACCGAGGGTGGTTTTGACGTTAATATATTAGTGTGGAACTGTAACGGATTAGCCGATTACAAACGTAATGATAATGAGTTTACAAATATGTTAACAGACAATGACATAATATTTTTGTTGGAAGCATGGACAGATAAAGATTCTAGTGTTGATTTAACTGGCTATACATGCTACAATTTTTATAGAAAGTTTAAACACAAGCATGCTAAGAGAAATAGTGGTGGCATAGTGTTGTACGTAAAAGACTGTATCAAACGAGGCGTGACAATAGCTAGATCACACCATGACACCATTATTTGGCTTAGGCTAGATAAGAATTATTTTGTGCTTGACCAGGACGTGTATATTTTTGGTGCATATATTTGGGGCGACGATTCGCCTGCGAATGCAACTGTGGATGTAGACTTATTTCAAATATTGCAGGACGATATCGGTTATTTTCAAACAATAGGGCGTGTACTAATAGCTGGCGATTGAAATGGCCGTGTCGGTCACAGGCTGGACTATATATCCAATGACGCAATAAACACTAGTACAGAGAGTGATAGCTATACCCCAGATGTGCCGCTGACCAGGGCATCAATGGACAATGTACATAATACCCAAGGAAACAAACTATTAGATTTGTGTAAAGCAACATCCATGAGAATAGCCAATGGCAGACTATGTGCTGATAAAGCTATAGGATCGTACACTTACTTTAGCAGGAACGGTTCGAGTTTGATTGATTATTTATTGTTAAATCAAAATGATTTTGATCGCATAATCCAGTTTACAATACATCCGTTTACGGAGTTTAGTGATCACGCACCGCTGAGCTTTACCATACATGCGCATAGGCAGCCTGAACCTGGGGAAAGTAGCGAGGGAAGGGGACATGTCTATTATAGATGGGACGATACGCTCAAGGGAGCATTTAGAAAGGGGCTTATTTCTAAGTTACCAGAGCTGAACACAGCTATACACAATGTCGACATGCATGAACGGGAAAGCGTCAGCCAGGTGGTATCGCATTTTGTACAGGTGATTCGAGATGTTGCTGATCCATTGTTTAAACATAAGCGTGTTGTTCGTAGTGGTTGCTTTACAAACTCTCGTGTGTATGATTGTCAGTGGTTTGATGATGACTGTCGTGCTAGTAAACATGAATACATGAGTGCACTCCGTAAATTTAACACACACAGGTGCTATGTTAACAGAGTGAGCCTATATGTTAAAAGGTTGGCATATAAAACACTTGTGCGACGCATGAAATATGCACATGACCAAAAACGAATTCGTAATATAGAAAAGCTTAAATGTAAACAGCCAAAAGATTTCTGGAAGCTCTTCCGTAAACCCAAAAACAATCAGGGCAGTGTAGTTAGTAGTGCTGAATTTTTTGATTATTTTAAAAACATGGAACATAATATATACACAGTCAGGGACGAGAATTCTGAGGCATTCACCAGTGAGCATGACTTCGACAAAAGTGCTATATTCGAGGAGCTGGATGTACCTATTACAGAGGCGGACGTTGCAAGGGGGATAAAAACGTTAAAACTAGCGAAGGCGTATGCCGGAGACTGCACGTTAAATGAGTATTTCATCAACGCGGGAGACATATTGTTGTCACACTTAACGGAGTTATTCAATATAATACTGGACACTGGCTATTTTCCAGACGAGTGGTCACGTGGTTTCATTGTTCCTCTTTTTAAACGTGGTAGTGAAACGGACGTTAATAACTACAGGGGGATTACGTTGATAAGTTGTTTGGCAAAACTATTCACGACAGTACTTAACGCACGGCTAACATCATGGTGTGAGAAAAACCACAAACTTTCGGACGCGCAATTCGGATTCCGGAAAGGCTATTCGACCGTGGACGCTATATTCTCGCTACACAGTTTAGTCGAACTTTTTATCAATGCAAATAAACGGCTTTATTGTGCTTTCGTGGACATGAGAAAAGCGTTTGATTCAGTGTATACAAACGGTCTTTGGTATAAATTACATACATACGGTCTTGGTGGAAAAGTCCTGCGGATATTTCGGGATATGTATAAGCGGGTTAAATCGTGTGTTAAACATTGTGACTCATATTCAGACTTTTTTGAATGTTCTGTTGGCCTGCGACAGGGCGAGTGTTCGTCCCCGGTACTTTTCGCCCTTTTCCTAGAAGACCTGGAGCTATATTTGCAACATAAAGACAGCTGTGGATTAACAGTAAAAGACATTACATTAATGCTGCTGCTCTTCGCGGATGATATGGCTATCCTGGGTGAGACAATTGAGGACCTCCAGCATAGTTTGGATTCTCTGCACGAGTATTGTCGGAAGTGGGGACTTACAGTGAACACAGACAAAACAAAAATAATGGTTTTTCGCAAACGTGGAAACATTAGACAAAATGAGCAATGGCTTTATGATGGCAGGCGGGTGTTTACGGTGAATTGGGCAGGTACCCGTTATACATTAATCGTTTTACACGCATTGTCAAGTATTGGTTTAAGATAATAAACTCCAATAATTGCATCATTAGTGCGGCGTATTCACTTGCGTACCAAGACTGTGTAACTGGCAAGAAAAACTGGGCGTCGGGCGTGAAATCACTATTGAGTGAGCATGGTTTTGGTGACGTATGGGCCAATCCACATATCGTTAACGGAAAGGCGTTTTGTGCTGAATTTAGAAGCAGACTGGTGGACAATTTTATACAGAAGTGGAACACCGATGTACACAGAAATTCCAAACTACAACTATACACACATTTTAAAACATCGTTTGGTTACGAGGACTATTTAAACACAATAAAACGGAAACACATTCGACATGGAATTACACGGCTACGATTATCAGCTCATCAGCTGCGAGTAGAAACGGGTCGTTATGGTCGCAACAGACTCGAGAGGTCGGAACGGTACTGCACACAGTGTGACTTGCGAGATATTGAAGACGAGTTCCATTTCGTGTGCGTTTGTCCAGCGTACAATGCCCTCCGTGACAAATATATTCCAGCATATTATCGACGACATACAAGTGTGTTTAAATTTGTGAACTTACTACAGTCAGTAAATAAGAAATATGTATACAATGTGGCCATGTTCATATTTCACGCATGCAAGATTCGGAACAGACTACTGCAGGTGTAAATTCTACCCTCATTATACAGTTAATGCTTTCGAATACGAATTTACACGGTATTTATCTACATGGATGCGGTTTTGTTAAACGTGTGCATGCAGTGTGTTTACCAGTGTGGATGTCGTGAGCGAATTCATTATCAGTATAGGTCACTTTTGTTACTATGTGAACATACACATGTATTTATATGTAAATATTCTTTTGTATGTAGACGAGAAACTATTTAGTTTAAGTCGTTAAATAAATTCTATTCTATTCTATTCACAAAATGTTGTTTATAGGAATTAAATAAATGTATACTTGTGTCACTATTCCACCAATTACGGGTGTTCTCTTCACGGTGTATTATTTGTAAGGAGTTGATTACGGATTTTCTCTCACAGCGAAACCCGTGCAAATAATGTGCAAGAGTCCGATTCCACTACGAAATTGTATTTAGATCTTAAGGGACTTGTGACGTTAGTGACATATATATACATGCATATATATATATGGCTGTGACTGGAGAAATCATGTTTATGGGTTTTCCGACCACTGTAGATCATGACCAGACTGTGCTGATCCGGATCTGGACTGTTCGCCCTTCCATCAATGAAGCGCCCTTCATGCTCCCAACAAGCAATACAGGTCATTATTAGGTGACATGAGCGTGATATTTCTCCACTCACATCCACATATGAGACACGCCGTTTGATTTGGTGCCATCGGACATCTGCGTAACTTCTTTAAATACATTTACAAAAGTAATTCCGCATGTACTCTGAAAAGTTTGTTAACTTTTGACGCCATTTACGGAAAACATTGTAAATTTTGTAACGTATTTCATGAAATTACGCAGATGTCCGAAGGTACAAAATCGCATTGCGTATCTCATATGTTTTACATGTACACGGTAGCTAAGACCGCGTGTTAATCAATCACATGTCAAAATAACTCCTTACCAGTTGAGTTTAGGAGTGAATTCTTAAGCATTCTGAGTAACTGCATGCACGACTTCATTGGGAGCTCTGACCAAACGGAAACATGTTTAATATGTTTTGTTTTATTGAACACTTTTAAGCCATATGACACATGAAGTAGTACAAAATAAATTTTCAACAAGTACATGTGACAAAGATAGCAGACATAATAGACAAACGATAATCGTACAACCTGTATATATGGACACCCGGCTGACTGTATATACACGTAGTTGTGTGGCATAACGGACCATACTATGCTCCGGTCATTCTGCGCAGCCGTGTAGTCTGATCAGGGAATATGATGTTCGTCAGTCATTACATGCGTTACCTGCGACACTAAAGTATGTATGTTGATATAGATCTGTGTTATATATATAAACAATATTGTAAACGTGGCGATATATGCGAATAGCTATTTTTCCGCCTGTGTATATGTAACAATAGTGTATAGCAATTATACATACTTTACTATTAATAACACACATATATACCCCCACTGCATGATTAGTACTAACAGTTTGATAGAATTAAATTCAGAACACAATAATATCAAAGTAAAATGGTAAAAGTGATTGTGATTTACGTCTCAGCAACGGCTAATGTCATAAAATGACGGGACCACAATTTAAAGCATGGTGCTAAGGAAGTATTCTATTATAGTATATGAAAGATATTTTCAAACTCTATAGCGGGCTTTAAACTTGCAACCTTCTGTGTTTTACATAGTTACGCTATTTCTGGTTTTAGCAAAATATAACAAATATAATATAAATATAGTAGTTTGGGAGAAGGTCGTGATGTTAATGGATATAGGCTGTCGTTCCTTATCTTAAAGGCTTTGAATATACATGTATATATAAACTAGCCTGCGTACTGTTTCGAAAAATCGACAACCCCCTACAACAAAGTGCTATGGCAGCTACAAGTCAAGTTGCCCAATGTAGACACATACTGAATCGTAAGACTCTGCCCCGAGTATCTGTCGGCACCGTCGGATTTGGGCCTGAATCCCGTTTTCAAGTATGGTGGTCAATTGAAGTCAGAAATGCACTAAAATAGAAAAATCGACCACCCCCTACAAGAAAGTGCTATGGCGGCTGGTCAAACAAGTCAAGTTGACCAATGTAGAAACATTGTAAGACTATGTCCCGAATATCCTTCGGCACCGTCGAATTTGGGCCTGAATCCCGTTTTCAAGTATGGTGGTCAATTGAAGTCAGAAATGCAAGTACATAGAACAATCGACCATCCCATACAACAAAGTGCTATGGCGTCTGGTCAAACAAGTCAAGTTGCCCAATGTTGACACATACGGAATTGTAGGACTATGTCCCGAGTATCCGTCGGACCGTCAGATTTGGGCATCAATCCCGTTTTCAAGTATGGTGATCAATTGAAGTCAGACATGCACGAAAATAGAAAAATCGACAACTCCCTACAACAAAGTGCTATGGCGGCTGGTCAAACAAGTCAAATTGCACCATGTAGACACATACTGAATTGAATTGTAGGACTATGTCCCGAGTATCCGTCGGCACCGTCGAATTTGGGCCTGAATCTCGTTTTCATGTATTGTGGTCAATTGAAGTCAGAAATGCATGAACATAGAAAAATCGACCACCCCTTACAACAAAGTGCTATGGCGGCTGGTCAAACAAGTCAAGTTGCCCAATGTAGACACATACTGAATTGTTGGAATATGTCCCGAGTATCCGTCGGCACCGTCGGATTTTGGCCTGAATCCCGCTTTCAAGTACGGTGGTCAATAGAAGTCAGAAATGCACGAACATAGAAAAATCGATCACCCCTTACAACAAAGTGCTATGGCAGCTTGTGAAACAAGTCAAGTTCCCCAATGTACATACATATTGAATTGTAGGACTATGTCCCGATTATCCGTCGGCACCGTCGAATTTTGGCCAGAATCCCGTTTTCAAGTATGGTGGTCAATTGAATTCGGAAATGCACGAAAATGAAAAAATGGACCACCCCCTACAACAAAGTGCTATTGCGGCTGGTCAAACAAGTCAAGTTGCCCAATGTAGACACATATCGAATTGTAGGACTATGTCCAGAGTATCCGTCGGCAGCGTCGGATTTGGGCCTGAATCCAGTTTTCAAGTATATATGGTGGTCAATTGAAATCGGAAATGCACTAACATGGAACAATCAATCACCCCCAACAACAAAGTGCTATGGCGGCTGGTCAAAGTATGTCACAAGTATCCGTCGGCACCGTCGGATTTGGGCCTGAATCCCGTTTTCAAGTATGTTGGTCAATTGAAGTCAGAAATGCACGAACATAGACAAATCGACCACCCCCTACAACAAAGTGCTATGGCGGCTGGTCAAACAAGTCAAGTTGCCGAATGTAGACATATATTGAATTGTAGGATTATGTCCCGAGTATCCGTCGGCACCGTCGGCTTTGGGCCTGAATCCCGTTTTCAAGTATGGTGGTCAATTGAAGTCAGAAATTCACGAAAATAGAAAAATCGACCACACCCTACAACAAACTGCTATGGCGGCTGGTCAGACAAGTCAAGTTGCCCAATGTAGACACATACGGAATTGTAGGACTATGTCCCGAGTATCCGAGGCACCGTCGGATTTGTGCCTGAAGCCCGTTTTCAAGTATGGTGGTCAATTGAAATAAAACATGCACGAACATAGAACAATCGACCACCCCTACAACAAAGTGCTATGGCGGCTGGTCAGACAAGTCAAGTTGCCCAATGTAGACACATACTGAATTGTAGGACTATGTCCCGAGTATCCGTCGGCTCTGGCGGATTTGGGCCTGATTCCCGTTTCAAGTATGGTGGTCAAGTAAAGTCAGAAATGCACGAACATAGAAAAATGGATCACCCCCTACAAAAAAGTGCTATGGCAGCTGGTCAAACAAGTCAATTTGCCCAATTAAGACACATATTGAATTATAGGACTATGTCCCGAGTATCGGTCGGCACCGTCAGATTTGGGCCTCAATCCCGTTTTCAAGTATGGTGGTCAATTGAAGTCAGAAATGCACGAAAACATAAAAATCGACAACCCCCTACAACAAAGTGCTATGGCGGCTGGTCAAATAAGTCAAGTTGTCCAATGTAGTCACATACTGAATTGTAGGACTGTGTCCCGAGTATCCGTCGGCACCGTCGGATTTGGACCTGAATCCCGATTTCAAGTATGGTGGTCAATTGAAGTCAGAAATGCAAGAAAATACAAAAATCGACCAACCCTTACAAGAAAGTGCTATGGTGACTGGTCAAACAAGTCAAGTTGCCCAATGTAGACACATACTGAATTGTAGGACTATGTCCCGAGTATCTGTCGGCACCGTCGGATTTGGGCCTGATTCCTGTTTTAAAGTATGGTGGTTAATTGAAGTCAGAAATGCACGAACATAGAAAAATCGACCACCCCCTACAACAAAGTGCTATGGCGGCTGTTCAAACAATTAAAGTTGCCGAATGTAGACACATACTGAATTGTAGGACTATGCCCCGAGTATCCGTCGGCACCGTCGGATTTTGGCCTGAATCCCGTTTTCAAGGATGGTGGTCAATTGAAGTCAGAAATGCACGAACATATAAAAATAACCCTCCCCCTACAACAAAAGTGCTATGGCGGCTGGTCAAACAAGTCAAGTTGCCGAATGTAGACCCATACTGAATTGTAGGACTATGTCCCGAGTATCCGTCGGCACCGTCTGTCACTAATTGTAGCCGACTGTCTTCTTTATCATCCATTATTTGTAACACGGGTCACATAATACTATGTAGAGCACAATAATCGAATAATCTTGTATCGACTATCGAATAGGTCTTCGTGTGTGAAATATCGCTCCCGTGGCATACATCGCTGGAGGGAATAGCGCTTTATCCCAAAACCGTGCACGGACCACCAGTATACTCACGGAAAGCTCTCACATACGAAACTTGTAATCGTTATCATTTGTACGGAAGCACGAATTATTAATGATTACGTTCGATTTGATCAAGAGAAATAATCTACACCAGCGGATACATGCCATACGGCTTTTATTGACCAAGCATTTGGTCGAAATGGATCCAAATAACTCAGGTAATTGAAATAGGGCAGTATTATCAAGGATACGATAATAATGCGGTGAATTGCCGGTCTTGGCAGGATTCAGACGTAAATGGCAGCATTAAAAGTAAATAATAAACATATGTACTTACCAGTTCCCAGTGAAGGCTTGTGACCCAAAGTGTTCACAAGAATGTTTAAATGTCCGACTGCTAGAATAAAGTTGTGATAGATTATATACATACTCTAGTGCATGTTCTAACAGTCAGTCTAGCTCATGAGAAATCTGGAGAATTTATCTGAAATAATTCAGTCATCGGTAGATATGACCTACTCGGTATTCAGACTAGCATCCAAGTCTGCATAAACAGTGTAAATCACCCAGATATAACCGGTGCAAAATCCAAATGTTTTTTGCATGTCTCTCCGACTAATTGCATTAGCAATTTATTCTATTTGCAAACGAAGGGCGAACACGATTGAAATGTTTACTAAAATTAGTTCTGCATTTTCTATTACGATTCAGTCCAATATCAGTTCTGCGCCCTGTATAATACATGATAATATTGCCAATTTAAACTTGTAACAAATGTAACGTGAATTTTCTGGATGACTTTTATTCACTCTATGTTGGACACATGTAAAACTCCAATCCAGTCGTCTGTACATTCATTTTATTAATACATGTACGTTCACAGTGAATTGTAATAGTGAAAATGCTATTGAGAACAGGATAGACCAGATCAGACAGTTCTGCTCTAAATGCACTGATTTATACGTCAGTAAGCTGTACTAAGGACATGATGTGAAGTATAATTTATTTCAATCACTGATGCTACAGTCTGATTAGAGTCTACAGTGTTTATCATTAGTAATGTAATGCTGTGAGTCTGCACAGGAAAATAGTTGGCATAGTTGCTCTTTATTAAATTAGCGCAGTTGGCCACGAGCAGTCTGATCAGGGTAAGGTCAGTCGCAATTAAATGTGTGTTTACTAATGGTAAATAACTGTGAATGACGTTGCTATTCACATGTATGGCTGTGAATATATATTGTTTTGTACACTAGATATAGTGGCTGTTCATTAATGTGTTACATCGCATTCTTCAACATATGAATTCCATCAGCCCCCTTTTTCCAACTAGTGAAAATATCTGTGTGTACATTGCAATTTATCATGTTTCATCATTGTAATTTATGATGTTGTTTAGTATTGCCATGCAATCATAATTTTGATTTCATGTGCACTACTGTGACTGTTATGGAGACTATAACACGTTACACTCTGGTAACAACACCGTTGGTGTTCCCAGCCTGTCAGCCAGCCAGCCAGGCAACCAGCGACGGCACGTCTATCGGGTGTTCTTGCGTAGAACCAGTACGCTGCACCGATACTATTCTGGGGGTCCACTACACGACACCGTGTACCAACGGGGACTCCGCCCAAGGGCGTAACGAGCGGGGTATTATTCCGGTGACGTCATTCCGTCCGAGGACGAGATGAATCTCGAAGGACGTCCATCCATGTGATATATTGGCCCCATCCGCCCAAGTAGTCTATGATAAGTAATGTAACCTAACGATGTCATATATCATGGCGGAAACCTGAGTTGGATGATAGAAACTTTAAGTCCGTATCTTGAACATGAGGAACATTGTTATACGATACTTACCTGTTCCAGAATCGTGACTGCCTTGGTTGTGTGACTGAGCTTTGGAGAACCCATCGAGAGGACGTTGTGCGTACTGTCTTGAATATTAATTATTTGTGCATATCATTATTTGTAAATACATCATCATTGTAACTATATACCGTGGTGTCTTTTTCCACAACGTGCTTGGTGTTCCGACACAACAATGCAACATTATTAGAACTGTAATCTGTCAGTGATGAGGCACAACGCGTATCCCTAAAAATAGGGGTCGTTCTAGTTGGCTGGGTTTGATCTGAGACAGATTCACTAATTTCCGGGTTATAACATTAGACCCAGGGTCCATGTTGTTGGTGTGTGGTTAATCGCTTTACGACTCTAGCACAACTGACCATCTAATGTGTTTTTCGTGTATGGGAAATTTCGCATAATTGTAATACTAGTCGAGTGGGAGGGTGACGTATATCCCCAAATTCCTCACAATATGGGACGCAATATGAGATAGGTGAGACGGTGACATATAACTTAAATTCCCAACCTGTGTAAATACGTGTTGGACTAGGATTAGTCGGGTGGGAAGGAACACAGTACATACCGGATTTGACATTACCCAATAAGGCGTGAATCGGGTTGAGACTCGCACAGTCCTCGTGACAGTAGTGCTGAGACCCCGTATTCCAAAGAGATGTACCTAGTAGGCAAGGCAGGGAATTAGGCTTAACTGGGTTGGAGTTAAGGTCCTTTGTGAAAGAAGAGCAATATATAGAGAGAGAGATAATAGACTAGTAGAAAGACAGGCTGAGAAAGATAGGCTTGATGCTGACAGACTAGCAAAAGAGGTAGATAGACAGGCTGAGAAAGATAGGTTTGAGACTGACAGACTAGCAAAAGAGGTAGAGAGACTGACTGAGAAAGATAGGATTGAGGCAGACAGATTAATGGAGGAACGAGAAATGGAAAAGGTAAGAATAGATTTGCAAATGACAAAAGTTAGATTTGAGTACGAATGTAAAGTAAAATGCGTGAGTTAGAGACAACGCAGAAAGTTGAGATAGCGAAGGCAGAAATGGGAATATCGGATAATTATAGTCCAGTAGTCGAACATAAGATACCACAAGTTCCGACGTTACCGTATTTTGATCAAGATAAGGACAATATGAATAGTTATCTGGCACGGTTTGAACATTACTCGGAAGTGCAAGGTTGGCCGAAAGGTCAATGGTCATTACACCTTAGCACATTATGAAGGGCAAAGCTCTAGATGTTTACTCCCGTTTATCATTGGAAGATGCTCTTGAGTATGACACATTGAAGACAGCCTTGCTCAAAAGGTTTGACTTAACCGTAGAAGGGTTCAGGAAGCAATTTAAGAACGGTAAGCCAGAACAGGGGGACAGTGAGACATTTGTGCAATATATCAACAGGGCTAAGAGTTATCTTGATAGGTGGTTTGAACGAGGCAAAGTTGAACGCACTTATGAAGGCGTGATATATTTCTTGCTCATGGATTAGTTACTGAGCACTTGCAGTCGTGACTTATACGTTTTTCTTAAGGAAAATGTCATTAGCAAAGTACATGAGATGGCAGTGCAAGCTGATTTCTTTGCGGAAGCAGAGGCGGTACAAAGACAGAACCGAGACAATAGAGCGAAAAGTGAAAATCGTAACACAGGTTATGAGACGAAGGTGAGAGGTCAAGGTGAGAGATATCGAGGCAATGACAGATCTCGTAACTATGGTAGAGAGAGAAGTGGCGAGAGAAGTAGAGATAGTAGTAGGGAAAGGTACAGATACAATGACAGACGTACCATTACATGTTACCATTGTGGGGGTCAAGGTCATGTAGCTCCAGACTGCACACGGAGAGATCACATGCATCGAGCTGCAGACCTGGAGGAAAGGATACTGGTGCCTATGGGTAAAATAAGGTAAGCTTTGCATACACCGGCGACGAACCAGACAAGAAGGATGCAATACCCAGAGGCAGGAGTAGAGGCAGAAGCAGGGGCAGAGGGCGTTATCACCACCGTGGAAGAGGCAGAGGGCGCCCCTTTTCCCCACCCATAGATCAGGGTAATTGTCGTATTGTACAGGACAACCAGACCAAAGATGACGATGAAATCACTATGATATGCGCAGGTAAGGAAGTCCCAAGGTTACAGGATACAAATTTTCCAGTGCGAAATTACTAGTGGCAGAAGGTTTGTTGAATGGGAAAGTGGTGACTGTGATGTGTGATACAGGTTGCACGGGCGTAGTGAGAGATGAACTAGTACATACTGATCAGTTTCTGAGGAGAGTGGCCACATGTATGCTAGTAGGTGTTGAAGCGCGATGAATCATGCCGGAAACTGCGGGTACCGGAAGCCGTATCGCACGTTTCACGTAGTGAGTTCAAACAACAACAAACAAGCGACGTTACGTTAACGTCATTGCACACTAACGCAAAAAACTGGAACGTGAAACATTCTAAGAACGGTAACGTTACGTCATTCCTGTACCGAAAAGATTTACTGTATCGACAGTTTGAGACGACAGGTAGCAAAAGAAAATACTATACATTAGTCGTTCCGGAAAAACTTAGACAGACCGTGTTAACTGTGGCACATGAATATATTATGTCAGGGCACTTAGGAGTAAAGAAAACACCAAACAGGGTTTTGGCAGAATTTTTCTGGCCTGGCGTGTCCGGAGATGTGACACGATACTGCAAGTCATGCGACATTTGTCAACGAACAATATCGAAGGGTCGTGTAACAAAGGCGCCGATGGGCAACATGCCACTAATTGACACGCCATTCAAACGCGTAGCCGTAGACATAGTAGGACCGATTTATCCAGCAAAGGATAATACAATTCGGTATATCTAACGCTGGTAGATTACGTCACACGATATCCAGAGGCAGTACCATTACCGAGTATCGAAGCAGAACGAGTAGCTGAGGCACTGGTAGACATGTTTAGTAAATTATGAATTCCTGAGGAATTATTGACTGATTACGGATCTCAATTTACGTCGAACGTAATGCAGGAGGTCAGTAGGCTGTTATCACTGAGACAACTTACTACTACTCCCTACCATCCTATGTGCAACGGGTTGGTAGAGAGATTCAACAGTACATTGAAGCAGATGCTTAAACGCATGGCGAGCGAGCGTCCCAAAGATTGGGATAAGTACATGAACGCGTTGCTGTTCGCGTATCGCGAGAATCCACAGGAGAGCCTAGCATTTTCCCCATTCGAACTACTCTATGGGAGAACAGTCAGAGGTCCTATGAGTGTTCTCAAGGATCTGTGTCTGAGAAAGAACATGATGAAAACGTTAAAACTACGTTTTACCAGTACGTACTGGATCTCAGACAGAAACTCGAGCAAACCTGTGAAATCAACTTGGCGTCCACTACCGTGCATTTGGTCGTCATCGCTGGCTCGCATGTCTAGCCATAGCGCGTACTTGGAAGTCAGGAACTCCGTGAGGGAGACGTCCGAGAGCTGCAGGTCTTTGGCAACCGCGGCAACTTTCGGGGAGCGCTTAGAGCCGGCAGCAAACTGCTTTCTGGCTTCGTCCCACTGCTGGTGCGCGCGAAGGTCCTGTCTGTAGAGTTGATTGGACTCCCTCGGTCGTCACCTCAACCTTCGTGATTTTGGGGTTATAAAATGTGTCGGTTTTCCTAACCCTGAGCGCGAACCGACCCTCCTCGAACAGCATCAGTATACCTTTCATCAATCGGGCGGGTACGTTGACATTAATATTCCACAATGTGTCGCTTTTGTCTTTCGTCATCTTGCGGTGGCGAATAATTCGGTCGTAAAGTATGGCAACGCGCCCGGCGTACTGGGTTCTGATCAATCGCGCGAGTTCGGGCATCGTGACCATGTCGTACTCCAGCGAAACATTGTGGATCGTATACGTCGATGCCATGCCAGTGGCTATGAGAACTCGGCCGTAGTCGTTGAACGTTAGTTCGTATTCGAGGCGGTCAGCCAAAGCGCTCTGATAGTAGGGCATGTGACTCTCTAGCAACTCAAAGTCGAGCGGGATGTAGAAGCGGTTGCCGTAAGCGGCCGCGATCGCGTTGTCGCTCGCGACGTTATCTGCCTTGTCACCAGCCCCGATTCTAAGACTGGTTACGTTCTTATTTCGGCTGGTGTCAATACCCTGATAGACCGCATTTTCGCGCTCTTGCGCCGTCTTCCACAGGTTCTGATAGCAATGGTAGACGTCGCTGTCGTCGATCGACATCACCTCATTACCAGAAATCTTTATCATGGTCTTCTTAACGATGGCGTGACCCAGGTTCTGAACGACGATTCGGTCCACGTCCGTCGACGTCAGCGAAATAGTGAAAGCGAGGCGAACCGTCCCCGGCACAATGACGTCGTTATCTCCGAGGTTGGGGACGCTCTGTCTCACGCCTTTCGCCCCGAGGGGCTCCCGCAGTCTGAGGTATGGATTGAGTTTGCGACCGTATTGACTCGAAGACATATTTAGTAACTCTATTAAACCCGTATGGTTTTTTCTTTAATACATCGTTAAAGATGGCTGATTACGACATGGAAGAATTCGGCCGAGACAATGACCGAAATGATGACATCGACGATGATGTACACATCGAGGATGATGATGACTTCAATGATTTCCTCGCGATCTATGAAGAAACGCCCTTCATAGAGACTCCAGCCGTTGAGGAAATAGGTGGCGCTACCATTAGTCTAAGTCAGGAATTACTCAAGTCAGCTGAGCACAATTGCCGGAAGTCGGGGCGGTGGCCAAATCATAAGGGACGAACTAGGATTCGCGGATTGGAAGAGGGGTAAAATAATTATGCCGACCTGCGCTGTAGAGGCCCTACAGTCTACCGCCTAAACGATGGCGAAGTCGGCCGCTTCGATAGAAACTGTCGATCTCAGCGATGTCCCTCGAGTAGCCACCGACGCTATTCGCACCACGTTCAGCGAAAACGAAATACTCAGCCTCGACCAAGGGTCGAACGATGATGCACCGTTACCTCTTCGCGAACTCCCGGGACTCTAAGGTCCGGGGCGAACTGGTCCTTAACCTCTCCAAACTCTCGGCGCTGGATGAACATATCGCGCTATAAGAAAGAAAACTGGAGGAAGCCCATGTCGATAGAGAATCTACCGAGCGGATCACCGAACGCCTGCGGTCGTTGCGGGACGAAAGAGCAGCTCGCTTGGAGGCTGCATCTGCTTTCCGTGAGGCTCTCCGCACCCAAATAAGTCAGATCCGCGAAACAATATCGAGGGTTCTGCACAAGGAGACGACACTCGGTGAGCGTATTCGCACTCTGTTCAGAGAGCAGGGCTTCACAATATTAAGTATCCTCGCAGCTGTCGGCATGACTATATCGACCATAGTTCTAGCTATCAAGATGTTCGTAGGCGGTGCGGCGGCTACACCCGTTCCAGCACCCGCGCCATCCGGCGGAGCCAATGAGTGGGCAAAAAAGCATATAAAAGCCCTCTAAATTAGCCGGAAAAGCGGCTGCCGCTCTGCCTGGGCTGATCGGGGGTGTCGTCTCCTACTTGTTATCTATATTATCAAAAACGGCGGGATGGCTCGCCGAGAATGCTTGGGCTTCAATCGTGGCGATCGCCGGTCTCCTACTATTCTCCGCCCGAGAGTTCCTAAAACCAAAGCGCGAATAGTCCGATCGCCATGAGGGCGACGACGAGCCCTAATTTCTCCTCCTCGTGGGTTGTGCCACTAGTTCCAGCTCCTGTTCCAATTCTTCCAATCGCGATTGGATTGGAGGAACTGGTGGAACGTGATGGTGCATCCAATTCGTGAATTGGGGGTACTGGGGTGGGTGCTTGCGGTTTTATGATATCGGTTCCACTTCCAACCTCAACACTGTTGAACCCGAGTATCTTGGGGGGGGGGGGGGACCTTGATGAAACCCGTGTTCACGTTCCCGTTGTGGCCGATTTTTTGATTGGCGGTGGCGACTACGATCTGATTATTGTAACCGTCAACCGGGTCGTCTCGTAGTATCATATTGCTCGGCGCCATATAATGACCTATTCCAAATGCGTAGTCTACTGGGGTGCGGGCAGTCTGCAAAACGTCTTGATAATTCTGGATCGCCTTCTGGAGGTCCACCTTAGCTGAGATAGCTGTTTTTGCGCGCCAACCGCCGTTCCCGTGCCCAGCATAGCACTGTGCGTTTGCTTCTGTGAGGCGAGGATGGCCCAGACGTATATGCGAATGGAGTCGTTGAGGCGAATAACCCCGCCCTGTGTAAATCCAGTGTTTTTATCCAACATAAATGTGGTCCACGCATTTCGCATTTGTGGAGTATCACCCTGGTCTAGGTATTCCACGTGCGCTACTTTAGTAGGTAGCCAATGGCAATAACCGTCTTTACACGCAAGCCCTCCAAGCACTTCATCACCGAACGTCATAGTATTCAACTTATAATTATATTTAGTCCATGTTGCCATTTTTCTAACTAGTGGTGGGGTAGCTCCGCGATCACTCCACAACCCTGAGAAATATGCAGGCACTTTATCAAGATGCCCACCACTAACTAATCTTTTATGGTGAACTAACCCTAAACTGTTGGTTGGGGTGTATACTTTCTGTCTCTTGTCCGCATCTTTTGGTACCCCAAATTCGTTACACAATCTTTCGAACGCCTTACGCTCGTATGTGCTGGAAATAGGATCCCAGCCGTCATCTTGAGGTAGTGGATAGTGGAATACCTAGTTCTTTGAGAATCCTCCTAATGGTGTAATACACAAGAAAGTTGTATACACTTCAGAGCATGACATTCTTGGATGTCAGATGGTCTTGATGCGAAACTCCACATCCGGCTGTTGTCCACCATACAGCGAAATTTAGCTGGTTCTGCCAGAAGTTTATATGGGAAAAATCCCATCTTAGTATTACATCTTGGCTAGTAGTCTTTGAAACTACATATTTCTCAATTTGCGTGTATTTACCACCAACTTTGTAGTTTGCATTAGAATTAAAGCCAAAAGCCTTGGTATCCATTGAAAAATATTAATATGTTTGCTACTATCACTAATGTTCAAAAAGAGAGTTGTGAACTTCAGAAGTAAATCGACAACTGCTGCGGAAAACGCCGGGTAGGCCTCAGATCAATCACCTTCATGGTTGGATGGGAGAATGTGGGGAAGAGCGAAGGGTTTGGCTATGTGAAAGATGGACGCCCAGTAGGTGTAAAGCTGCCTCCCAGACTGTGGGGAGCAAGACAGCTCATATACTTTGTTTCCACCGAGCTTGACGGTATAGTCAAAATCACAGTATCGAAGGCTACCGGGCTCACAACAATGACCATCGGCCCAGATAGCCAGATAAGGATCTCCCCGACGTTGGGTACTCGACTCGGGTTTAGAGAGACATACTCCGCGAATAAAGGCTTGTTTGCCCCGGGTGAGTACGTCGGTGATAACCTGGTGGATTTTGCCTTTACAAAAACTCTCAGGGTGCACCTGGATCGGGTGAACACATCGTACAACACGTTAGACGGATCTCCTAGCACATTACAGAAAACCGTGCATGCCAGTGATTGTTTCTTTGGGGAGACTGTGACCTTAGACTTCCCATGCCCCGAGATGAAAGTTTTGGAATCGGGACATATCCACGAATTTACGGTCTCTATTCTTGATGATCAAGCGAGAGAGTTGAAGAACTATTACCCGATGTCGGTCGTCCTAGAAATTTCAAATTGATTCAAAGAATTAGACTCAAGTTCGTAATATAATTTATAACAACCAACATTATGAGTATATACGGACCTATTGCGGGGCCTGGGTTTCTCAGTGATTTTAACTTATGGCCCATCGGTCTGGGTTCAATTCTCGCTACCCCTACTGGTCATTTCAAAGTGTTCTTCAGCCAGACACCTTCGATCTTAGCTTAGTTCACAAGGGTGTTGTTTGGGAGGGTGTGGGTTCAGGGGGTTCGTACTAACCCCACCCCCCTTTTTGAGCCAGCATAATTGTTTTAAACTAAAAATGGCAAAAAAATCGAAAAATATTTTTGCTCATATCTCGAAGTGTGAGACTCGTCTAGGTTAAATTTAAGTCAGCGAATAGTTGAATGACTTTTTCTGTTGTATATGTCATGCCATAGAACGTGATCATGTTGGGTACCATATGTTGTTTCTTACCCATGGCCCTGAAGGACATCCAAATGTGACACCTCAGAAAATGGCCATTTCAAAGTCAAGACACACTACGAAGTGGGTTGTGGTACTATTGTTTCAGAAAAAAACTGTTTTGTTCTGCTCAGGGACTCCCCTCGCCATTATTTTGTTGATTCTGACTGCTATTTCTGCGTCCGTTTGGTACAGTGAGTGGGGGAGGCGGGGTGGTGTGGAGGAGTGTGTTGGGCTGACAATATTGACAGCCATTTTGAACAACCTAATTGGTCATGGATATAAATTTAAATTATGGAACAATTTTACAAATTTGATATTGAACCAAATCTAATGATACTTACATATCGAATGATTAACATGATTTTCATGTTGCAGGTGACCAACAAAGTTTTGAAATGCAGCAACCTCGGCACCCTGCAGCTAAGAAAAAGAAGCAAGCTGTGATGCAGACGTTTGTTAGTCCTGTTTTAGCAGCAGAAAGGTATAAACATCGCAGATATTTAAAGGAACACGTGAACGCATTTTTTGGACAATATGTCCAAATATTAAAAAATCCAATGATGTGTGTTATTCCCTAACATTGACAACCTGGCCTCCACATAAAAAACTCGTTATTTCGTTGTTTCACGTGCCAAATGCTACTAAAAGTGAAAATAATATAGAATGTCTTTCTGCGAATCTATATATTAGGTCACAGTTCCAGATAACCTGAAGTTGTGGCAGAGGATCTGGTTGATTGGAAGGCATTTTGTTTTCAGTTGAAGTCCACCTATCGGCCAGACAGTTGCTGTGAAGCATTGCTTGCTTGTGACGAATCTTGTTTTCCAAACGTGGCAGTGTTATTGCGGATCGCCTGTACACTGCCAGTAACTTCCTGTGAATGTGAGCGAAGTAGTTCAGTGTCTTGTGCCGCCTAACAATTATATGCGATCAACTATCATGACTATGGACCTGCAGAGATTGTCTGCACTTACACTGATGCACATTCATTATGACTTCCCAACTGATGTTAATGATGTGGTGGCTACATCCAAGGACGATGGAACTGTCAAATAGTATTGCTGAGTGATGTATTCGTTTGCTCACATTGACACGAATGGAAACATTCAAACATACACAAAATGTAGACAGTTTACACATTAATACATTACGGACAATTTTACAAAAGAACGCTATTACATTAGATATACATTTACTGTTATGCCAGCTGAGGAAATTACTTAATACTAACATTTGGAAATTGAGTTTTGAATTATTAGTAATTATCTACTTTATAGCTAATTCTCTGATTTATGGTGGAAACTAGAACTTTACTCTGGAGAAACTGAAAGTTTTTAACCGATGCACAATTCCATTGTTTCTGGAGTTTATGCATGTGAAACTTTTGTCAAGTGCCCGGATGCGTTTGCTCGCATCCAAGTAAATTACTCAAAAGCTCCGGACCCCACTAGCAGCTTGGCTGTGTCAATTATGTTTGACCCCCCCCCCCCCTACTGAAAAGCTGGCAACGCCCATGAAACTGTCAGATTTTGTGTATGCGATTCGAGTATATTCTTTGAACGTTTTATAATCATGGCTTCATGATGACTACTGCTGGAGTATTTGTAATTCGTGTTGACCTCGTCCTTTACGCCCACTGTAGGACACCCCAGTCTGTGACTTGTGAACAGACACAGGACAATTCATAAGAAAATGGACCTTATGAAAACATGTTAAAACAAGCCTAGCTATGCTGGTTTCTATTTGAACATTTCATTAGGTACGTTTTCTTGGGTACCGACACCGGACAATTCATGGGGAAATGGACCGTATTATAAAATAGTAAAACCAGTCTGGCTATGCTGGTTTCTATTTGAAAATGTCATCAGGTACGTTTTCTCGTGGACCGACACCGGACAATTCATGGGAAAAAGAACCTTATGAAAATATATTAAAGCCAGCCAAAATGTGCTGGTTTCTATTTAAGAATTGCATAAGGTACGTTTGCTCGAGAACTTGCCTCAAAAACAATCATGTGAAAATGGACCTTATGAAAAAATCATGGCACCAGCCTAGTTATGCTTGTTTCTATTTGAACATTTCATAAGGTACATTTTCTCATGAATTCATGAGAAAAGGGACCTTATGAAAAAAATGAAAATCAGCCTAGCTATGCTGGTTTCTATGTGAAAAGTTCATAAGGTACGTTTTCTCGTGAACAGACACCGGACAATGCATGGGAAAAGCGACCTTATGAATAAATCTTAAAACCAGCCTATTTATGCTGGTTTCTATTTGAAAATTTCATAAGGTAAATTTTCTTGTGAACCGACATGGACAATTTATTGGAAATTGGACCTTATACAAATCTTAAAACCAGCATAGCTATGCTTTCAACAATGTCTTCCAATTATAATCACTCAGACTGCTTTCGACAAAACTTCGTGGGAATATGAATATGCAAAGCTCTCATATACAGTGAAACCTCTAAAGCGGACACCAAGAAAACACATGTGATATAATTTTTGATGGGTTTCTCGGATTTACAGTGAATCCTCTCTAAGCCGGACACCCTGGGGACCTCCCAGTGTGTCCGGTTTAAAGAGGTTTCACTGTATACAATAACCAGGTGAGCGATATAGGGCCACAATGGCCGTCTTGTTTATATCACATGAATGAACTATTTGCCCTCGTTGAATAAACATGTATTAAATCGCCAATCACGTGACACCCGAACACTTGATACCCACACACTACCAACCACTTGTATACATGTATCAGTATATAGGTAATGAAACTTGTGGAATCGTACCACCCAGATTGTTTACGTTGCTGAAAATCTAAAGGTAATGCCAACTGTCAATCAAGTAATTTTATTGCTTGAACGAGCTGTAGCAAGCTCAGAGTCAGCCAACCAAACTGCTTGACATCAAGCAGAATATTCAAGTATTTTTAAATAAAGAGAGTGACAGATATTGATAAGAATAGCGCATGCGGTAGAGTGTATACGTGATTTAAACAAGTTCTGCCTACTGCGTTGTAGTGTACGGAGGTAGTTTAAAAGACGTACTTTTCTTCGTACATTCTTTAGGTAAGTCCTTACAATGCTGAATTCAATTGTTTCGTCTGCTGTTTTTCTTTAGTTTTATTTTATTAAACATGGTTTGACAGCAATTTAGAATCATTTTCAATGGAAATGATTATAAAGTGCTGTCAAAACATGTTTTATTGAGAAAGAAGACACAATATATTACATGCTACCCATTGATTCTGGAGGGATTTATTTCCTTGAAGGAAATATTTCCTCCTAGACGTTCGCGAGACGTACATGACGTCAAGTTTTCACGTCATTTCAGGCGAAGAAACAATTCATACGCTAACGTCAAAATTGTCAATTTTGACAATGTTAAAAGCTGGTTTCACATTTTTCGAAGAGCATGAATATACAATTTATTATTTATTCCACCACATTTTGAAATACCGGCTTTATTTCTCTTGACATCTGTAAATCCGACAAAAAAATCAGCACTCGTTTCTTTATCGGATTTCCAGATGTTTTCTGGGAAATAAATCCGGTATTTCAAAATGTTAGTTGAATATATAATATGAAATAGGTACTACCCATAGGGGAATGGGGGGGGGGGGGGGTTCGTTATCGACGGCGCGAAAGGCTAAACATTTGTTTTTGCACATCCACGGACAGACCTCGGCAGATTAACCCTTTCACCCCTAAGTAACCCTTTCACCCCTAAGTGGGGTGTTTTTTGTTCTCAAAATTATGAAAATTACTTTCAAAAAGTGCAGATCCTGATGAGACGGCTCGTCACGAGCCGGCTGATCTGGATCTACAGACAGTGTTTGTAAATACCACAAGACCACCTGCAGGTTAAGGGGGTTGCGTACGTACCTGTCGCATCCCATCTGCGTACGGGCCTGTGATACGTGTCATTGACTCGTATTATTGTTTTTATACGCCCGCCCGTATTCATCTTGGGAGGGCGGGCGGGCGGGCGGCGGGAGGCCGGGCACAGCTTGCCCACGCAATAACTAGAGTTCTACTTGACGGATTGTAATCAAATTCGCTATACATTTTTAACACGGCAAGATGAAGAAGTCTATTGATTTTGAAAAATTTCCGATGACCTATTTCCCCTTGTCTGTCATTTTTAATGTTCGCACTCTGTATCCTTATCCACGCAATAACTCAAGTTCTACGTCCCCAATCGTAACCAATCGGTATACATGTTTATCACGGCAAGACGAATACGCCGATTGATTTTTTTTAAAATGTCCGATGACTTATCTCCCCTTGGCGGCCATTTTTGATTTTCGCACTCTGTCCTCATTGTCCAACCAAATTCGGTATACATGTTTATCACAGCAAGACGAAGAAGCCTATTGATTTTGAAAATGTTTCGATGACCTATCTCCCCTTGGAGGCCACTTTTAATTGTCCCACTCTGTATCCTTGTCCACGCAATAACTCAAATTCTACATCACCGATCGTAACCAAATTGGGTATACATGTTTATCACGGCAACACAAAGAAGCCTATTGATTTTGAATATTGATTTTGAAAAAAATCCGATAACTTATCTACCCTTGGCGACTAATTATAATTTTCGCACTCTGTATCCTTTTCCACGCAATAACTCAAGTGCTGCTTCACCGATTGAAACCAAAACCGTATACATGTTTATCATGGCAAGACAAAGAAGCCTATTGATTTTGAAAAATTTCCGATATCTTATCTCCCCTTGGCAGCCATTTTTAATTTTCACACTCTGTATCCTTGTCCACGCAATAACTCTACTTGACCGATCCTAACCAAATTTGGTGTACATGTTTATCACGTCAAGATGAGTTATCTCCCCTTGTTGACTGGCCTTGCCTCGACGGGCGTATATTGTGACCTTCGGCACTCTTGTTGTTCAATGATTAGATGTTTATTCTTATTGTGGTTATTTTATTTCGATCGATCTTACTTGTACTATCCTCATTATAATTGGGAATCACCCGTTATAAATAATCGTAGCTTATGTGCCACTACTGTCTGCTGCACCTTATTAAACACATTAAATCTAAAAAGTATTTAAATGTTAGCACTGTTCATCAATAACAGAAAGTCTCCCTCCCCCTTTTTTAATGGAAATTCCTTCTAATTTTGATTTTGTTACGAAAAATCAAGTTTCCTATGGGAATTTAACAACAGTAGCTGGGGAGTGCGGGGAATGGTCGAAAAAAAAAAAATGATCTGAAACCTGGCTAGATATGTGTAGCTTGGAAATGATGTAACTAATAAAACACAATTTAGATTTTGAAAATTGGTTCACAACTTCCAAATTATTTTAAAACATCTATTTTTAGGCCTCATGTTGATATACCATAAAAAAAGTTGTATTTTCCGTATAAAATCAATATTTAGTCAAAAAAATTGTTTTTGTTATCGATTAAAAAGTACTTGCATTTAAGTATGTTTTAGATGCAATGTGTTTAATAGCCAACAGTTCGTCGACATAAAAACTTGGAACACACAGTAATATATTTAAAAAACGGGCAATATTCTTTATAGTATGTGGATAGTAGCATTCAGGCGAACGATTTGCTTCATTTAAAGTACATTGTAAATGCAAACAATACTCTGCTTATACCATTTTCCTGCACACCATGATGATTTACTATGCTAAAGCAATCTTTAGAAGTAACAAAAATACATGATATTTCAACATAATATGATAAATTATGCTTTTATTGCCGTTTGAAAACAGCTAACTCTTTGTTGTGTATGCCACTCAAATAAACACCGATTGTCTACTTTTTTCATTGGAAAATATCATTAGACCTCTTACTGCGCTATGTGATACTTATTGGCTGATTTGAAAACCAATATGGAAATAGACCAGTAGATTGGTAGCCGTAAATACTAGGGGTATAATGATACGCCTACCTCACGATACGATACTTATCGCGATACTGGGGTCCCGATACGAAACATCTCACGCCCGATACTAATGTATGTTCCACGTTTTGCTGCCGGCGAACTTTTGGTTATTAAACACATTCAATCTAAAAAATATTTAAAAGTAAGTACTTTTTCATCAATAACAAAAAGTCGCCCTCCTGAAAAAAAATTATTTGATGAAATTCCATCAAATATTGATTTTATTGCGAAAAAACGATTTTCCTATGGGAATTTAACATGGGGAGTCAATTTCCAAAATTTTCCGTTTTGGAATTTGACTCCGAAACCTGGCCAGACAGCTTTAAAATGATGTAACTAAGAAAACAAAAGTTAGATTTTGAAAATCGGCTCACGAATAAAACAAATATTTAAAAAAAATCTATTTTTAGCCACCATGTTAAATTCCCATAGAAAAATCGTTTTTTCGCAATAAAATCAATATTTGATGGAATTTCATCAAATAAAATGTTTTGGGGAGGGTGACTTTTTGTTATTGATGAAAATGTACTTACTTTTAAATATTATTTAGATTTAATGTGTTTAATAGCCAAAAGTTTGTCGGCAGCAAAACGTGGAACAGACAGTAGTACCGAGTTCAC
The DNA here is from genome assembly GCA_029237695.1 of Conchocele bisecta. Taxonomy (NCBI): domain Eukaryota; kingdom Metazoa; phylum Mollusca; class Bivalvia; order Lucinida; family Thyasiridae; genus Conchocele; species Conchocele bisecta. Next base: position 52,707,654 of record CM055272.1, on the reverse strand, counting down.
ACATTTTGACAAATTTTATTAATGGTCCATATACTAGATATAATGCATAAACTCAAATAAAAAGGTTCCACAATACACTGGAGCCTCTTATAATGTGGTAGATACAGGGCTCCAGATAAGGAATTAGGAATTGAGTATTGTCACTCCATCATTTCTGAAGCAATTGGGTATTTCAAAATTTTATTTGTGTAAAATAGAATCACACTACTGTTTACACATCAGCAGAGCGCACTTATTCAATAGTTTGCTTCTAAATGAAAACACATCTTGGTATTTCATTAGAATTGTCTCCTTGGAGACAATTCTAATGAAATACCAAGATGTGTTTTCATGGAAAAATAAGAAAATATGCTATCTTTGTGGTCTGTTTATTGTTTTCTGTAACATGATGAAGATACCAGAAATTTTTCATTGCTTTTTGATACTCACTACTTCTGATTTCAATTGTGTTTTTGGCAATTTTAATTGGGTATTTACGCAAATACGCACCTTATCTGGAGCTCTGTAGACACCACTGTATAGGTAAGCAGCATTGTGGTTTTCCAAATGACAGTTTCATATCCATGGTATCGCTCTTATTCAAGACCCCGCCCATGTTTAACGATACGTACATGCTGATATGAACGCTATAAATGACAAGTGTGTCAAGTGTGTAATATAATAATGTTATTTAGAGATAATTGCAACCTCAACGTGTCAGATTAGCAGCGTAAAATAGCTTCAAGAAGTGTTAGGAAGTAGCCTTGTATTAAATTATATAATACAGTATGCATAAAGCACACTGCCGAAATGTTAAATAACAAAAATACAGAAGACCAGAGGCGTAAATGTGCAATTATCACGATTATACTGGCATGTACATGGGAAATATATCTAAATTCAAGATGGCCGCCAAATATCCAAGATGGCGTCGAAAGAAAATGGCACCAATATTTTTTCGGCACGCATGACCTAACTAACAAAGTTAGATTAAAAAAAATGCAAACTAATTGAAGGAGAATAGTATGTCCGAACGCAGTATTCCCTGCTAAGTGTTTTGCCGTATGTCTGCGCTGTGTAACCCGGTGGATGAATATCTTGCCCAATTTTGAAGTATACCACCCTCGAGCTTTTCAACATCGTGCACAATCACATTTTTTAATTGAAATTAGACTGCTTTTTTCATCATTTAAACAACTGATATGACACTTTTGTACGTTTTCAGATGTGTTCATAACTATACAATGGAAGAAAGTTCCATTAAACAATAAACGTAGCTTATAATTTAGATGATGATATGTGCTAGTTTAATTACCCCACCCACTGAATTTCAATGGTAGCACATCTACTTCATAATAGCATGGTATTTTTGTATTTTGTATGTGTCAATAGTACTAAGTAGTGCTCATTAGACATGTTCATTGCATATTTGCCGATTATATGTTGTCTGCAGACGATGGTACAATGTTAAAAACAAAGTACTTTTTACCATTCCCCACCCACAAATTTTACATGTAATGTAATTCATTTATCTTATGCACTACCATTTACTCATAAATGGTTTATATGCATACGGAACCACTTAGGCAGGACTAATAGCTATCTATACAAACTGCAGATACGGTGTGTCTGACTGTTCGCCCTTCTGTACGTCCGCTTCACATGTAATCAGTAAGAACTCGTTGCGTGTCCCATTAAGCAAATCTCTCTCAGTGTGTTTTACCTTTATCAGTGGCAATGGTACCCAATATTGTTTACAAGAGATGTTCAATGCACACCTTCTGATTACATAATGCATACAGCAGATGATACTATGGTAAAAACAAAATAACTTGAACCATCCCCACCCACTGAATTTACAATGACAATTTTACATACATTTTCTTATTTTGTAAGCTGCCAGATACTTAAATAATATGCATATGAACACGTAGCTACTTCAACTTGCAAAAGCGAACATATTTATTGTCCAATTCTTGCAACTCACGAGCAATGGTTAATTTATCCACCATACAACCCTACATACTGCCTTGGCCAATTGGATGTGGGGGGGGGGGGGGTGTGGTCGTTACCAAATGCATTAACTACACAGCCCAATAACAAGAGTGTAATTATTGTGGTCAGTCCATACGTTTTCGAAACACTTTGAAGCATTTTCTTCAATATTCAAAAGGATTGAAAGCCATCCATAGTTGTCCTTGAAAATGAACAGAATATACACGATACATAGACATGTTATTATCATTAAATTACTAAACAAAATGCAGCTTCAGAGTCAATTTTATTGACAGTCAGATACAGCTGGACATGTATATATTATCAATTGATTGGACTTGTATATTGGACCGGTATGGGTATATGTAATATATACATGCAACTGTGTTTATTACAGCTCCACAGAGAAAAACATAGTAAGACAAATCAAGAACATTTTGGCAGCCATTTTGATTGTCTTGACAGTTGTCGAAGAAAATTGGGTCGCTATCTCCTGTAATTTATTTTATTTATGATGTGAAATATATTTTTAAGTGTTTCGTTTATGAATATTTGTAATCGTTTGTAACAACAGACGATTCGCAGAAAAAAAATGTTTCAAAACAGCCTATTTCGGCAGCCATTTTGAGAAATGTCGCCATTGGATGATTTAATTAAGTATATGATGTATTATAAATCATTTTACATTCCATTTGTAAGTGAATTGCAGCAATTTACCCAGTTAACCCTTAGACCGATACACACAACAATTGTCGTCTGCCGTTGCTTTAATATCTTGCCTTATTTCTCAATAAAACATGTTTTGACAGCACTTCAGAATCATTTCCAATGGAAATGATTCTGAAGTGCTGTCAAATCATGTTATAAATTATTCTAAAGTGCTGTCAAAGCATATTTTGACCATAACAATGGAAAATAGAAAATAAACAGCAGACTCGGACGAAAAAAAGTAAGGCAGCGATGTAAGGGTTAATATTGATCCAAGTGAACGCTAAGAGTACTTATTAAATACATATACTAATATACATTTTTTTCCCTGTCATCTTTAAAAATGACCGCCATTTTTGTTAACCAGTTGCTTTTTGGGCGCAGACAAACAGACAAATAGACAATATGCTACTGAATCTGAAAATCATACTCACCAAATATACCCCAGAGAGGATGGGAGGGGGCGGTGGTCAGGGGGAGGGGATGAGCTATTATCAGCTCAAAGTCTATAAATGTAGTATGAACTTTCTTCGACGTGCTGTTAAGACGTCGCAAACTTACATGCAAATGCGATAATTAGCCGACAGACGCATGCTTATGACCAAGGACAAGTTGTGACTGTAGCAAGCACTGGCAGCAAGAGGCGGTTGAACACTACGAGCTAAATCTAAACCAACACTGGTATGACACTCCTGTACGTTTAGAGCCAGTTTTTACTAGGAGCAATCTGGAAGTCACAGCTAGTCAGTGCAATTGGTGAAAACAACCCAATTAAAGAACCAAAGCAACTTCAATCTTACAAGTGCTTCAAGAGCACATATCCGGCCTATTATAAATCGACAGACTGTATGAACTGTATAGACGCATTATATTATTCATTTTTAAAGGCACTGTGTCTCCGATATGCCTAGATGAAACAGATTATAACATAACACCCCTATTCCTATGCAACTCTACCAACTGTATAGCGATTGCATCAGTTTGATTTATTAATTACTCACAAGATGGATGATCTGACCATGAATATATAATATATATCTATATTACTTATGTTTACTATGTTCGTCATGGGTAATAATGACTGCCCACCCTTTGTTCTGATGACGTATCACCGCATAATGAGCCCACATGCAAATTCCAAGCAGTCGTGCTATGAACAGCATATGTACAAGACGTGTTCTGAGGCCTATGACATTTTCGGACATTATTAGAACCGTCTAATGGAGCACGGCTAAGGAACATCGGATATAAACTATACGATCACATTGGCCACAAATTTAAAATAGTGTATACAATAAAAGTTGTTTCCAACCAACAATAATGGCATAATATTAGGAAAAATATAGTTTAATTGTAGAGTTCTATCGTATTTCTGATCATATACCTAAAATAAATAAAAAAGATGTGGGCTGGTAAAACACCTGTTTATAATACTGAAAAATAACTAGCGTTGCAATTTGCAACGCTAGTTATTTTTCAGTATAATTGCAACGCTAGTTATTTTTCAGTATTATACCCATGTTTTTCTAAATCATTTTATTTAAATTAATCACTCTAGCAACAATAATGGGAACTTCTTTATACATTTAGTAGCATCAATTCACAACAACAAAAATAAAGAAATTTCACAAGCTTTCATTACCTGTACATCCAAGGTGCATGCTCACATGGTTGCAACAACAACAACAAGGCTGAAAGTGTTGAAAGCTCGCCCATTCCAAAGTTAGTATTAATTGATATATTCCTTAATATGCAACGGATTTTGATGAAATATGGCGCAGCAAACGCGTCTTCACGAGCTGCATTTGGTGGTCCCGGGAGCTCGGCAATCGATTCGTCGCAAAAACGACAGAAGTTTGAGCTCAAATACAGAGACCACAACATGCAGCTTAACAAGACGCGTTTGATGCGCCATATTTCATCAAAATCCGTTACACAATAAGGACAATATTAAAGAATACGTACTTTGAATCGGATGGATTCTGGAAGTTTCAGTACGTACTGTTGTTGTTGTAACCACGTGATAATAAACCTTGAAATATATAGCGAAAATGTGTTTATCCTGTCAACACAGTGCGTATGTGCCGTGAAACACGGTGCCGTGAAACATTTTTGATATCCAGTCAATACTATTTTTGCATTTTACAGCCATTTGTAGGTGTTGACGGGATACATAGAATAGTAGGTTAGTGCCGTGAGTGCGAAAAAATATCTGGCGCGGCACGGAAACGGGATGTGCTCGGCAGAGCCTCGCCCATCCCGTTTCCTGAGCCTTGCCAAACCAAATTATTCCCCTACTTACATGTATCACAGTTTTCGATAGCATGTACTTGAATATAATGCTTGTTTCTGTGAATGCGATCAAACGAAAGGTGCGATTGATTTGTATATGGCATTTACAGTGCCCGAAGCGAAAAAAACACATATAGGATATCTGAGACATCATTCGAGACACAGTCACTTTAACAGATAACACAAGTTTGTCATGTGCTCGACCCAGGATTGCCATGATTACATTTTGGCGGGGAACTGTCAGCGCAGCTGCAAACATGTAATTGAGACACGCCCTGCGATTTTGTACCTTCGACATCTGCGTAATTTAATTAAATACGTTTACAATACATTGTATTTACAATATTTTCCATAAATACAATGTAATGTCAAAAGTTGACAAAATTGTCTGGGTACATGCGACATTTACTACGAAAGTTTTTTCAACTTTTGACGACATTTACGGAAAATATGTAAATTTTGTAAACGTATTTCATGAAATTACACAGTTGTCTGTAGGTACAAAATCACATGGCGTGTCTCGTATGACAAGGGGACTCGCGCCAACCGGTACCGGTACCACACTTAGGCGGGTTCTCTCAATATATACGAGTTGTCGGTCTATTATTGTCCTAGTTTCTAGACTAATAACAGCGCAGCATTTCGTCCCAATTAATACCATATTGTGACACTTTCATCACGAATATCTATTAAATTAATCATTAGTTATTCGCAAGATGTACAACGTTATATTTATAACAAGATGTCACGCCTTGCTGTCGAAAATTCACGAAACTCACAAACTGTTAGTAGCACGTTTCGGTGTCAACCCGCCAATCACATAATAGCATCGCAGTTCGAACGCTCATTTAGGGGCGGGGCTACATTTAAACAAATATGTACACGTGAACCACGCAATCAATTATGTTTAACTAATCTATTACAAATTAAATATATGTAAGCACTATAACTATATATTACTTACAATTGCTGGAAGCATCTATTGTGTATTTTGAGAGGCTCACAAAAATGAACTCCGACCATACCCCACACCACTGCAATATTTGTTTAAACGTCGTTCAGGCTAATTATCCAGTAACATCACTTTACTTACAAGGTGCATGATCACGTAGTTATAACAGCAACAACAGTGGCTGAAAGTGTTGAAATCTTGCCAACTCCAAAGTAAGTATTATTCGATATTTTCCTTAATATGAAACGGATTTTGATGAAATATGGCGCAGCAAACGGGTCTTCATGAGCTGCAGTTGGTCGTCCAGGGAGTTCGGCACAGACTTCTTCGCAAAAACGACAGAAGTTTGGGCCAAAGTACAGAGACCACAAAATGCAGCTTAAAGGTACATGCCCACACAGTAGTCACAAAATGTGCTTTCTATCAGAGACATCACCTGAGTCATGTTGTGGAAATAAACATTCATTCACCATTACCCCACGTATTGATTGGCATTATTATACATTTTATATCAGACTTAAATTTCCACACTGATATCAGAGGCGATAACTGTGTTTCCTTAAAATGTTAATGGACATTACTATTTATTCTCTGTATTTATGTTTTGATGTGCAATGATCATACTTTATAATCTGTCGAAAATATTATTTTTTCAGGTGATGCATTTAATTAATATAAATAATTAAAACATATCATGCCTCGTTTGCATAATTTTTATGAAAATAGCATGATACCACCGCGCGTCACTATCAGTAAAATAAATATTACTAAATGATTATATCTGTATAACGGGCACTCGTACATTTTAGAATTGGTGGAATAGTGACACAATTATACACTTATTTAATTCCTATAAAGTACATGTTGTCCCTACTGAGTGGGCATGTACCTTTAACCAGACGCTTTTGATGCGCCATATTTCATCAAAATCCGTTACGTAATAAGCACAATGTAAAACATACGTACTTTGAATCGGATGGATTCTGGAAGTTTCAGTACTGGTTGTTGTTGTTAGTACCACGTAATCATACACATTGACTTATATCAAAATGGGTACAAGTATTGTCTATTGGGCTGGGCGTCTTTGTTGAACTATAAATATTTCCTACCAATAAGAACAAGGCACTCACTTTTCCATCGCTATGGAACACCAAATCTAAATAAACTAAAAATATTAATGCTAGCTCTAAATAACTAGAGCTAGCATTAACTATTTAGAGCTAGCTCCAAATAATTTGAAAAGATGTATAAAGTATTTAGAGCTAGCTCTAAATATTTAATTATGCGTCACGTTCCATTCAGCGGGACTGTTTACCAAACTGGAGTGAATCTGGAATCCTTAGCTTTTTTCTTTCTTTCTGTTCAAACAGTTTGATTGGCTGTGCCTGAGCTGTGTGAAAGCTGAGGCACAGCCAATCAAGCTGTTTAATCACACTATTCAAGCATTTTGAAATAAAACAACAGATTAAATATATTGGCAAGATTAGCGCATGTGGCGCTGTAGTGTATTGCACACGTTGTATTCACGGCTACAATATCAAATCTATAGAAATGTTATAGCCAGTGGCCCGTTTCACTAAACTTCTGGGGCCCGTTTCATTAAACTTACTACGACTAAAATGTTCGTAAGTGCAAAATTATGATAGTCTGTAAATTTCACATTAACACTGTTTTCTTGTAAATAATTGTTGGATTTACATTTATTGAGCATAGGCTGCATATGCAGCCTATGCTCAATAAATGTAAATCCATCAATTCAAATTTGCAGACGATTCTAAATTTGCGCTTACGAACATTTTAGTCGTAGGAAGTTTAGTGAAACGGCCCCCTGATAACGGGAAGTCAAATTCTTGGTCCCAAACATAACTCAGGGTAACTAAACTTTAGTTAACCAAAAGTAGTTTCCTCAGTCTCCTGGGGCCCGTTTCACTAAACTTCGTACGACTAAAATGTTCGTAAGTGCAAATTTAGGATCGTCTGGAAATTTCAATTAATGAATTTACATTTATTGAGCATAGGCTGCATATGCTCAATACATGTAAATTCAATACTCGTTTACAAGGAAACACTGTTAATGTAAAATTTACAGACTATCATAAGTTTGCACTTACGAACATTTTAGACGTACGAAGTTTAATGAAACGGTCCCAAGAACTCTATATCTGCTTCTCTGATCAACAATATCAATTATATATAGTCATGCTGTAATTTTATACAAAACACATTTATATATAGTTTGACAGTTCGGGATGATACTCCTATTACAGGCTCATGCCCACACAGAAGGCACAAAATGATATTTATATCAGAGACATCATCTGAGACATTTTCTGGCAGAATAAACATTAATTCACCATTACCCCACGTATTGATTGGAATTATTATACATTTTATATCAGACGTAAATTTCCACACTGATATCAGGAGCGATAACTTAAAATGTTAACGGACATTACTATTTATTCTCTGTATTTGTTGATGTACAATAGTCATACTTTATAATCTGTCGAAAAATAAATTTCAGGTGACGCATTTAATTAGTATAAATAATTATAAAATGTCATGCCTCATTTGCATATGAAAATAGCCTGATACCACCGCGAGTCACTATCAGTAAAATAAATATTGCTAAATGATTATATCTGTATAGCCGGCACTTGTAATTTGTAGAACTGGTGGAATAGTGACACAATTATACGCTCGATCGAAGTTGGCGTACACTTACTGGCAAATAAATCATGTTGGTAAACGTGACTCTGATCGTCCTACATAGTTTCGCGATTTCTTGATAGATCACGATCAGCCTTTGCATTTAGCACTGGTATCCAATAATGCTCATGACTTTCATTATTCACACAAGTGCACGTGCTGAAATATCTTGAGAGTACGTACCCGTTATCATGCTCGAAATGAGGAAAAAAAGATTGATCGAAGCTGCTTTGTACTCAGCTGCGAAAGGTTTATAAGCACGGGCCCAGGGGACCGTTTCACTAAGCTTCGTAAGTGCAAAATTATGATTAGTCAGCAGCAAATGCACAATAAATGTAAATCCATCAATTGAAATTTCCAGACGATCCTAAATTTGCACTTACGAACATTTTAGTGGGACTAAGTTTAGTGAAACGGGCCCCAGATGATTACAATGTAGTTGAACGGCGAATATTGTAAACACTGATCAAATAGCGGAAATGTGCAGAATTGACTGGTTATACTCTGATTGTAAATGAAGTAACCCAGGCTTGAAAAGATTGTGAAAGAGATAACTAAGGAGCCCCGCAGGGACATGTTTTTTTTTAAATTAATTTGTTCCCACGAAATAACAATTCGTTCCCTCAATTTAACAATTAGTTCCCTCGAATTAAAAATTCGTTCCCACGATGTAACAATATGTTCCCTCGAATTAACAATTCGTTCGCACGAAATGACAATTCGTTCCCTCAATTTAACAATTCGTTCCCTCGAATTAACAATTCGTTCCCACGAATTAACAATTCGTTCCCGTGGGAACGAATTGTTATTTCGTGGGAACGAATTGTTAAATCGAGGGAACGAATTACTAATTCGTGGAAATGAATTGTGAAATTTAGGGAACGAATTGTTATTAAAAATAAAAAAAATCTACGTCCCCTGCGGTGCTCCGTGGAAAACAGACACCCGATAGATTGTTGTCGGTTTTAAATGGCCACGTTCACCGTATGGTTCATGTGAACAATATCCAATTTGCATATTGTCCATTCTGATTTAGTGCTTAAAGGTACATGCCCACTCAGTAGGCACAACATGTTCTTTATAGGAATTAAGTAAGTGTATACTTGTGTCACTATTCCACCAGTTCTAAAAATTACAATTGCATGCTATACATATATTATAATTTAGTAATATATATTTACTATTAGTGACACGCGGTGATATCAGGCTATTTTCATATGCAATGAGGCATGATATTTTCCAATTATTTATACTAATTAAATGCGTCACCTGAACAAAATATTTTCGACAGCTTCTAATGTATAATCATTTCACATAAAAAATAAATACATATAATAAATAGTAATGTCCGTTAACATTTTAAGGAAACACGGTTATCGCTCCTGATATCAGTGTGGAAATTTATGTCTGATATATAATAATGTCAATCAATACGTGGTGTAATCGTGAATGAATGTTTACTTTGCCATAGCATGTCCCAGATGATGTATCTGATATAAAGAACACTTGTGCCCACAGTGTGGGCATGTACCTTTAATAGGTAGACATTCGTTTTATCAATTTGTCACGTTACCCTTGGCCATATCATATTCATTATATATTAATATATATTATGTTAAAGGTACACGCCCACTCAGTAGGTACAACAATATTATTTATAGGAATTAAATACGTGTATAATTATGTCACTATTCAACCAGTTTTAAAAATTACGAGTGCCCGCTTATACAGATATAATCATTTAGTAATATTTACTTTACTGATACATGTAGTGACACGCGGTGGTATCAGGCTATTGTCGTATGCAAATGAGGCATGATAGTTTTGTAATTTTTTATACTAATTAAATGCGTCACCTGAAAATATATTATTTTCGACAGATGATGAAGAATGATCATTGCAGATCAAAACAAAAAATAAATACAGAGAACAAATAGCAATGTCCGTTAACATTTTAAGGAAACACGGTTATCGCCCCTGACATCAGTGTGGACATTTACGTCTGACATAAAATGTATAATAATGTCACTCAATACGTGGGGTAATGGTGAATTAATGTTTATTTTACCAGAAAATGTCTCTGATATAAAGAACAGTTTGTGCCTACTGAGTGGGCTTGTACCATTCATACTAAATGTACAGTAGATATAAATGACTACAATATGTCGTTAAATACTCATCTAAACGAATTAAACACATTGTATATATTTATACGGCAGCTTAAAAGGGACATGCACAATTTCGTTCCCACGACATAGCATCTAGTTACCACGACATAGCATCTCGTTCCCACGAGATAGCATCTCGTTACCACGAGTTAGCTATGTCGTTCCCACGACATAGCATCTCGTTCCCTCGAGATAGGATCTCGTTCCCATGAGATAGGATCTCGTTACCACGAGTTAGCTGTGATAGCATCTCGTTACCACGACATAGCATCTTGTTCCCACGAGATAGCATATCGCTACCACGAGTTAGCTATGTCGTGGGAACGACATATCATCTCGTTCCCTCGAGATAGCTTCTCGTTCCCACGACATAGGTAGCCAATGAAAATGAGGCATAATGACCGCCATATTTCTTTCAGCCAGAGTTGAATATAGTCCGGCAACCAAAAGCAGATTTTGGGATTTACCTTGTTTTGAATAACATAGTTTTTTATTACTGATTTTGCATGTCCATGCCTTCTCGTTATGAAATCCAACTGATGAAAAACTGTCACCCTTGAGCGTTTTGAGAAATTTGCATAAATTCAAGATGGCTGCCATATAGTGTGCCATATCGTTGCATTCACATGAGGAAATTAAGCAATGTAAGACCGTAAACTGGGTATATTTGACATAGTGATGACAATTGGCAACTTTAAAATTCAATTACTTAACTGCGATATGGAAAAAATCCAAGATGGCCGCCAAAATGTGATCATTTTACGTAATTTGACTAGTTCGTCACAACAAAGAGTATTATTTTTATAATCTTGAGTTTACTGAAACAATGAGTGTTTGTTTTTGTAACTTTGCAGTGAAATTGAATAATAGTCTAAATAGCAGAACTCCAAAATGGCCGACAATTATAAATATATTACATTATACGTGCAATCTTATCTCTACATAGGAAAACATATACAATTGCACTCGGAGCAAATGAGCATACGAATATACGAATATTGTATTTAGATATACAATTATTTTAGTACCTTAGGTAATCAGATAGATCTTTGTTTCAACAGCATTAGTATTAGTCCAAGATGGCCGCCAACTATATTGATATTATTGTAGCAAATAGCTTAGTTAATTACACTCGGATGTCACATCTAGGTATTAAGTTATTATACTAGTAATCAAATCATACACTGATATAATATTTAAAATAGTACATTTGGTTATATACGTTGGATTATTCAGTTTATTTTGGAAAGCCTTCTTGTCTTGCCATTCCACATTAACATTCATGCTGAAGATATTCTGGCACCAAATTCAAGATGGCTACCAAACTTATATAGTGGGGCGTTGGCGGCAGGAAGATGTAGTGTGGAACTTTACAATAAACTTTAATGAATTCCTAATTTGAATAAATACCAGAGGTTTGCTTTCATACCATTGGTTCCAAAAGCTTCACTGCTCAACATGTTTACTGTGAAATCACATGAAATGGCTAACATGGCTAGTACAAATGATACATTTATCTAATTCCAGCGTTCCATTAGCGTTATTCCAGTTTATGGCTAACATTACTTGCGTTAAACCAGTTTAACATGCATACATTGTGACATAAGTTTTTTTTACTGCGAAATGTACATACTTTCCACAAAAGGACGGTATGGTATATACATAGTGATTGATGCACAACCTGTTGATATCACTTATAATTTGGTAAACTGCAAGTAATTGATAGAAATTCAAATTGTTATTGATTAGGTAGAGCAAAATATATTTGTATGATGAGATAATGTAATGTTTCTATACCATTCTTTTCAATAATAAGTCGGAATTCAACGTCTGACATACATGTGCAGTAGATTTTATTACATAAAACTCAATATGGAGTGCATGCATAAGTAGTATATAAGAGTCATAATGATACAAGTTTATATGGAAGCCACTCCACTACGTGTGGTGGCTTCCACATGAACTTGTAATCATTATGACTCTTATATACTACTACCGCGAGACCATATATTTATGACATGAGAAGATACACCCTATTAGAGATAAACATCCCTATGTTATACTCAGTATATATATACAACATAATGATTCTAGTTAAGTGTGCGTGGTTGAAGACAGGTAGTCACGAGAAATGTTTTCGCACCGGTATTTACGGATATTGCAAACATCACCGTGCATGGATGCGAAGAGGTTCCGTTTCGCCTCGCCCATGTCGGCATTGTGGGGTAGGGACCAAAGCCGAGTCATTGCTATGTCCACCATGCGGTGGCACTCAGGCTACTCATCGAATGGTTAACAAGGGATTACGTACTCGCAAGTATTATCGTTTAGTAATAATTCAAATCGGAAAGTCAGTTAGAAAGATAGAATCGATCTAACAAGTCACGGTGTTTCTACAGCATTAAAACACTGTAAAAACATTATCAAACTAATTTTATAAAATTAGAAAATTGAACAGAAAAAACAATCATATTATAACAAAATGGATAATAAAATAGAATGGGAATTGGAATTTTGTAATGTCTTTGGTGAAAAATATTACTATAAATTGAAAACATTATGCAGAATCGAATACATTAAATATCAGCGTAATTTATTACGCTCCGATAAAAGCGTTGCATTTACAATAGTATACCGGCAATTATGTCGCCGGTACAAGGATCAAATTAGTGAAACGAAGCGACTAAATAGGATCGGAGAACAACTACCGGAACATCATAAAACTAATTTTATAAAACATTTTAAAATCAACGATTCGTTTACGGATATGCGTTTCTACAATCATATTGTAATGGATTTGAAAATTCTAATTGGAAATTGAACAGAAAAAAACAACTACCAATATTATTAGAGAAAATGGATAATACAATACAATTTGAATTGCAAATTTTTAATGACTGTGTTGAAGAAGTTTACGAAGCTTACGGGGGTTATAATCCTGTATATAAATTCTATAAAATGAGAACACTAGGTGATATCGAATACATGAAATACCAGCGTAATTTATTACGCTCCGATAAAAACGTTACATTTCCAATATTATACCGGCAATTATGTGAACTATATAAAAGGCAAATACGAACATTAAGACAGATAATGCGTATCGGATATGAAACTAAGGTGTATTATACAAAAATTTTAAAACCCAACGATTCGTTTACGAATGTACATTTCTACGATATAGCTTATAAAGATATTGAAAAATTATTATTGAAAAAAAAAAACAACTACTAATTAATTAATAGCCGAGTGTATTTTTCCTTATCGAAGGTATGTAAACTGGCAATCTGAATTTATCAATTTTATCAACCTCGAGCGGTCGGATAGGAACGCGGTTGTCATGCAGTTGTTTACCATAGCGACCACATTTGTAGGGATAGAAATAAAAAAATGTTTAGATCCAACCGCGGCGCGAACCCACGATCCCCGTCTCTATAGAGTATCGCCTTAACCCACACGACCATGTAGGCTGTTATGATAAACATTACCTAGTGTTGTACAATTATCGATTTACGACAATGTTTCAATTACACGGGTTATGAACCATGCGTAAATTGATAGCCGAGGTAAACAGACAGTTATTTATAGCGATTACAGTGTAATCCTAGACTGAATTTGTTATGCGATTACGGCGTAATTCTCAGTGAAAAACACATGTTGTATAGGTATGTAAATTTGTTTACTGCACCAATATAAGAAAATTAATTATTTTTTAAAATATCACAATGGTGCTGTAACATTTCTTCCGACTTTATCTCCAAGTTTCTCCCTAAATTTATCCCAATCAGTACACTCAATTTTGGGCATGGTGGCGCGCGCTTTGATTCTTATATCATTTTGTAATTGTTCATATCTCCCCATTTCTTCCACCACGGATTCAAACTCTAAATTTGATATTTTCTTATCGGCAAACGCTTTGTACACCATAACGTCGATGGTATTTTTCTTCGACCTGGCGAGAACAGATTTTCTATCATGTTTTCTAAATGTTTTCTCGAGTTTTCCACCCGACGCCCTAATTACCATACACAACAACCCAGAAACGGCCGACACCGCACATAAAATACCCGCTACAGGAACCGTTATAATGGTGGATATAGTTGCAGCTGTCCCCGCCCCACACAACACAGAAACACTCGCTAGAGCCGTGCTAGATACTTCAGCCATGTTCACCGCGCGTCTATATTTTTTAGCGTTTCTTTTTCTATTTGTATATTCTCTAACTAAAATATCCTGCATAGCGACGATATTATTCAACCTAAAATCTGAACTTCTTTCGTTAATTGTACACCGTGTTGATGGAGTGATATTGACAATTGGAAGTGTTGATTTGTTCATGATTTTCAATATATTAGTATTTACAAAATAAGTTCAATTAGCAATGAGACAATAGTGGAAGAACTCTTTGGGTCACCGATTTTCGTAACAAAGTTAATAACACTACCTTTGGAAAGTCTAATTCGATCAGAACCGGAGAACGAAACCACCGTCGAACTATCTGCCGAGATTTTAGTGATTCCAACCCCCCGTTCTTCCCCATCTACTACAATATTTATCGCGACCGCGCCCACAGGTTTACCACTACCATTAACCGAGCAGACCGCCATTTGGATAACTTCACCTGCAGCTGTCATAGTGTATCCCCCACATTTATTACTCGCTTTGGCACCGAACGAATATTCATAGTGCCCCTCAACCAATGGGCCCCGCTTCTCAGCCCAAACTGTTATGGCACGTTTTTAGCGTTTTCATTGTTCGCACTATTCCGGCAAGCGCACTGTTTGCGTTTTATATGCCTCAGTACGAATATTATAAGAGGCACCTCAAGAGCTTTGGTCGCGGCTATACGATCATGTTTCAGTTTATCGGAAACTTCGGTTATCTTTCCGTCTAGTTCGGTAAGTGCCGCTTCTCTGCTGAGAGAGTCCTCTAAGCGCAACGCATCATAAGCCTCCGTAATAGTCGCCTGGTGGCCTTTTAGGGCTTTCTCAACACCCGACCGGGCCTCCTTTTTGCTTTTTGAAATTCGGTTATTTTCCCGTCTAGTTCAGCAACCGCCGCTTCTCTGATGAGAGAGTCCTCTGAGCGCAACACCTCATAAGCCTTCGCAAGGGCTGCCTGGTGGTCTTCTCGGGCTTTCTCAACACCCGACCGGGCCTCTTTTTGAAATTCGGTTATTTTTCCATCTAGTTCACCAACCGCCGCTTCTCTGATGAGAGAGTCCTCTGAGCGCAACACCTCACAAGCCTTCGCAAGGGCTGCCTGGTGGTCTTATCGGGCTTTCTCAATACCCGTTCGGACCCCCTCAACCCCCTCTTAACCAACCGGGCCTCTTTTCGAAATTTCGGTTATTTTTTTGTCTAGTTCAGTAAGTGCCGCTTCTCTGTTGAGAGAGTCCTCTGAGCGCAACGCCCCATAGGCCTCCGCAATGGCCTCCTTGTGGTCTTCTCGGACCCCCTCAACCCCCGACCTGGTCTCTTTCAGAAATTCGGCTATTTTCCCGTCTAGTTCAGCAAGTGTCGCTTCTTTGCTGAGAGAGTCCTCTAAGCGCAACGCATCATAAGCCTCCGCAAGGGCCTCCGCAAGGTTCGACTGGTGGTCTTCTCGGACTTTATCGATACCCGACCAGGTCTCTTTTCGAAATTTTGTTATTTTTTTATCTAGTTCGGCAACCGCCGCTTCTCTGACGAGAGAGTCCTCTGAGCGCAACACCTCATAAACCTCCGTAAGGTCGGCCTGGTT
Source organism: Conchocele bisecta (assembly GCA_029237695.1). NCBI lineage: Eukaryota > Metazoa > Mollusca > Bivalvia > Lucinida > Thyasiridae > Conchocele > Conchocele bisecta. The sequence continues at coordinate 52,691,109 of CM055272.1, read as the reverse complement.
GTCTTCTCGGGCTTTCTCAATACCCGACGTGGCCTCTCAATTTTCGAAAATTTGGTTGATTTTTTTGTCTAGTTCGGTAAGTGCCGCTTCTCTGATGAGAGAGTCCTCTAAGCGCAACGTATCATAACCCTCCGTAAGTGCCGCCTGGCGGTCTTCTCGGACTTTATCAATATCCGACCTGGTCTCTTTTCGAAATTTTGTTATTTTCCCGTCTAGTTCGGTAAGTGTCGCTTCACTGATGAGAGTTTCCTTTAAGAGCAACGCATCATAAGCCTCCGTAAGGTCCGCCTGGTGGTCTTCTCAGACTTTATCAATCCCCAACCGGGCCTCTTTTCGAAATTTGGTTATTTGTTCACCTAGTTCGTTTAGTTCCGTATGAGTTTCTTCACGACTTTGTATATTCACAGCCAGGGCATATTCTCTAAGTTGTGATAGTAGACTCCTGTGAATCTCGTCCGTGGCCACCGATATAGTTCTATTGATCAAGGCCTTTGTTTTTTGGGTGGGTAGTTTAAAAAGTCGCCCTCTGTCGGGATGAATCCCCCTTCTGTCGGTTCCAAATTCTTTGAATTTGTCACCCAATCGGAAGAACTACCTGGTCCGTATATACTCATTTTCAATAATGTTGATAATATATATTATCGAACATGCGTTTAATTTTAAATAATTTTCTTAAAAATAATTAATTTGAAATTTCTAGGACGACCGAAATCGGGTAATCGTTCTTCAACTCTCGCCCTTTATCATCAAGAATATAAATCTTCAACTCGTGGATGTGTCCCGATTCCAACACTTTCATCTCGGGGTGTGGGAAGTCTAAGGTCACAGTCTCACCATAGAAACAGTCGCTGGCGGGCACGGTTTTCAGTAATGTAGTGGGAGTGCCGTCTAACGTGTTGTACGATGTGTTCACCCGATCCAGGTGCACCCGAGAGTTTTCGTGACGGCGAAGTTCACCGGGGTCGTGCCGACGTGCTCGCCAGGATCAAACACTCCGTCATCGTTGTAAGGGTATGTTATTTTAAATCCTAACAGTGAGCCCAACCCCGGTTAGATCCTTAAACGCCTATCAACGGTCAATGTCGTGAGCCCCGTGGCTTTCGAGATTGCGAGAGTGACTACACCAGGAATCTTCTCCGCGACAAAAGCATGGAGATCTCCGAAACTCCAAAGACCCTGAGGTACTATAGCATCTGGTGGACTTATGACTCTATTTACGTCTATTCTATGTGGCAGTTCGTAGGGGTGTTCTGATGCGAAAAACTCGACGTCCTCGACTTCTGTTGTGAAAAACTCGAGCGTTTCAACGTTTTTCCACCCAACCGTGAATGTGATTGATCTGAGGCCTACCCGGCGTTGTCCGCAGCAGTTGTCTATTAACTTTTGAAGTTCACAACTCCCTTTTTGAACATTAGTGATAGTAGCAAACATAATAATATCTTTCAATGGATACAAAAGCATTTAGCTTTAATTCTAATGCAAAGTACGCGGTCGGAGGTAAATACAAGCAAAAAGACGTTGTTAACCGCCTTGTACACCCAACCGTAACGGTTAGACCTGCCAGTGGCTTTGCCACCAATTTCCCTAACACGTTTGAGAAATATGTAGTTCCAAAGACTACTAGTCAAGATGTATTACTAAGATGGGAGTTTTCCCATATGAACTTCTGGCAGAACCAGCTAAATTTCACTGTATGGTGCGCAACGGCCGGATGCGGAGTTTCGCATCAAGACCATTTGACATCCGAGAATATCATGCTCCGAAGTGTCTACAACTTTCACGTGTATTACACAATTAGGAGGATTCTCAAAGAACTAGGTATTCCACTGCCTCAAGACGATGGCGATCCATTTCCAGCGCATACGACCGTAAGGCGTTCGAAAGATTGTGTAGCGAATTTGGGGTATCAAAAGACGCCGACTGGAGACAGAAAGTATACACCCCGACCAACAGTTTAGGGTTAGTTCACCTTAAAGGCTTGGTTAGTTAGTGGGGAGCGTCTGGATAAAGTTCCAGTATATTTCTCAGGGCTATGGAGCGCTCGAGGGGCCACCCCACCACCAGTTAGAAAAATGGCAACATGGACTAAATATAATTATAAGTTGAATAAGATGACGTTCGGTGCTGAAGTGCTTGGTGGACTTGCGTGTAATGATGGTGATTGTCATTGGCTGCCTACTAAAGTAGCCCATGTGGAATACCTAGACCTGGGTGATACTCCACAGATGCGAAATGCTTGGACCACATTTGTGTTAGATGAAAGCACTGGATTTACGCAGGGTGGGGTTATTCGTCTCAACGAATCCATTCGCATATACGTATGGGCAATCCTCGCCTCACAGAAGCAAATGCGCAGCGCTATACTCGGTACGGGAACGGCCTTTGACGCGCAAAAACAGTTCTTGGCACTTGTCGAGGACACCATCTCAGTTAAGGTGGACCTCCAGAAGGCGATCCAGAATTATCAAGACGTTTTGCAGACTGCCCGCACCCCGGTAGACTACGCATTTGGAATAGGTCTTTATATGGCGCCGAGCAATATGATACTACGAGACGACCCGGTTGACGGTTACAATAATCAGATCGTAGTCGCAACCACCAATCAAAAAATCGGCCGCAACGGGAACGTGAACACGGGTATCATCAAGCTCCCACCCAAAATGATCGGGCGCGGAGTTGTAAATTCAAATAAATTCGAAAAAGATTTCATAAAACCCCCAAAACACAAAATGGATACACATCCCTCAACACAATCGAAACCAGTACCCCCAAAACACAAAATGGATACACATCCCTCAACACAATAGAACCCAGTACCCCCAATTCGTAAATTGGATGCACCATCGAGTTCCATCAACAATGTTGAAACACCAATCATCAACAATGTTGAAATTGGAAGCACAACACACGAGGAGGAGAAATTAGCGCTCGTCGTCGCCCTCGTGGCGATCAGATTATTTACGCTTTGGTTTTAGGAACTCTCTGGCGAAGAATAGTAGGAGACCGGCGATGGCCACGATTAAAGCCCAGGTATTCTCGGCGAGCCATCCGACCGTTTTTGATAATATAGATAACAAGAAGGAGAGGAGACCTCCTATCAAACCAGGCAGCGCGGCAGCCAACTTTCCTGCTAATTTAGCCAGGAGACTGGCGAGGGCTTTTAGTTGTTTTTTATCCACTCCTTGGCTCCGTCGGATGGCGCGGGTGCTGGTGCGGGTGCTGGTTCTGGTGCTGGTGCGGCACCAGCATTGACAGCTACAAATAGAGACGATATAGATAGAATTAGGGTCGATATAATCATGCTGAAAGCTGCGATGATGGTTAATATCGTGACGCCCTTCTCTCTGAACAGAGTGCGAAGACGCTCACCGAGTGTCGTGTCCTCGTGCAGAACCCTCAAGATTGTTTCGCGGCTCCGACTTAATTGGCCGGAAAGTGCCTCACGGTTAGTCGAAGCAGCCTCCAAGCGAGCTTCTCTTTCGTCCCACAACGACCGCAGGAGTTTGTTGATCCGCTCGGTAGATTCTCTATCGTCACGGACTTTTCTTTCTTCTAGCGCGATATGTTTGTCCAGCGCCGTGAGTTTGGAGAGGTTATTGACCAGTTCGCCCTGAGTTGTTTGCAGAGCCTTATCGAGTCCCAGGAGTTCGCGAAGTGGTAATGGTGGGTCATATTTTGTGCCGTTCATTTCGTTGACCGTGGTTTCCACTGTGTTAATAGCGTCGGTGGCTATACGAGGGACATCGCTGAGCTCGCTCATTTCTATAGCGGCGGTCGTCTTCGCCAGCGTTTCGTCGGTAGACTGTAGGGTTTTTACCATTTGTTGAGGCAGCTGCGACCGATCATCTATCACTCCGAGAGCGAGGGATACTCCATATCGGTTCACGGAAGAGGGGCTGAGGAACCGGGTCGGGTCGTTCTTGTACGTCAGCTACTTCCAACTATTACCCCATTTAACCCACAAGTCTCCTCTTTTAGTGCTGCGGAACTCCAACGTGGCCTTGATGCCGTTTTTAGACAACTCACTCTCCCACCGTTTCACCCGAGACTCCGTTTCCGTGAGAGACGCCAGCTCATTATTGGAGATCCCCGCAGGAATCTCGGCACCGCCCGCCCATGCCGGAGTTGCGGATGGAGCCTCCCAGGGGAACATACCCCCGGGTGAAGTTCCCATTGGTATGGCTGTTAAGGGCTTAATTCGGGGGTCGAACAAACTTAGGATCTTTATTTAATGGTGTTAATGGTGTCTCTATGAAGGTCGTTTCGTCATCATCGTCCAAGCCCTCGCCTCGGGTATATAGATCGATGTCATCATCGATGTCATCATCGATGTCATCATCATCGCGGAAATCGTCTCTGCCGATTTCATCCATGTCAATATCGTAATTCAGGCCCATCATAATTTTCTTAAAATTAATTATGTATTAAAGACAAAACCATACGGGTTTAATATAGTTTCACTAAATTATGTCTTCGAGTCAATACGGTCGCAAACTCAATCCATACCGCAGACTGCGTGAGCCCCTCGGGGCAAAAGGCGTGAGACAGAGTGTCGTTATTACGAACAACCCATCGACGATCGACCAGAACCAACAGCTCTTGGTCCGCTTCCCCAACCTCAGAGCTAACGACGTCATTGTGCCGGGTACTGTTCGCCTCGCTTTCACTATTTCACTGACGTCGACGGACGAGGACCGAACCGTCGTTCAGAACCTGGGTCGCGCCATCGTCAAAAAGACCATGATAAAGATTTCTGGTAATGAGGTGATGTCGATCGACGACAGCGACGTCTACCATTGCTACCAGGACCTGTGGAAGACGGCGCAAGAGCGTGAAAACGCTGTCTATCAAGGTATTGACACCAGCAAAAATAAGAACGTAACCAAACTTAGAATCGGGGCTGCTAACAAGGCAGATAACAACGCGAGCGACAATGCGGTCGCGGGCGCCTACGGCAACCGCTTCTACATCCCGCTCGACTTTGAGTTGCTGGAGAGTCACATGCCCTACTATCAAAGCGCTTTGGCTGACCGCCTCGAATACGAACTAACGTTCAACGACTACGGCCGAGTTCTCATAGCCAGCGACATGTTATCGACGTATGCGATAGATAATGTTTCGCTGGAGTACGACATGGTCACGATGCCCGAACTCGCGCGATTGATCAGAACCCAGTACGCCGGGCGCGTTGCCATACTTTACGACCGAGTTCTTCGCCATCGCAAGATGACGAAAGACAAAGGCGACACATTGTGGAATATTAATGTCAACGTACCCGCCCGCTCGATGAAAGGTATACTGATGTTGTTCGAGGATGCTCGGTTCGCGTTCGGTGCTAGAAGAAACGAAAAATTCTATAACCCCAAAATCACGAAGGTAGAGGTGACGATCGAGGGAGTACCCAATCAACTCTACAGCGCGGGTCTTCGCGCTCACCAGCAGTGGGACGAAGTAAGAAAGCAGTTTGCTGCCGGCTCTAAGCGCTCTCCGGAGGTTGCAGCAGTTTCCAAAGACCTGCATCTCTCGGCCGTCTCCCTCACGGAGTTCCTGAATACCAAATACGCGTTATGGTTAGACATGCGATCCAGCGACGACGACCAAATACACGGCAACGGACGTCAAGTTGAGAACGCTAGCGAGGGTGTGACGATCCAGATAACCAAAGAGGCGGACGGAGCCGGGCCATTGAACGTGTACTTATATATAATTACAGACGCACAACTCAACATCGAAGATGGCCGATACGTCTCAGCACTCTATTGATTTAATTAATTTTAAGAAAATTAGCAATCATTCTAACGATTTATTAATTAATAAATTTGATAATTCTAAAGAATTAATTAAGAAAATTAGCAATCAATACCAATTCACGATTGGAGATGCTCACTCTGCCATAATATGTGGGCAGACAGGATGTGGAAAAACGGTTTTCATCCTAGACTTGCTCGAGGGCTCATACCGCGATGCCTTTCGTCATATTGTGATCCTGTGTCCCACTGTGCGGCACAACGATACTTATCAGCGGCGCCCGTGGATATGGACCGACCCTGAGGTATACGTTATTGACCCCGGTGATAGGCTTCACGATTGGTTGCGTGGTTTATACCAAAAATTCCAGGGTGAGCCCACCCTATACGTGATTGACGATTGCTCGGCCAAGGCGGCGATGACCAAAACGAAGGACATGCTCTCCGAGCTCGCATTTTCTGGTCGCCATGCTAGGCAAAGCGTATGGATATCCACTCAAAAGTACAACGCCGTCCTCAAGGATCTGCGCGAGCAAACGAAATGGGTCGCCCTCTTTCACTGCAAGGACCGAGACTCATTCGATGACTGTCTTCGAGAGAATGACGTTATCCCAACGCGCGAGGAGCGCCTGGAGGTTCGACAGATGCTTTCGGAAACTAAGCACGCCAAGCTTTTGCTAAAGACTGATCAACCAACTACTTACGAAGTTATCAATTAAGTTTATAATTAATTAGCAATTATTGAACAAATGCTGAACAAATGCTGAACAATGCTGAACAATGCTTAGCAATTGCTGAACAATGCTGAACAAATGCTTAACAAATGTTGAACAAATGATGAACAATGGTTAACAATGTTAACAATTTGGTGCTTCTCGATCAGCTAATAGAAGAAACCTCAACTCCGACTGCCAACATCCTGAAAGATAATGATCCGACAGAGCAATCGGAATCAACTCCAACTCCAACGGCGGTTGGTATTGGGTTGAGTACAACGACTCCGAATGAAAATGAAAATGCGGTGCGAGGAGAGCGGCTAGCTGCGCTGGTTGCTGGTGGACAATTGGAGCATTATCTCGGTAGGCGTCTCTCAGTTTTTCAGGTGGATAAGATGTCAGATGCGGAGATCGATAAAATGTATGCGCGATACGAATCCAAATTGGGAGCGGAGATGACAAAATCTCTCGGATCGGCGGCTATTCATTTGTACGCAACCGCCGTTAGTATACTTCTCCCTAACCAAACACCGCGGGATTGATTGACGATCTAGAGACTGACCCTTTTATAGGTCACACTCTTAGAACAGCCTGCTGCTCAATTTATCAAAAGTTTGGAATGTACTTAGCTCCGCTGACAACCGCGTTGGCCACGGGTAAACACTGTCAATTTGGACATATATGCCCAGGAACTATAAGCCCTAATATTAATACAAAATATAATTTTGAAAATGATGACACAAGACACACCCGCGAGAGTGACGGAGTTGAACCCGATTGCTCCAACCAAATCGAACCCGAGTGTTACTCCGCCACTGGATGACATACCGCATATAAAAAATCCCAAAAGACAGGCAGCTGGGCGGGCGGCGGCTGCCACCCTAAAAGTTAAACAAGATAAAATACTCGCCGAGCTTCGAGAGGCTAAACAGTCGTTGCAATCGGGGACGGAGACAGCGAAACATCTGAAGACAGAGTTGAGTACAACAACACCCCCAATTCACGAATTGGAAGCACACTCAACACCCAATTCCAACTGCCATTGGAGTTGGGCGAATCCGATTGAACCAAAATTCGTGAATTGAATTGGTGGTCTGGCAGTTGTTAGTGCCCTGTGCGTGTGGAAATACCCCATATTATCGAAAAAACAACCAGCCAGTGTTCAGAAGAAAGTTACGAAACACCAATCGCGATTGGATACGCCCCATTTAAACATTGATCGCGACCCCTTTTATATGCAATAATCATAATGGCTGAACAAGACGGTAAAATGTTAGTGAATGCACTTTATCACGCCGTGGTGATATCGGGTTTCAGTATCGGGTATGCTCGACTATCAAAGATGGCCCTAGGAGGATCCGCTCCCAAATTGGACTTTACTGCGAGAGACGTAGGGCTCGCGACCTTAGATGTAGCGGCCGCAGTTTGGACCCGAGATTATCTTGTTAAAGTTGGAATTCTACCAGTTAATATATGGAAATAAATGGCTTCAATCGCAGTAATAGTAGGTGGTGCGCTCGTAAACGCATTGGCGTTCAGCGGTAGCAACTTTATATTCTCTAAAATGAGAAGCTCGAACGTGGATGAGGAGCGTAAGCGTCACGATTTAGCTGTAGAACAACTCAATAGCGCAAAGGAAGCGTGGTCGAAAAAACGAACCGCCCATCTGGACTGGGTCAATGAAGAGCTTCGCCGCGAAAATCACGCCGCACAAACGTTTCAGAACGTTGAAGAAGCCAACCGCGAGTATGCGCTGGCATATCCGCACAAAAGTCTCGCTCCGCTGGATCGCGAGCCCCAACTTTCAGATTTCTATGTACCGTCAGAGCCCCAAAAGGACCGCGAGATCGCGTTCATCGTCGTGGGAATGGGTGTGGTGGGGCTCGTCGGCTACTATATTCGATCGAGATTTTAAATTAACTTTTTTATAAATATATATATAGAACGATGTCAGTTGACGAACTTTATTTTGCTATGATTGATGTAGGCTACACTGCCCTTAAACACCGCATAGCTGGTGCAAAGGGTATGATTCGTCTGGCCCGAGATTCTCTCGAGACGTGGCGGGAGGACGAAAAAGTGGCCACCCTTTTCGCAAAGCGGATGTTAGATTCCTCCACCAATCCTGGGGGATTAGAATTTCCCAAGTTCCTTCAGAACTTAACCCCCAATCGCGATTGTACTTCCAACAAAGGTTTATTATTATCGACGCAGTTACCGGACGATCTGGCGAGGGCATGTTGGAGATTGTCCGATATATTATAATACATCGCATACGATGAACACGCGCAAACTTAATACCAAACTATCGGTTCGCCCAACGCGCAAGCTAGCGAACATGTACTGTCCCCGCAGCTACTGGAAGGGACTCGCTGCCATCAAGAACCTCGCGGCGGCGACCAAGGTTTCAGAAAACGCTGTCAAGGAATGGCTCAAGAAGCAGGTCATCTGGCAGATCTATTTACCCGCGCCTCACAATATTCCGGGCCCGAAATTCGACGTGCCGGTACCGAACCAAGTTCACCAAGCGGATCTCCTGTTTCTCCCTCACGATCGCGTCGGTCGTAAGACGTACAAGTACGCGCTGACAGTCGTTGACGTAGCGAGTCGTTATAAGGGGGCTGAGCCGTTGACCACTAAAGAGTCTAAGGAGGTGGCCGAGGCTCTCTCCCGAATATATAAGAGGAGTCCTCTCAAATGGCCGAATCTTCTCCAGGTCGATCCCGGCCGCGAGTTCATGGGCGCGGTCTCTCATCTATTGTCTAAGCACGAAGTTTCTGTCAGACGCGGCCGCGTCAACATCCACCGGGACCAGGGGATCGTGGAACGCTTCAATCGAACCCTGGCTGAGAGACTGTTCGGAAACCAATACGCTAAAGAACTTGTAGACCCTCATTCGCGATCGACCGAGTGGGTAGCCAGACTGCCCGCCGTGGTCTCCGCACTGAACGGAGAGGTGACCAGATTGATAGGTAAGAAGCCCGTAGATGCTATCAAGTTTAAAAGGGTGACGAGCGAGCCCTTTGCTGTCTCGCGCGGGCGACCCGTTGGTTTAGAGGAGCAACGGCTTCCATCGGATATTGACGTCCGGTACCTCTATCAACCGGGAGAGCTCGAAGGTGGCAGCCGCCGCGCGACTGATCCCGTGTAGTCTCTCAATGTATATCATCTAGATCGATCTATTACCAAGCCCGATGAGCCCGTGCTCTACTATTTGGATGATGGGCCATCTCGAGGGTTTGTTCGCGAAGAACTTCTCGCGGTGCCTTCTGACACTCAGCTACCCCCGGATCATCAGAGTCTTTAGTATTCTCTCTCAGAGTTATTTTGTTTACCTATCCTATAGGCTCGGTGTGTAACCCGTCTTCCATCACTCTCCTCTTGTCGTAGTACGCCGAGAGTCCTAATTTTTGTTGACAGTACGTTCTTCATCACCCCGTTAATCATTCGGAATCCCTGTTCTCCGCCATATCCCTACCCCTTCGAGAGCACTCTTATACCTCCCCCAAGTCAGATCGTTAGATCTCTTCGACATCCCCTTGGTCGAGTGCTTAGATTTTCCATCACCGCTCACGTAGTAACACTTGCTACACAGAGCGATGGCTCTATCCCCTTCGAATTCCAGCTTGAACAGTCCCGGAGTTCTGTTGCTCCACACGTCCCACGCCAGCAACTCTGTCTTCTCCTTATTAAACTTTCTCTTCATATTCTTCTCACCACAGCCGCCAGCGTCTTCTCCGACAGCGCGAAGTACATGCTGTCAGTGTCCATCTGTATCAGTTCAAAATCTCCACGATCCACGTACTTGTCCAAGAAATCGTAGTAGAACTCCAGCATCCGGAGCTTGACCAACTGGTAGACCGCTATGCCACACTGAAACGGTCTGTTGATCACCACTCGAGTCTTCCTGCTCGATATCTCGTAAGCCTCCCCAATCTCCTCCAGGTCTTCGAACCACGCCGACCTCAGTGCCCGATCGACAGTCTTCTCATCCTTCGTATATGTGGTGTTCAGGTGTCTCTCTTGTGCCTCTATCAGTTTGCCACAACACGCGTTGCCAACCAGTTTGAATATCTCCGCCAACACCGCCTTGCTCTTGTCGACGTCCCCCGTCCGTCTAGCAGCGGTGACCTCTTTAACGAACCATTGAAACGGTTTGCCGGGCGTGTAGTCTATCACCCTATGCACCGCCTTGACGATCAGACCGTGCTCCAGATACCACTTTAGCAGCGGGGAGTATATGATCATCTTCTTGGCGGACATTGCCCCCACGAGCTTTCTCTGTCCTTCGACTCTTTTCCTACCGGTCCCGGGCAGGTAGTCCTTCATGTGCTGCGGAACCTCGTTCTCATCGACTTCTCGATTAACGAACAGCGGTGACATTTCCGAGAACTTGTCTCTCAACGCTTCAAGGACCTCTATATCCAACTCCGCAAATCCGAACCACTTTTCACTCCTGACCTTCCTCACGAAACGGTCTATATACGACTGTCTTTCCGGGTCGTCACACGTCCATATCTGCTCCTCACCACACGGATGTCCTTCGATAGAGTAGAAAGGTACAGAGCATTGGCATCGTACCCCAGCACCGCCTTGCACATCTTCTCCTCCCGACTCCCCACCTGACCCCTGATCGTTGACCTTCCAGCCTCGGCGTATCTGGAGAATACTATGGACGGACCACCGACCAATCCCTGCTTCATCATCTCGTAAGTTTCAGACTTCGGTGACCACAGCTCGGGCGTGTCCGCCTTCCCATCGATCGACCCGCGGAGTAGGTACTGAAGGGAAACACCGGGCAGAGACACAGCATCCTTGAGTATGTCCACGCCTCTTCCCCTGTAGAACTTCGTCATTTTAGTCAGAGCCTCCAGGAACGGTCCTACATCCAAGTCGTTGTAGTGTTGCAACCATTCCTTGAACGTCTTCATCCCCTTTTCTCAGAATACCTTCTTACACTCTTTCCACTCGGACAACGACAGAAGGAACTCACCCTTCAACTTCGAGTACCACTCGGGATAGTCTGGCAGCCCCGGATGGTCGAGCTTGTCCGCGCTATCGAACCACTCCGTATGGAAAGTGAGACTTTACCGTTTTACAGTCGTACGCCTTAACCCACCGGTCGTACGTGGTACCGGGTCCCAGATACTGGATGATGTCGAGAAATCTCTAAAACTCCGGGGTAAACAGAAACATCGTCGTGCTGGCTCTCTTTCCGACCATCACCTTATTCACTGTGGCCGCCAACTTCTCTACAAAGTACTGCTTGATGAGGTTCAGGTCGTACCTGCTACAGTTGAACCCCACCACCGGGACTTGGTCAATCCATGAGATAATCTTTGCTTGCTGAGACTTCGATAACATATCTATGTCGGCCGGCAGATACTTCTTCCTATCCTCCCTACCCTGATTGCCTTGCCTCTCATCTGCAGCTCGGTCACGAACTTCTCGACTAGCGTGTCGGGATCTCGTTCGCATAGGTGTGTGATCCCTTCATGCATCGTATCCCCCAACGACACCGATATAGGAACGTGCTCGACCTCGAAGGTCAGGTCTTTGGTGGGTCGCGTGCTTTTTGACTTGTTGAGATACGCCTCAAAGTCGTAGACTATCTGGTGAGGGTATAGAGTCGTCTCCTCCTCGCGTGGCGATTGTGGATAGTAGGTATTAATTTTATCAAAATTATCATTCAACCACTCGCACTCCCACATCACCACCAGCTCGTAACCCGCCTTCCTTATCTCTTGGCGTCTTGAATTTTCGTCCTCTTGTACAGCGATCTCGCGTTACCTCTCATGCAATGCCTCGGACACCCGTGCCAGTAGCATCCGTGAAACTGAAACACGGTCTCGGTCTCGTGACAGTAACCGTCGACCGGATCACCGGCCACCCACTCTCACCACCGTGACCGCAGTTGGCGTGATGTATGTGCTTTCCCATCCTCTCCTCTTCTCTGCTCAACCATTGAATCGACCTCGCACTCGCTGACCCCTTAGGATAGAACGCCTTCTCGTAGGCCGACTGTGGTCTCTCTACCCTCTTACCTGGACATGTCACCACGGTCTTCCCACCCATGCAGGTGGTCGCGTGCCTGTGCATGTTACACGACTTTGTGAACCGTTGTTGACATCCGGTGCACCCGTACTCGTTCGTCATCTTGCGGAGATTCGTTATGAGGAACGAGTGACCTCCAAACATTCCTATCGTCATTGTCTTCCCCCCAACCACGTCGTACTTTGCCGGAACCTTCATGAGGTACCACACTCGTCGGCGGGGTGGGCTCGTAAACGCGAATGCCCATCTTGAAGCGCTCTTCTACCTTCTTAATATCATCCAGGGGGATTCCCTTACTACCCGGTCCGTTATCGTGCCCGAGGTATTCGCGAGCCAGAGCTCGTGCCTTCCTACAACACCCGTCGGGTCTCCCTCCATGTTGGATGGCTATGCACCTAAACAGACACAAGTAGTCGTCGTAAGTGTCGACGGAATACATTCCCTTTTTTCTGTCTTAACCAGTCTGAGAGTTTTTCCCGCTCCCATGAGAAGTTGTTGCGCGTCAGATGATTCATCTTACACCTCGACGATATCCAATGAACGAAGGTCCATTTTGTGTTTGGTCTATCGACTTTGTCGATGTCCATTCGACCTTTCTCTCTATCGGATATCCAACTCTCGGCTTTGGCGATCTCGTTTATCCACGGACTGCCCTTTGATTGTTTGTGATAGATCATAGTAGCGTTGGTCTCTATGTTCCTAATACGATACGAGCACGAATACCTCAGGTAACATGCCGTGGTCATCTCTGGGCGAATTTTATTCATTATGCGATTAGCGATCTCCCCGTCTACCCCCCTCTCGAAAGTCCATACTATCTTCCTCCTACCCCTATCAACAGTTTCCCTAACTTCGGCTTCTTCGGCGAGAATCCTGGGACCCTCCTCCACCAAAGCTCTGGCGATATCTCTCCTCTTCTTGGGAAGTCTCCCCACCAACCCTTGATAAATCTTATTGTAGTACGCCTTGTATAGGGGTTTTCTACGTGCGCTGGGATCTTCTTTTGCACGCTGCGCGTAAGTGGTGTCGCGCAGACTGGCCGTCGTCTCGTTCTCCAATTTCTCGGAGCGTTTTTCGGGGTCGGCGGGCAGTCGTCCGGTCGAAACCGCACGCCGCAGCCTCTCCTCGTAGACGACGGTTCGCGCGTCACTTATCCTATCTGCTATATCTTTCTTGAGTCTCAAACCTCTTAGGGGAATTCCCAAACTCTTAGCTTGCTCTCTCATTTGCTTTATGGTAGGCATTATACTGAGTATAACCAATAGATTTTTTTATCTTCAATAGGGTGTTAGTTTATATTTTATTCGCAATAAATGTACGACAGATTGTTGTAATATACTTAGTATAACTTATGGATAACTTGTCTTTAATAAGATGTCAGTTTATATTTGTGACAGATTGGTATAAAATACTGAGTATAACTTATGGATTTCTTATCTTCAATAGGGTGTCAGTTATTTTATTCGTAATAAAAGTATGACAGATTGTTGTATATATATACTGAGTATAACATAGGGATTTTTATCTCTAATAGGGTGTATCTTCTCATGTCATAAATATATGGTCTCGCGGTAGAGTAGTATAAGAGTCATAATGATTACAAGTTTCATGTGGAAGCCACCACACGTAGTGGGGTGGCTTCCATATAAACTTGTATCATTATGACTCTTATATACTACTGCATATGATATTTTAAAATAATTAGATATTACGTAAATGCTGAACCAAGCTATCAAATATAATCACAAATTCAATAGAATAAATACTATAGTGTGGACACAACTAATACACATATAAATGATATATATGACATTCATTCCAGTTGTTTCACTACTAAATACTCTATCACGGTAACAATAACTGATTTAGTCAATGCAGACAGCAATGCACATAGTACACAACACTATATACAGCATGAAATCATTCAAGGTACCATACAATAGATATAAGGAGTACAGTAATCACGAAATTTACTATACTTATATGACAATGCTGAACAACGTAACTGTCATCCCTTGTGGCTAGAGTTTTTGTGTCATCATATCTTCTTCTTTTCTTATAGTCAAATCTACAATATTAACTTTCATTTAATGTATACTATGTATTTCGTTGTGATTAGTTTGTCTTTATCGTATGATATATTATTCTTTTTGTATTGTCTTGTACATATGTTGCTGTCCTTTTGAAGCATGATGACGATGTAAGTGGGCGGTTTGCTAAACAGGTTCAACCATACAAGTAGTCTGTTTTATGCACTCTCCTAGATGGCATCCTTCTTGTCATGTCTCCGTGTACTGTACTTCATTGGGATTTGATTTTCCTGTGGCTTTACCAGTATTTCATAGGGGAATAGTTGTTGTTGTGCTTGCTCTGCATTTGTTATAATGTTTATGTAGTGCATGTACTGTTGCTTTCGCTTTGGGACCGTACACCGCTGATCGTGGAGTGCATGTTTCTGCCGCGTTGAATGTTCTGTGACCACCGATGTACGCATGTCATTTGTTTATTAGGAAGTATTTATTGCGTTGGTTTCTTCTTTTCAAGGGTTCATGGGTCTCACTTTTCAACTGTGTTCTCTATTTTAATAATCATGTCATTATTATGCGATCGTCATTGACATACATTTGTAGAAATGTTGCAATCTTGAAATGATAATCCATACGTTACACATTAAACTACGCAAAAGCTAAACATATGTTAGCGTTTCATACGCAGTCGTACGTACATACATCGGGTACATAAATTAATAACATCTTGGCTAAGTGAAATCATTGCACCAATTGAGTGGATGCATGTGGTGTTCGCCAGAAAAGTGAAACACAAGCATTGTGAAAACACTCCATTTGAACATTTATTTGTCAATACCTGTGTTAACAGATAACATTACACCATTTGTCCGATTTTATCTTTTTTTATAAAATAAAGCACTTTTGATATATCATGTATGAAAGTGCATGGCTATATTGGCTGACAGGTTCATCGGTATGATAACTAATATATTTGCTTAAGAAAAGCATTATTTGCAAAACAAAGAATGATAAAAAGAAAAAAGGTATTATAAACGATTTGATTGTTACTATAAAGTAATATAGTTATTTGGAATACAAACTTGGAAGTCTGCTACATGTAGTGACACATGTGAGAGCGTACATGTATAAAACAGTTATAGAGAATGTTTCTTTATTCACAAGTAAAATATTGCTATTATAGTGTGCTCCCTATGGAGCTGGTCTGAACTTAATTATATGACTTAATTATTAAACGATAATTGCTATAATTTATATTTCGCAGCCGTCTTGGACTTCTGCTATTGGAACACGTGTCTAATTACATAACAAGGTTACAAAAAAACACAAGATTGACATACATATGTGTGTTTTCTTTGAAATATGTCAACGTGGCATTTCATATTTAAATTATTACACCATATGATTGTCATTGCAAGGTAATTTATATCTGGCGGCCATCTAAAGCTTCTTCTATGGTCTAATATTGCATTTGAAAGTTACATAAAACGTTCAATGTGTCCAGAAACCTACGATATGTATACTAATATGCTTAAATTAATAATAGCCCCAGTAAGTAGTATGCAATTTGCGCAGTATAAGGCAACGTGACTTTTTTCTTTAAATATTTGGCGGCCATTTTTGACTTCTGATATTGGCACAGTTATTTAATTGCATTTCTAAGTTACTGAAAACGTTCAGTGTACATGTATTCCTAAATCCATTACATATATACCAATTTAATACGATATGGCGCTAATATGCAGGTATATACTTAATTAGCAGTCGTTTACATTATTGTTATATGATACAATATTTATATGTGGCGGCCATCTTGGACTTCCCCTGTTCAACAACTTGTTTACGAACATATCGAACGTACTGAAAGCGTTTATTGTGTCAATATATCCAATATCAGTATCATGTTTGCTTTGATATAGCATGTGCGAGTAGTTATATGTAAAATATGTCACATTTGGCGGCCATTTTTGATTTTTTTCATTTCACAGTGAATTGAATTGAACATTAAAAATGTTGACCGCTCATCTGATAAGTCAAGTAAATCCACTTTACGCTCTTAAATTCCTTCAATACCTCACACGGCATACTATAACTGTTTGGCGGCCATTTTGAATGTATGCAAATTTCTCAAAACGCTCAAGGATGACAGAGTGTCATCAGCCGGATTCTGGATGTGGATGGTATGGACAAGCAATATCGCCAATAAAAATCTATGTTAATCAAAACAAGGTTAAGCTCCCGGCTGTCTGACTAATATGGCGGTAATTATGCTTCATTTTCATTGCTACCTATCTCGAGGGAACGAGAAGGTATCTCATGGGAACGAGATGCTATGTCGTGGTAACGAGATGCTATCTCGTGGGAACGACATAGCTAACTCGTGGTAACGAGATCCTATCTCGTGATAGCGAGATCCTATCTCGAGGGAACGAGATGCTATGTCGTGGGAACGACATAGCTAACTCGTGGGAACGAGATGCTGTGTCGTGGGAACGACATAGAAAAAGAATATCGCATGTCCCTTTTAAGCTGCAGTACATTTACCATGATATTGGGCTTTTTCATAATAGGGGTAAGCTCTAGACATTGTCGGCCATCTTGGACGCCATCTTAAAAAACAAGAAACAGCCCACGGACCTTGACATCCAACATAAGATTCGTTATTCGGCAGCCATTTGTTACTCGGTTAGCTCCCTTGGAGCTACCTAGTATAGCAGTCGTAGAGATGGAATGCCAACTATTTCTACATTAAAAACTACCATTATGAGTGTCGAATTTGTAATGTTTCATTACTGAATTTTACGGGATTAGCGCATGTAAACTAAAGAATAAATCACACAGTCTGAATTATTTAATTATATATTTACATTACAGTCAATTTTTTATCATACTATCACATTAAACAATAGTTAACGGAACTGTCACCAGAGGTATCGCACCAGTTTAGTGGAAGGATACCTCGCTACCATTATGGCGCCTTGCGAGGCCATATAAATTAAATTATTGAATATCATCCGAATATGTTGGAGGGGGTGGGGGGGGGGGAATAGGGCGGTGTGTGTGTCTTATTTTCTTTTATTTTTTACTAAAAGTTGTTGTAAATAGTGTTAACAAACAATAATTAATGAGTTTTCTTAAAATATATCCAAATAAAAAAATAATCTGGCATTACTGTGGGATTATATACAGTAAATTAATTTTATATTGCCTTATGATCTCTAAACAGAGCCGCCGGAGACACAGGTTCGAGTAACAAACCAATGTGTAAACCTACATTATATATACCGAAAAGCATCAATAAGTAAGAATAAAAATAAGATGACAGTTTTTATTCAATCTTATAACACATTAATGTGTATAGGAGTGAGTAAACATTTTGTTTAGCTTATTTTGTTTCACTTATTGATGTTTTTTTGTATATTTAATGTATTTATAGACCATGATCCGTCACTTCAACCTGTGACAGGACACTCACCACACCTGACGTGTGCACCGATGCTTTGTATTAATGTCGTGTATTGAGGGAGCAACTGTTGATTAGATTCAGCCGTTGATTTGGCTAATTCTCTTCCAGGCACAGAGAGTAGGATAGTAATGTTGGTTTATTGTCGTCGGTGCGATGGTGTGGGAGTTTGGTCAATAAGAGTTCAACTTGTTGTTTTTCATACACGGTGAACCGTTTGAATAGTAAATTGAACCTGTTGATGTAGCTGGGTGTCAGACAATACCATTGTGGGTGTCTTCATAAATGTTTAGTTAATATGTCTTTATTATTTGAAAATATAACGGATTGATGGTGAACATCGCTTTTAATTGTTAGATTATATAAGTTAGATCGGAGGATTTTTGGGTGTGTGAAGCTACGTACACTTACATGTTTTTTTCTTCAAATTGATTCAGGTAGTACAACAACAATGGCGCATCCATGAGCTCGCGTGAACTGTCTGACATGTGGCACACACATTTCCGGTGTTGAGTGTCAAATCTAGCACAATACAAACAAAGACGAACTTTATTTGTATACTTGTTTCTGATAAGTATCAACATATATGTAAAGTGTGCGAAGCAGGTACACTGACTGTATATTTTTGTCTGTAAATATTCTGTTCTGATTTTGGGATTTTCCTTCTTCCTTACACATGGAATATGGGGTTGATCCTGTTAACCGACATAAAATGTCAAACATCATTATGTAAATACATAATACTTATTAGTAATCTTGTGGAGCTAACCTAGTTTCAGTACTTTCAGTACTTTGATTATATGTTATCTCCCTTGAGATAGCAAATTCGCAAACTTCTATGGGGGCAGCCATATTGTCGTGCTCCACCTAAATGGCGAGTACGACCTAGAAAATAGTGCCCTGTGTCTTGCGTTGTATCTAAAACTCTACATATATTATTTTCTATAGTTTTCACAGTTTTATCAATTAAATTCTAGAAATTACGAGTCAAGACAGTTCGTGCGTATGAATACAGCAGCTATTATCTTTAGTTCTCAGTTAGGTAGCAGTGACCAGTTAGCCGCCAGTTTCGTACAATTTATTCTGGGCGTTTCAAACAGTAATTTATTCTACAGAAAACGTATGGATGGATGGGGATGGGTTTGCCTCGTCTGCCTCATGCTGGTTACGGTACTGGGAATAAAACGTGTATGTGTCCAAACACTATTTTCACACAATACATCATATCTTGTGTGAAAATCGTTTTACTAAATATTATCCACACAAAAGCAGAATACAGTACACTACATCAGTGCATGATCATGATGATCACAACAAAACGTCGAAATCGATCCGCACTCATGATGTCATAACAATTCGTTCCCTCATTTTAACAATTCGTTCCCTCGAATTAAGAATGCGTTCCCTCAAATTAACAATTCGTAACCTCAAATTAACAATTCGTTCCCACGAAATGAGAATTCGTTCCCTCAATTTAACAATTCGTTCACACGAATTAAGAATTCGTTCCTTGAATTTAACAATTTGTTCTCACGAAATAACAATTCGTTCCCACGGGAACTAATAGTTAATTCGTTGAAACGAATTATTACATCGTGGGAACGAAATGTTAAATTGAGGGAACGAATTGTTATTTCGTTGGAATTCTACGTCCCCTGCGGGGCTCCGTAATCCGTACCTCAGCCGGTGAACCGGTGTCTTCCTGATTCTCCTACTTTTGTTAATTTGGGGCTAATTTCAATATATGCAGCCTATGCTCAATAAATGTAAATCCATCAATTTATATTTCCAGACGATCCTAAATTTTCACAGGAAACTACTTTGGGTTAACGAAATTTTAGTTACCCAGAGTTATTTTTGGGACCAAGAATTTGACTTCCCGTTATCAGAAGTTTAGTGAAACAGGGCCCCTGGCTATAACATTTCTATAGATTTGATATTGTAGCCGTGAATACCCTCTACAAGGTGTGCAATACACTACAGCACCGCATGCGCTCATTTTTCTTAATTACATCATTTTCAAGCTATCTCGCCCGGTTTCGGAGTCAATTTCCAAAATATTTGTTTTTTTTATCCTTCTGGATCAAAAAACGAAAAATTTTGGAAATTGACTCCCCACGATAAATTCTCATAGGAAAATCGCAATAAAATCAATATTTGATGGAATTTCATCGAATAATTTTTTTGGGGGAGGGTGACTTTTTTGTTATTGATGAAAAAGTACTTACTTTTAAATATTTTTTAGATTTAATGTTTAATAGGTCAGACGACCAACCTCACCCAACCAACCACACCCGTATTGTGTTCATGACCACCTTTCCAATTGGTGTCATTATATATTATGTTGCCAACATGAGAGTCGCATTATGTACTCCGGCGTTGTTCGAATGCAGGAAATGGCGTTTCAGACAACCTGAATTTCAAACTTTTCACAGAGAGAGCATACCTGGAACCCCATATGAGACACGCCATGTGATTTTGTACCTTACAATATTTTGTCATAAATTTAGTCAAAGGTTTACAAGATTTTGTCAACATTTGACGCCATTTGCGGAAAATATTGTAAATTTTGTAAGCGTATTCCATGAAATTACGAAGATAACCGAAGGTACAAACTCACATCGCGTGTCTCATATGTGTCTGTGGCTGGAGAAATAGTGGGTGTATGGTAGTTGCGACCAATGTAGACCTCCCAGGGTGTCCGGTTTAGAGAAGTTTCACTGTATTTACAAACGCATAAGGCGAGTTTGAACCCACAACCTCCGATTGGAAGTCGGGTGTTGCAACCCCTAGGCCACAAACCCATCCGTCTGTTAAGATATGAATCCAGATAAGAATGACGTGATCATTAAATATATACATACCTTCACAACCTCCTGGCCAGTGAAACATGTTGGCTGTATCTTGAAATTCAGCTGATCTGGAGCTACACTGGTCATATTATTGCTTGAATTATATCATTTCAGGTCACAAATACTTATTTCCTAAAGAGACAACATTATTTACAAACGTTGTAAAGTCGATAAATGAATACCGTAATTTATCCCGTCAACACAGTACGTATGTGCCGTGAAACACGATGCCGTGAAACATTTTTGATATCCAGTCAATACTATTTTTGCATTTTACAGCCATTTGTAGGTGTTGACGGGATAAATAGAATATTAGGTTAGTGCCATGAATGGTAAACAAATACCTGGCGCGGCACGGAAACGGGATGTGCTCGGCAAAGCCTCGCCCATGCCGTTTACTGAGCCTTGCCAGATATTGTTTCACATTCACGGCACTAACCTACTATTCTCTATAATCCTACATAAAGGAAAACTATGAAGGAAATAATTAATATCATGTTTGATTTTCTATGGGATTCTAAACCAGACAAAGTCAGTCGGAAAATTATTGTTCAAAGTATTGGAAAGGGTGGACTAAAAATTATTGATTTGGAGTCCTTTATTGATGCATTAAAGGCTACATGGGTAAAACGTCTTACTAATTCAAAAACACATGGACAATGGAAAATATTATATTTAAATTTCATGAAACGTTTTGTTGGTGTTGATGTTTTTGAAGGGAATTTTAATGTGATTGATGCAAAACTAATTACCAACACTATATGCTTTTCACAGAAATCCTTGAATCATGTGGTAAGCTTAATTTTATAGACATTCCAGAGAATATATCAAAACAAATAATATGGAATCATTCGAAGCTAAAAGGAAATGGCCGTATGTTTTTCTATAAAGAGTGGTATGAACGTGGAATTAAGTATATATAACAAATATATGATTATAGAAGTAAGTCATTCTTTGAAATTATAGATATAAAACAACTATACAATATCAGTAATAACGATTATTTAAAATATACAAGATTGTAGCAAGCATAATTACAGATTGGAAGAGACAGATAACAAACGAAGGAGTAAATGCAATAAACACAAACACACCACTAATATAAATAATTAAATCTACAAAAGAATGTAATAAAATGCTATATAATGTGCTTCTTAATCGTCAAACAATGTTGTTTATAAAACAGGTAGGTAGTAAAGTAGTAAGTAGGTAGAAGGTAGTAAACACACATTATTTTCAAAGCACAATAAGTTCTAAACTAAGAAATTGTCAATACAATAATGAAAATTGTAGCAACAAATGATTACTTGTACAAATGTAACATAGTACATTCTAATTTGTGTGACTTCTGTACCATGGCCCAGGAAACAAATAAACATCTATTCGGGGAATGCAATAAAAGTCAGCATTTCTGGTCACAAGTGGGTTCCTTTTTAAAGGATCATAATGTTACATGTAACCTAGATTGGCATTTAATAAGTTTTGGACAGTATGAACAGAAACATATATAAACCTGTGCATTATACTTGGAAAATAGTTTATATATTCTTGTAACTTATGGAATACCGAACCAAAATTTTCTGATTTTAAAAGCTATTTAAAAAAAAAAAGATATTGAGAGAGCAATAGCTATAAATAAAAATACAATTAGAATAACAATACATTATGTACATATAATGCTCTTGTTTCATGGAAACTCGAAGTAAAAGACATACTAATGCTTACGACAACGTTGCTCGATCCAAATCTATCATCTCCTTCCACCTCTCTCTCTCCTTTTCTATGTTCCCTCTAACCTCAACTCTACTCCTAAAATCATTATAACCATTAACATCAAATATATTCATTTATCTATGCATGTCAATTCACATGGATACAGGTCAAGGTACATGATAATAGTCATTTTATTGTATGTGTATATATATATATACATGTTGAATTTAAATTGTGCTTATACATGACTATAGCTGGAAATAAAAACTACAAAACAAAAAATAATCCTACATATTTGGACAACATTCCCAGAACAAATTGTATTCAAACAATTTGCTATTGTAATAAACAAATACAGTGAAACCTCTCTAAACTGGACACCCTGTGAGGTCCCCAGGATGTACGGTTTATAGAGGTTTTACTGTAAATGAGGCATTTGATCATTCTGGGCCATAGTTGTGTGCTATGTGATCATGAACAGACATTATCACTTGAGATGAATTACGAAGAAACTCATCAAAAATAAGATCACAGATGTTTTGTTGGTGTCCGGTTTATAGAGGTTCCATTGTACAACCATACTAACTGCCTCCGGCATTTCAAGATAAAAACATATATTAAACATGATGTACACTTTGGCCTCAGATAGTTGATAACACAGTGTTTAACATGTTTAACGAGTATAACATGGTATAGTACAGGAGCATTAGCTATAACCTGAAAAAAATGCATAGACAAAAGTTATCATCTGGAAAATGTGAGCTCGATGTGTAATCCAAGATGGCGTCCAAGATGGACGCCAATAATATGAAGTAGTATATGGGAGTCAACAATGATACCACCTCCTGATGGGAGCCACCGCGCGTAGCGTTGCCCCACTGTTCACACGGTATGGATGAGAAGAGTGGAACATATTGTTCATCAACCACGAGACCATTATACTTCCTCGACTGGATGAGAAGTTATCAATCAATGAGACGAGATGGTGATGTCACCACCTCTGACAGCATGTTAGAGATAAGCCATCCCTATGTTGTACTCAGTATATGTAATCACACAATGGTTCTAGTTAATTGTGCGTGGTTGAAGACAGGTAGTCACGAGAGATGTCATCGTACCGGTATTTACGAGTATTGCAAGCATCACCGGGCATGGATGAGAAGAGGGTCCGTTTCATCTCGTCCATGTCGGCATTGCGGGGTAGGGACCAGATCCGAGTCACTGCTATGTCCATCATGCGGTGGCACTCGCGCTACTCATCGACTGGTTAGCAAGGAATTACGTGCTCGCAAGTATTAACGTTTAGTAATCATTCAAATCAGAAAGTCAGTTAGAAAGATAGAACCGATCTGATGTGTAGTTTTGATAAGTCACGTAAGACTATTTTGCTGAGGTTATTTGTCGGATATTGTCACTACACCACCGCTCGTTATATCGGCATTCGGTGATTTCTGGCACAGATAACGGCGATCGGATAGGAACGCCGTTGTCATGCTGTTGTTTACCTTAGCAGCCGAACGGCAATCTCGTTTTGTAAGGCTAGAAGCGACACGAACTCACAACCCATGTCTCCGTAGCGCGGCGCCTTAGTCCACACAACCACCAAGGCAGTTATGAAACAAAAACCTGAAGATATCGTGCGAACACTACCTAGTGTTGTGCAATATCGATTTCGACGCTAACCACATGCAACAAAGTATCGAGATACACTATATATGAGAGAGGTGACTTGGGCAATTGGTAACAGATTACTTCCTGGTACGGACAGTTTGCGGTTATAGATATGTATGCTGGCCAGTGGGCGACATGATCACGGTGGTGTAACGGGGACCCGAACACGTTTTATGTTCTGTATGGCGGAGCCGATGCAACTGCTGGACTGTATGGTGGAGGGATCTCCTGCTGTCGCAAACACGCGAATAAGCATATCATGTCCCAAGGCGGGCGATGAGATTTTTTGAATTTTTGGTCGGGCCTTGGACCGGATCGCGTCCTTTAACTCCTGGTACCTGGCCATCTCTTCCACGACCAGTTTGAACTCGCTATCTGATATATCGTTGTCGGCTATCGCTTTCGACACGATAACGTCGATACTTTTTTTCTTAGGCCTCGCGAGAACCGCTATTCGGTCGTGCTTTCGACTCTTGGCCTCGAGCTTGCGGGCCACGAGTCTGCTCGCCATGAAAAGCAGGCCCGCCCCTGCCGAGACCGCACTCAAGGCCACCGCGATCGGCGCGGTGACGACTGTTGACAATAAAGACTCACTCATCCCATCCCGCTCACAACGGAAGTTCAGGCTAGCGTGGTGTTCACCCCTTGACAACATTGACTTCCCGCCTATATTTCTTTGCATGACCCGTCCGCGTCTCTCCCTCATGCTGGAGAATCTGTTCTATCTTGACGATCCTGGTCATCCTAAAAGATGCCGGGTCATCCGTGCCGGAAGGTTAGTGTGGATATAGTTTCTCGTCATTCATCATAAATCAAGTTCTATTAACAGTGTCACAACAGTGGAGGAACTCGCTTGGTCAGCGATTTTTGTAACAAAGTTAATAACACTACCGGCGGAAACTTTAATTGCAGTGTCATCATCGAATATCGTAAACCCTGACCTCTGCCCCGCGTGCTTGGTGATGCCAGACTTCTGCTCTACCCCGTTCAGAACGAGATTCACTCGGACATCGGCAGTAGCAGACCGCCATTCACAGAACCGTCCCGGACGCTGCCATGGTGTATCCCCCATATATGTTGCTCGCGTTGGAGCCGAATTAATATTCGTAGCCGCCACCACCCCCCCCCCCCCCACCCCCCCCCCCCCTTCCGGCGTTCAGTGAACCCCGCTCCTCTGCACAAACTGCTGTGATGGGCTATAGAGCTTGCAATCGCTTTTCATGTGCAATCGCCTTAGCCGCCTCTGTGCGGGCCTGCGCTATCCTTCCCTCCAGCCTTCTCATTGTGGCTTCATCATATGCTGCGCCCGCGACGGGAACGTCCTGTTCTGCGCTTGCACCTGGAACTACCTGGGCCGTATATGCTCATGATTAATATGTAAATATATATATTATGTTTAATCGGTTATTTCGAGAACGATAGAAATCGGGTAATCATTCTTTAACTCTCGCGCTTTATCATCTAAAATAGAGATTCGTGGATGTGACCAGATTCCAAACGTTTCATCTCGGGGGTTGGAAAGTCTAAGGTCAGGGTCTTACCATAGAAACAGTCGCTGGCGTGCACTGTCTTAAGGAGAGTGCTGGTGGCTCCGTCTAACGTGTTGTACGATGTGTTCAGCTGATCCAGGTGCACCCTGATTGTTTTCGTGAAGGCTAACCCCACTGGATCGTTGCCGACGTGCTCGCCTGGGTCAAACCATTTTACTGGAAAACCGAGTCGCACGGCCAACGCCGGGGTGACCCTTACCCGGCTACCGCGATCGACGGTCAAGGTTGCGATTTTCAAACCAACTTCCCCGACATCTTTGAAAAATATAGGTTGCCGAAGATTACTACCATCGAGGCCGTGAACAGGGGGTGGAAAGCAACACCGATGCAGTTTTGGCAGAATCAGCTCAACTTCGCCGTATGGTGCGCAACAGCCGGGTGCGGGGTTTCCTCTCAGGACCATCTGGCCGCGGAGGATCCCTTCTTGAGGGCCGTTTACAACTTTCACGTGTACTACACTATTAGGCGGATTCTCAAAGAACAGAAAATCTCTCTGCCGCAGGACGACGGCTGGAATATCATTTCCAACGCATACGACGTAGGATGTTTGAAAGACTTTGTAACGAATTTGGTGTCCAGAAAGACGCGGACTGGCGCCAGAAAGCATTTCCTAGCAGCACTGGCATCCGGGACGTCTCATTCGGGGCCACGGGATTTGGACGCAGATTGATTTTAGACACGATCACTCCGGCGACCACATCGTCAGTCGAACGCCGGTAATTTTGACCCCACGACGATGACCTTCGGACCGGAAGTGTCTTGCGGTCGGCACTGCGGCGGCTTATCCTGCAATTGGCTACCTCCGAAAAGAGCTCCAAATACATAGTTTCTTCAGATGCATTGAACAAAAAAACATACAGGTTTAATAGAGTTTCATCGAAACTATGTATTCGAGTCAATACGGGCGCAAACTAAATCCATACCGCAGACAGCGTGAGCCCCTCGGGGCGAAATGTGTGAGACAGAGCGTTGTTATTACGGACAACCCCTCGACGATCGACCAGAACCAGCAGCTCGTGGCTCGCTTCCCCAACCTTGGAGCTAACGACGTCATTGTGCCGGGGACTGTTCTCCTCGCTTTCACTATTTCGCTGACGTCGACAGACGTGGATCGAACCGTCGTTCAGAACCTGGGTTGCGCCACCGTCAAGAAGACCACGATCAAGATTTCTGGTAATGAGGTGATGTCGATCGACGACAGCGACGTCTACCATATCTATCAGGACCTGTGGAAGACTGCGCAAGAGCGCGAAAACGCGGTCTATCAGGTTATTGACACCAGCCGAAATAGGAACGTAACCAGACTTAGAATTGGTGCTGGTGACAAGGCAGATAACGTCGCGAGCGACAACGCGATCGCGGCCGTTTACGGCAACCGCTTCTACATCCCACTCGACTTTGAGTTGCTGGAGAGCCACATGCCATACTATCAGAGGGCTATGGCTGACCGCCTCGAATTCGAACTAACGTTCAACGACTACGGCCGAGTTCTCATAGCCACTGAAATGGCATCGACGTATTCGATCGACAATGTTTCGCTGGAGTACGACATGGTCACGATGCCCGAACTTGCGCGATTGATCATAACCCAGTACGCCGGGCGCGTTGAGTAGTATGTAAGAGTCACAATGATACCATCACCTCTGGAAGGCACCGGCTACGCGCGGCACCTTCCACAACATGATGGTATCATTTGTGACTCTTATATACTACTACCGCGAGACCATATATTTATGACATGAGAAGATACACCCTATTAGAGATAAAAATCCCTATGTTATACTCAGTATATATATATATAACATAATGGTTCTAGTTAAGTGTGCGTGTTGAAGGCAGGTAGTCACGAGAGGTGTCATCGCACCGGTATTTACGAATATTGCAAACATCACCGTGCATGGATGCGAAGAGGTTCCGTTTCGCCTCGCCCATGTCGGCATTGTGGGGTAGGGACCAAAGCCGAGTCATTGCGGTGGCACTCAGGCTACTTCATCGAATGGTTAACAGGGGATTACGTGCTCGCAAGTATTATCGTTTAGTAATAATTGAAATCGGAAAGTCAGTTAGAAAAATAGAATCGATCTAATAAGTCATGGTGTTCCAACACATATACGCCGTAAAAAAACATTATCAAACTAATTTTATAAAATTGAAAATTGAACAGAAAAAACAATACAAATATTATAACAAAATGGATAATAAAATAGAATGGGAATTGGAATTTTGTAATGTCTTTTGTGAAAAATATTACTATAAATTGGAAACATTATGCAGAATCGAATACATGAAATATCAGCGTAATTTATTACGCTCCGATAAAAGCTTGCATTTACAATATTATACCGGCAATTATGTCGCCGGTACAAGGATCAAATTCGTGAAACGAAGCGACTAAATAGGATCGGAGAACAACTACCGGAACATCATAAAACTAATTTTATAAAACATTTTAAAATCAACGATTCGTTTACGGATATGCGTTTCTACAATCATATTGTAATTGATTTGAAAATTCTAATTGGAAATTGAACAGAAAAAACAAGTACCAATATTATTAGAGAAAATGGATAATACAATACAATTTGAATTGAAAGTTTTTAATGGCTGTGTTGAAGAAGTTTACGAAGAATACGGGGGTTATAATCCTATATATAAATTCTATAAAATGAGAACACTAGGCGATATCGAATACATGAAATACCAGCGTAATTTATTACACTCCGATAAAAACGTTGCATTTACAATATTATACCGGCAATCATGTCAACTATACAAGAGACAAATACAAACATTAAGACGGATAATGCGTATCGGATATGAAACTAAGGCGTATTATATAAAACTATTAAAACCCAACGATTCGTTTACGAATGTACATTTCTACGATATCGCTTATAAATTTATGTTGTAATCACAACACCAAACAGACGACAATGTTCCAATTACACGCGTTATGAAAATGTAAATTAGGTGTCCCACCTTACACGTATATTAAGTGTCCATTTATAGAGAGGTTTACACGATTACGTCTTCCGGGATGGAAAATAAACACACTGTAATATATATTACACACACGGCTATTTATAGCCTTTATCGATGGTATTTGTAAACGGGCTATCGATTTACACAGATGGTGTACACAGTTTATAAACACTTAGTGAGGGTTATATAGCCCACGAATTTCCGGGATGGTTCGTTATTTAATTAATTTTAATAAAATTATAAAAATATTTATAATTTAAAGCTGAATTTATAGAAAACATATTCATTAATATAATAAAATAATTAATTAATAATAATTAACAATTTTTTTTATTTCACCAGCAAAGTTAAGTTTATATACGAGAAATAAAACACAGTTAGGTGTTCGGTGTCGGGACGCCGGCATTAATATCTCAACAGTGAGATAAGTTTCGCCACATGTACTTCACCCTGGCCGCTCTGCACATTATAGCGGATGCAGGTAACGATGAGGTGGGGTCCGCGGTATCGGTCCAATAATGGGGTGTAGGAGATGTGAGTGTAACACACCTCGCTAAGCCGAAAAAATAATAAAATAGAAGAAATTTAAGCGAAGGCTTAGCGGGGTGGACCCAGAAGGGTTTTGCTGGCGCGGTTCGAGCCTCGGTGGAACCTAAAACTTTTTTCTTTTTTTTTCTTTTTAAATTGTTAATAATTTTCATAAAATTAATTAATAAATTGTTTACTGCACCAATATAATTAATTTTATAATTTTCTTTAAATTAATTATAAAATTAATTATTTTATAAAATATCACAATGGTGCTGTAACATTTCTTCCGACTTTATCTCCAAGTTTTTCCCTAAATTTATCCCAATCGGTACACTCAATTTTGGGCATGGTGGCGCGCGCCTTAATTCTTATATAATTTTTTAGTTTTTCATATCTCCCCATTTCTTCCACCACGGATTCAAACTCTAAATTTGATATTTTCTTATCGGCCAACGCTTTGGACACCATAACGTCGATGGTATTTTTCTTCGACCTGGCGAGAACAGATATTCTATGATGTTTTCTACATTTTTTCTCGAGTTTTCCACCCGACGCCCTAATTACCATACACAACAATCCAGAAACGGCCGACACCGCACATAAAATCCCCGCCTACAGGAACCGTTATAATGGTGGATATAGTTGCAGCTGTCCCCGCCCCACACAACACAGGAACACTCGCTAGAGCCGTGCTAGATGCTTCAGCCGTGTTCACCGCGCGTCTATATTTTTAGCGTTTCTTTTTCTATTTGTATATTCTCTAACTAAAATATCCTGCCTAGCGACGATATTATTCAACCTAAAATCTGAACTTCTTTCGTTAATTGTACACAGTGTTGATGGAGTGGTATTGACAATTGGAAGCGTTGATTCGTTCATGATTTTCAATATATTAGTATTTACAAAATAAGTTCAATTAACAATGAGACAATAGTGGAAGAACTCTCTGGGTCACCGATTTTCGTAACAAAGTTAATAACACTACCTTTGGAAAGTCTAATTCGATCATAACCGGAGAACGAAACCACCGTCGAACTATCTCCAGAGATTTTAGTGACTCCAACCCCCCGTTCTTCCCCATCTACTACAATATTTATCGCGACCGCGCCCACAGGTTTACCACTAGCATTAACCGAGCAGACAGCCCTTTGGATAACCTCACCTGCGGCTGTCATAGTGTATCCCCCACATTTATTACTCGCTTTGGCACCGAAAACGAAATATTCATAGTGCCCCTCAACCAATGGGCCCCGCTTCTCAGCCCAAACTGTTATGACACGTTTTGGCGTTTTCATTGTTCACACTATTCCGGCAAGCACACTGTTTGCGTTATATGCCTCAGTACGAATCTTATAAGAGGCCTCCTCAAGAGCTTTGGTCGCGACTATACGATCATGTTTCAGTTTATCGGAAACTTCGGTTATCTTTCCGTCTAGTTCGGTAAGTGCCGCTTCTCTGCTGAGAGAGTCCTCTAAGCGCAATGCATCATAAGCCTCCGTAATGGTCGCCTGGTGACCTTCTAGGGCTTTTTCAACACCCAACCGGGCCTCATTTTGAAATTCGGTTATTTTCCCTTCTAGTTCAGCAACCGCCGCTTCTCTGATGAGAGAGTCCTCTGAGCGCAACGCATCATAAGCCTTCGCAAGGGCTGCCTGATGGTCTTCTCGGGCTTTCTCAACACCCGACCGGGCCTCTTTTTGAAATTCGGTTATTTTCTCCTCTAGTTCAGCAACCGCCGCTTCTCTGAGAGAGTCCTCAGAGCGAAACACCCTATAAGCCTCCGTAAGGTCCGCCTGGTGGTCTTCTCCGGCTTTCTCAATACCCGTTCGGACCCCCTCAACCCCCAACCGGGCCTCTTTTCGAAATTTGGTTATTTTTCGTCTAGTTCAGTAAGTGCCGCTTCTCTATTGAGAGAGTCCTCTGAGCGCAACGCCCCATAAGCCTCCGCAATAGCCTCCTTGTGGTCTTCTCGGACCCCCTCAACCCCCGACCTGGTTTCTTTCAGAAATTCGGCTATTTTTCCGTCTAGTTCAGTAAGTGTCGCTTCTTTGCTGAGAGAGTCCTCTAAGCGCAACGCATCATAGGCCTCCGCAATGGCCTCCGCAAGGTTCTCCTGTTGGTCTTCTCGGACTTTATCAATTCCAGACCGGGTCTCTTTTCGAAATTTGGTTATTTTCCCGTCTAGTTCGGCAACCGTCGCTTCTCTGATGAGAGAGTCCTCTAAGCGCAACGCGCCATAAGCCTCTGTAAGGTCCACCTGGTGGTCTTCTCGGGCTTTCTCAATACCCGACCTGGCCTCTTTTCGAAATTTGGTTATTTTTTTGTCTAGTTCGGTAAGTGCTGCTCCTCTGATGAGAGAGTCCTCTAAGCGCAACGTATCATAACACCCTCCGTAAGGGCCACCTGGCGGTCTTCTCGGGCTTTATCAATATCCGACCTGGTCGCTTTTCGAAATTTTGTTATTTTCCCGTCTAGTTCGGTAAGTGTCGCTTCACTGATGAGAGTGTCCTTTAAGAGCAACGCATCATAAGCCTCCGTAAGGTCCGCCTGGTGGTCTTCTCGGACTTTATCAATCCCCAACCGGGCCTCTTTTCGAAATTTGGTTATTTTTTCAGCTAGTTCGTTTAGTTCCGTATGCGTTTCTTCACGAATTTGTGTATTCACAGCCAGGGCATATTCTCTAAGTTGTGATAGTAGACTCTTGTGAATCTCGTCCGTGGCCACCGATATAGTTCTATTGATCAAGGCCTTATGTTTTTGGGTAGTTAAAAAGTCGCCCTCTGCTGTCGGGATGAATCCCCCTTCTGTCGGTTCCAATTTCTTTGAATTTGTCACCCAATCGGAAGAACTACCTGGTCCGTATATACTCATTTTCAATAATGTTGATAATATATATTACGAACATGCGTTTAATTCTAAATAATTTTCTTAAAATTAATTAATTTGAAATTTCTAGGACGACCGAAATCGGGTAATCGTTCTTCAACTCTCGCCCTTTATCATCAAGAATAGAAATCTTCAACTCGTGGATGTGTCCCGATTCGAAAACTTTCATCTCCGGGTGTGGGAAGTCTAAGGTTAGGGTCTCACCAAAGAAACAGTCGCTGGCGGGCACGGTTTTACACATTTTACTGGGGTCGTGCCGACGTGCTCGCCAGGATCAAACACTCCGTCATCGTTGTAAGTGTATGTTATTTTAAATCCTAACAGTGAGCCCAACCCCGGTGAGATCCTTAAACGCCTCTCAACGGTCAATGTCGTGAGCCCCGTGGCTTTCGAGATTGCGAGAGTGACTACACCAGGAATCTTATCCGCGACAAAAGCTTGGAGATCTCCGAAACTCCAAAGACCCTGAGGTACTGTAACCTTTGGTGGACTTATGACGCTATTTACGTCTATTCTATGTGGCACAGCTATAGGGTGTTCTGATGTGAAAAACTCGACGTCCTCGACTTCTGATGTGAAAAACTCGAGCGTTTCAACGTTTTTCCACCCGACCGTGAACGTGATTGATCTAAGGCCTACCCGGCGTTGTCCGCAGCAGTT
Source organism: Conchocele bisecta (assembly GCA_029237695.1). NCBI lineage: Eukaryota > Metazoa > Mollusca > Bivalvia > Lucinida > Thyasiridae > Conchocele > Conchocele bisecta. Next base: position 52,658,257 of record CM055272.1, on the reverse strand, counting down.
GTCTATTAATTTTTGAAGTTCACAACTCCCTTTTTGAACATTAGTGATAGTAGCAAACATAATAATATCTTTCAATGGATACAAAAGCATTTAGCTTTAATTCTAATGCAAAGTACGCGGTCGGAGGTAAATACACGCAAAAAGACATTGTTAACCACCTTGTACACCCAACCGTAACGGTTAGACAAGACAGTGGCTTTACCACCAATTTCCCTAACACGTTTGAGTAAATAAAATTTGGCTGCCCAAGATTACTACGATGAGGCGGTAAACGGGTGGTAAGCCACACCAATGCAGTTTTGGCAGAACCAGCTAAATTTCGCTGTATGGTGCGCAACAGCCGGGTGTGGAGTTTCACATAAAGACCATCTAACATCCAAGAATGTCATGCTCCGAAGTGTCTACAACTTTCACACGTATTATACTATTAGGAGGATTCTCAAAGAACTAGGTATTTCTCTACCTCCAGACGACGCCTGGGATCCCATTTCCAACGCATACGACCGTATGGCGTTTGAACGACTGTGTAACGAATTTAACGTTTCAAAAGACGCGGACTGGAGACAGAAAGCATTTCCTACCACCACCGGCCTCGGGGACGTTATCATTCGGGGCCAGTCCGGGAATTGGACGCAGACTGATTTTAGACACGATCACTCCGGTGACTACATCGTCAGTCGGAACACCGGGAATATTGACCCCGCGACTATGACTTTCGGGCTGGAAGTGTCTGGAGGTCGGCACTGCGGCGTGTTTTCTGGTAAAATGTTACCTCCGAAACGGGCTCATGTAGATTACATACAGCAGGCTGCTGAGGTTCAGAACGCGTGGGGTACATTTATGTTAGATAAGGGTCTAGGGTTCACGCAGGCCGGGGTTACTCGCGTCAACGACTCCATTCGCACGTACGTCTGGGCCATCCTCGGCGCACAGAAGCAAACTCGCAGTTCTATACTGGGCACGGGAACGGCGTTTGATGCACAATTATTGGCACTTGTAGAGGACGCCATCTCAGCTAGGGTGGATCTGGAGAAGGCGATCCAGAATTATCAAGACGTTTTGCAGAATTCCAGCACTCCCGTAGACTATGTATTTGGAATAGGTCTTTATATGGCGCCGAGCAATATGATACTACGAGACGACCCGGTTGACGGTTACAATAATCAGATCGTAATCGCCACCGCCAATCAAAAATCGGCCACAACGGTAACGTGAACACGGATATCATCAAGCGCACCCCCAACATGATCGCGTTCAACAGTGTTGTAAGTGGAACCGATTTCATAAAACGCCCAAAACACAAAATGGATACACATCCCTCAACACAATCGAACCCAGTACCCCCAATTATTAAATTGGATGCACCATCGAGTTCCCCCAATCCAATCATCAACAATGTTGAAACACCAATCGAGATTGGAAGCACAATACACGAGGAGGAGAAACTAGCGCTCGTCGTCGCCCTCGTGGCGATCGGAATATTTACGCTTTGGTTTTAGGAACTCTCTGGCGAAGAATAGTAGGAGACCGGCGATCGCCACGATTAAAGCCCAAGCATTCTCGGCGAGCCATCCGACCGTTTTTGATAATATAGATAACAAGAAGGAGAGGAGACCTCCTATCAACCCAGGCAGCGCGGCAGCCACCTTTCCTGCTAATTTAGCCAGGAGACTGGCGAGGGCTTTTAGTTGTTTTTTTATCCACTCTTTGGCTCCGCCGGATGGCGCGGGTGCTGGTGCGGGTGCTGGTGCGGGTGCTGGTGCGGGTGCTGGTGCGGCACCAGCATTGACAGCTACAAATAGAGACGATATAGATAGAATTAGGGTCGATATAATCATGCTGAGAGCTGCGATGATGGTTACTATCGAGACGCCCTTCTCTCTGAACAGAGTGCGAAGACGGTCACCGAGTGTCGTGTCCTCGAGCAGGACCCTCGAGATTGTTTCGTGGCTCCGACTTAATTGGCCGGAAAGTGCCTCACGGTTAGTCGAGACAACCTCCAAGCGAGCTTCTCTTTCATCCCGCAACGACCGTAGTAGTTTGTTGATCCGCTCGGTAGATTCTCTATCGTCACGGACTTCCCCAAGTTTTCTTTCTTCTAGCGCGATATGTTCATCCAGCACCGTGAGTTTGGAGAGGTTATTGACCAGTTCGCCCGGACCGTTTGTAGAACCTTATCTAGTCCCAGGAGTTCGCGAAGAGGTAATGGTGTGTCATACTTAGTGCCGTTTATTTCGTTGACCGTAATTTCCACTGTGTTAATAGCTTCGGTGGCTATACGAGGGACCTCGCTGATATCGCTCGTTTCTATAGCCGCGGCCGTCTTCACCAGCGTTTCGTCGGTAAACTGTAGGGTTTTTACCATTTGTTGAGGCAGCTGCGCCCGATCATCGATCACTCCGAGAGCTCGAGCGAAGAGTACTCCATATCGGTTCAAGGAAGAGGGGCTGAGGAACTTGGTCGGGTCGTTCTTGTACGTCAGCAACTTCCAGCTATTACCCCATTTAACCCACAAGTCTCCTCTTTTAGTGCTGCGGAACTCCAACGTGGCATTGATGCCGTGTTTAGACACCTCACTCTCCCACCGTTTCACCCGAGACTCCGTTTCCGTGAGAGGCGCCAGCTCATCCTTGGAGATCCCCTCAGGAATCTCGACACCACCCGCCCATGCCGGAGTCTCGGGTGAGGCCTCCCACGTAGGAAAAGGTGAGAAGGGCGTATTTTTTGCGTCTGGACCAAACAAAGATGCGCCTGGATCAACCAAAGGCGTATTTCGTGGTTCGCCTGGAACAAACACAGGTGTATTTTGGGGTGTTGGCGTCTCTATGAAGGTCGTTTCGTCATAGTTATCGATGTCATCATCGATGTCATCATCATCGCGGAAATCGTCTCTGCCGATTTCATCCATGTCAATATCGTAATCAGCCATCTAATTTTCTTAAAATTAATTATGTATTAAAGACAAAACCATACGGGTTTAATATAGTTTCACTAAATTATGTCTTCGAGTCAATACGGTCGCAAACTCAATCCATACCGCAGACTGCGTGAGCCCCTCGGGGCAAAAGGCGTGAGACAGAGTGTCGTTATTACGAACAACCCATCCACGATCGACCAGAACCAGCAGCTCTTGGTCCGCTTCCCCAACCTCGGAACTAACGACGTCATTGTGCCGGGGACTGTTCGCCTCGCTTTCACTATTTCGCTGACGTCGACGGACAAGGACCGAACCGTCGTTCAGAACCTGGGTCGCGCCATAGTCAAGAAGACGATGATAAAGATTTCTGGTAATGAGGTGATGTCGATCGATGACAGCGACGTCTACCATTGTTATCAGGACCTATGGAAGACGGAGCAAGAGCGCGAAAACGCTGTCTATCAGGGTATTGACACCAGCAAAAATAAGAACGTAACCAAACTTAGAATCGGGGCTGCTAACAAGGCAGATAACAACGCGAGCGACAATGCGGTAGCGCGCGTTTACGGCAACCGCTTCTACATCCCGCTCGACTTTGAGTTGCTGGAGAGTCACATGCCCTACTATCAGAGCGCTTTGGCTGACCGCCTCGAATACGAACTAACTTTCAACGACTACGGCCGAGTTCTAATAGCCAGCGACATGTTATCGACGTATACGATCCACAATGTTTCGCTGGAGTACGACATGGTCACGATGCCCGAACTCGCGCGATTGATCAGAACCCAGTACGCCAGGCGCGTTGCCACAATTTATTACCGAGTTCTTCGCCATCGCAAGAAGACGAAAGACAAAGGCGACACATTGTGGAATATTAATGTCAACGTACCCGCCCGCTCGATGAAAGGTATACTGATGTTGTTCGAGGATGCTCGGTTCGCGTTCGGTGCTAGAAAAACCGACAAATTCTATAACCCCAAAATCACGAAGGTAGAGGTGACGATCGAGGGAGTCCCCAATCAACTCTACAGCGCGGGTCTTCGCGCGCACCAGCAGTGGGACGAAGTAAGAAAGCAGTTTGCTGCCGGCTCTAAGCGCTCTCCGGAGGTTGCAGCAGTTGCCAAAGACCTGCATCTCTCGGCCGTCTCCCTCGCGGAGTTCCTGAATACCAAATACGCGTTATGGTTAGACATGCGAGCCAGCGACGACGACCAAATACACGGCAGCGGACGCCAAGTTGAGAACGCTAGTGAGGGTGTGACGATCCAGATAACCGAAGAGGCGGATGGAGCTGGCACATTGAACGTGTACTTATATATAATTACAGACGCACAACTGAACATCGAAGATGGCCGATACGTCTCAGCACTCTACTATATCTAACGATTTATTAATTAATTTTAAGAAAATTAGCAATCAATACCAATTCACGATTGGAGATGCCCACTCTGCCATAATATGTGGGCAGACAGGATGTGGAAAAACGGTTTTCATCCTAGACTTGCTCGAGGGCTCCTACCGCGATGCCTTTCGTCACATTGTGATCCTGTGTCCCACTGTGCGGCACAACGATACGTATCAGCGGCGCCCGTGGATATGGACCGACCCTGAGGTATACGTTATTGACCCCGGTGATAGGCTTCACGATTGGTTGCGTGGTTTATGCCAAAAATTTCAGGGTGAGCCCACCCTATACGTGATTGACGATTGCTCGGCCAAGGCGGCGATGACCAAAAAGAAGGACATGCTCTCCGAGCTCGCATTTTCTGGCCGCCATGCTAGGCAAAGCGTATGGATATCCACTCAAAAGTACAACGCCGTCCTCAAGGATCTGCGCGAGCAAACGAAATGGGTCGCCCTCTTTCACTGCAAGGACCGAGACTCATTCGATGACTGTCTTCGAGAGAATGACGTTATCCCAACGCGTGAGGAGCGCCTGGAGGTTCGACAGATGCTTTCGGAAACTAAGCACTCCAAGCTTTTGCTAAAGACTGATCAACCAACTACTTACGAAGTTATCAATTAATTTTATAATTAATTAGCAATTACTTAACGCTCGTTAGTAATTGCCGAGTAAATGCTTAACAATTAATTTAAGAAAATTAGTAATTGCTGAACAAATGCTGAACAATGCTGAACAAATGCTTAACAAATGTTGAAGAAATGCTGAACAATGGTTAACAATGTTAACAATTTGGTGCTCCGCTGCGAGCTTTGTTGCGAACATAATGGTGATCATAATTATCGGGTTGTGCGCTTGGCAATATGTTAAAGTGATGAGACTTGTTAGAATAGTTAAATTAATTTTAAGAAAAATGAACTGCGACGAACTTCTCGATCAGCTAATAGAAGAAACCTCAACTCCGACTGCCAACATCCTGAAAGATAATGATCCGACAGAGCAATCGGAATCAACTCCAACTCCAACGGCGGTTGGTATTGGGTTGAGTGCAACGACTCCGAATGAAAATGAAAATGCGGCGCGACGAGAGCAGCTAGCTGCGCTGGTTGCTGGGGGACAATCGCAGCATTATCTCGGTAGGCGTCTCTCAGTTTTTCAGGTGGATAAGATGTCAGATGCGGAGATCGATAAAATGTATGCGCGATACGAATCTAGGTTAGGTGCGGAGATGACAAAAACTCTCGGATCGGCGGCTATTCATTTGTACGCAACCGCCGTTAGTATACTTCTCCCTATACCAAACACCGCGGGATTGATTGACGATCTAAAGACTGACCCTTTTATAGGTCACACTCTTAGAACAGCCTGCTGCTCAATTTATCACAAGTTTGGAATGTACTTAGCTCCGCTGACAACCGCGTTGACCACTGGTAAACACTGTCAATTTGGACATATGTGCCCACGAACTATAAGCCCTAATATTAATATCATAAATGATGACACAAGACACACCCGCGAGAGTGACGGAGTTGAACCCGATTGCTCCAACCCAATCGAACCCGAGTGTTACTCCGCCACTGGATGACATACCGCATATAAAAAATCCCAAAAGACAGGCAGCTGGGCGGGCGGCGGCTGCCACCCTAAAAGTTAAACAAGATAAAATACTCGCCGAGCTACGAGAGGCTAAACAGTCGTTGCAATCGGGGACGGAGACAGCAAAACATCTGAAGACAGAGTTGAGTACAACAACACCCCCAATTCACGAATTGGAAGCACACTCAACACCCAATCGAGGTTGGGCGAATCCGATTGAACCCAAATTCGTGAATTGGAGTTGGGTTCTTGGTGGTGGTCTGGCAGTTGTTGGTGCCCTGTGCGTGTGGAAATACCCCCTATTATCGAAAAAACAACCCCCATCAATTCATCCAAAAACAGTTACGAAACACCAATCGCGATTGGATACGCCCCATTTAAACATTGATCTCGACCCCTTGTATATGCAATAATTATAATGGCTGAACAAGATGGTAAAATGTTACTGAATGCGCTTTATCACGCCGTGGTGATATCGGGTTTCAGTATCGGGTATGCTCGACTATCAAAGATGGCCCTAGGAGGGTCCGCTCCCAAATTGGACTTTACTGTAAGAGACGTAGGGCTCGCGACCTTAGATGTAGCGGCCGCAGTTTGGACCCGAGATTATCTAGTTAAAGCTGGAATTCTACCAGTTAATATATGGAAATAAATGGCTTCAATCGCAGTAATAGTAGGTGGTGCACTTGTAAACGCATTGGCGTTCAGCGGTAGCAACTTTATATTCTCTAAAATGAGAAGCTCGAACGTGGATGAGGAGCGTAAGCGTCACGATTTAGCTGTAGAACAACTCAATAGCGCAAAGGAAGCCTGGTCGAAAAAACGAACCGCCCATCTGGACTGGGTCAATGAAGAGCTTCGCCGCGAAAATCACGCCGCGCAAACTTTTCAGAACGTTGAAGAACCCAACCGCGAGTACGCGCTGGCATATCCGCACAAAATTCTCGCTCCGCTGGATCGTGAGCCCCAACTTTCAGATTTCTATGTACCGTCAGAGCCCCAAAAAGACCGCGAGATCGCGTTCATCGTCGTGGGAATGGGTGCGGTGGGGCTCGTCGGCTACTATATTCAATCGAGATTTTAAATTAATTATTTTAAATAACTTTTTTATAAATATATATATATAGAACGATGTCAGTTGACGAACTTTATTTTGCTATGATTGATGTAGGCTACACTGCCCTTAAACACCGCATGGTTGGTGCAAAGGGTATGATTCGTCTGGCCAGAGATTCTCTCGAGACGTGGCGGGAGGACGAAAGAGCGGCCACCCTTTTCGCAAAGCGGATGTTAGTTTCCTCCACCAATCCTGAGGGATTAGATTTTCCTAAGTTCCTTCAGAACTTAACCCCCAATCGCGATTGTACTTCCAGCAAAGGTTTATTATTATCGACGCAGTTACCGGACGATCTGGCGAGGGCATGTTGGAGATTGTCCGATATATTAGAATACATCGCATATGATGAACACGCGCAAACTTAATACAAAACTATCGGTTCGCCTAACGCGCAAGCTAGCGAACGCCTACTATAGCCCCCGCGGCTACTGGAAGGGACTAGCTGCCATCAAGAACCTCGCGGCGGCGACCAAGGTTTCAGAAAACGCTGTCAAGGAATGGCTCAAGAAGCAGGCCATCTGGCAGATCTATTTACCCGCGCCTCATAATATTCCGCGCCCGAAATTCGACGTGCCGGTACCGAACCAAGTTCACCAAGCGGATCTCCTGTTTCTCCCTCACGATCGCGTCGGTCGCAAGACGTACAAGTACGCACTGACAATCGTTGACGTAGCGAGTCGTTATAAGGGGGCTGAGCCGTTGGCCACTAAAGAGTCTAAGGAGGTGGCCGAGGCTCTCTCCCGAATCTATAAGAGGAGTCCTCTCAAATGGCCGAATCTTCTCTAGGTCGATCCCGGCCGCGAGTTCATGGGCGCGGTCTCTCATCTATTGTCTAAGCACGACGTTTCTGTCAGACGCGGCCGCGTCAACATCCACCGGGACCAGGGGATCGTGGACCGCTTCAATCGAATCCTGGCTGAGAGACTGTTCGGACACCAATACGCTAAAGACCCTGATACGCGATCGACCGAGTGGGTGGCCAGACTGCCCGCCGTGGTCTCCGCACTGAACGGAGAGGTGACCAGATTGATAGGTAAGAAGCCCATAGATACTATCAAGTTTAAAAGGGTGACGAGCGAGCCCTCTGTCGTCTCGCGCGGGCGACCCGTTGGTTTAGAGGAGCAACGGCTTCCATCGGATATTGACGTCCGGTACCTCTATCAACCGGGAGAGCTCGAAGGTGGCAGCCGCCGCGCGACTGATCCCGTGTGGTCTCTCAATGTATATCATCTAGGTCGATCTATTACCAAGCCCGATGAGCCCGTGCTCTACTATTTGGATGATGGGCCATCTCGAGGGTTTGTTCGCGAAGAACTTCTTGCGGTGCCTTCTGACACGAGTCTTTAGTATTCTCTCAGAGTTCTTTTTTTTTTACCTATCCTATAGGCTCGGTGTGTAACCCGTCTTCCATCACTCTCCTCTTGTCGTAGTACGCCGAGAGTCCTAATTTTTGTTGACAGTACGTCTTCATCACCCCGTTAATCATTCGGAATCCCCTGTTCTCCGCCATATCCCTATCCCCTTCGAGAGCACTCTTATACCTTCCCCAATTCAGATCGTTAGATCTCTTCGACATCCCCTTGGCCGAGTGCTTAGATTTTCCATCACCGCTCACGTAGTAACACTTGCTACACAGAGCGATGGCTCTATCCCCTTCGAATTCCAGCTTGAACAGTCCCGGAGTTCTGTTGCTCCACACGTCCCACGCCAACAACTCGGTCTTCTCCTTATTAAACATTTTCTCTTCTTATTCTATTCACCACCGCCGTCTGCGTCTTCTCCGACAGCGCGAAGTACATGCTGTCGGTGTCCATCTGTATCAGTTCGAAATCTCCGCGATCCACGTACTTGTCCAAGAAATCGTAGTAGAACTCCAGCATCCGGAGCTTGGCCAACTGGTAGACCGCTATGCCACACTGAAACGGTCTGTTGATCACCACTCGAGTCTTCCTGCTCGATATCTCGTAAGCCTCACCAATCTCCTCCAGGTCTTCGAACCACGCCGACCTCAGTGCCCGATCGACAGTCTTCTCATCCTTCGTATATGTGGTGTTCAGGTGTCTCTCTTGTGCCTCTGTCAGCTTGCCACAACACGCGTTGCCAACCAGTTTGAATATCTCCGCCAACACCGCCTTGCTCTTGTCGACGTCCCCCGTCCGTCTAGCAGCGGTGACCTCTTTAACGAACCATTGAAACGGTTTGCCGGGCGTGTAGTCTATCACCCTATGCACCGCCTTGACGATCAGACCGTGCTCCAGATACCACTTTAGCAGCGGGGAGTATATGATCATCTTCTTGGCGGACATTGCCCCCACGAGCTTTCTCTGTCCTTCGACTCTTTTCCTCCCGGTCCCGGCCAGGTAGTCCTTCATGTGCTGTGGAACCTCGTTCTCATCGACTTCTCGATTAACGAACAGCGGTGACATTCGAGAACTTGTCTCTCAACGTTTCCGGGACCTCTATATCCAACTCCGCAAATCCGAACCACTTTTCATTCCTGACCTTCCTCACGAAACAGTCTATATACGACTGTCTTTCCGGGTCGTCACACGTCCATATCTGCTCCTCACCACACGGCATGTCTCATTCAACCACTCGCACTCCCACATCACCACCAGCTCGTAACCCGCCTTCCTTATCTTGGCGTCTTGAATTTTCGTCCTCTTGTACAGCGATCTCGCGTTACCTCTCATGCAATGCCTCGGACACCCGTGCCAGTAGCATCCGTGAAACTGAAACACGGTCTCGGTCTCGTGACAGTAACCGTCGACCGGATCACCGGCCACCCACCTCTCACCACCGTGACCGCAGTTGGCGTGATGTATGTGCTTTCCCACCCTCTCCTCTTCTCTGCTCAACCATTGAATCGACCTCACACTCGCTGACCCCTTAGGATAGAACGCCTTCTCGTAGGCCGACTGTGGTCTCTCTACCCTCTTACCTGGACATGTCACCACGGTCTTCCCACCCATGCAGGTGGTCGCGTGCCTGTGCATGTTACACGACTTTGTGAACCGTTGTTGACATCCGGTGCACCCGTACTCGTTCGTCATCTTGCGGAGATTCGTTATGAGGAACGAGTGACCTCCAAACATTTCTATCGTCATTGTCTCCCCGCCCCCCAACCACGTTGTAATTTGCCGGAACCTTCATGAGGTACCACACTCCATCGGCGGGGGGCTCATAAACGCGAATACCCAGCTTGAAATGCTCTTGGACCTTCTTAATATCGTCCAGGGAAATTCCCTGGCTACCCGGTCCGTTATCATGCCCGAGATATTCGCGAGCCAGAGCTCGTGCCTTCTCACAACAGCGGTCTGGTCTCCCTCCACGTTGGATGGCTATGCACCTAAACAGACACAAGTAGTCGTCATACGTGTCGACGGAATACATTCCCTTTTTCTGTCTTAACCAGTCTGGGAGTTTTCCCGCTCCCATGAGAAGTTGTTGTGCGTCGATGATCATCTTCACCTCGACCGATATCCAACGAACGAAGGTCCATTTTGTGTTTGGTCTATCGACTTTGTCGATGTCCATTCGACCTTTCTCTCTATCGGATATCCAACTCTCGGCTTTGGCGATCTCGTTTATCCACGGACTGCCCTTTGATTGTTTGTGATAGATCATAGTAGCGTCGGTCTCTATGTTCCTAATACGATACGAGCACGAATACCTCAGATAACATGCCGTGGACATCTCTGGGCGAATTTTATTCATTATGCGATTAGCGATCTCCCCGTCTACCCCCTCTCGAAAGTCCATACTATCTTCCTCCTACCCCTATCAACAGTTTCCCTAATAACTTCGGCTTCTTCGGCGAGAATCCTGGGACCCTCCTCCACAAAGCTCTGGCGATATCTCTCCTCTTCTTGGGAGATCTCCCCACAAACCCATTGATAAATCTTATTGTAGTACGCCTTGTATAGGGGTTTTCTACGTGCGCTGTGATCTTCTTTTACACGCTGCGCGTAAGTGGTGGCGCGCAGACTGGCCGTCGTCTCGTTCTCCAATTTCTCGGAGCGTTTTTCGGGGTCGGCGGGCAGTCGTCCGGTCGAAACCGCACGCCGCAGCCTCTCCTCGTAGACGACGGCTCGCGCGTCACTTATCCTATCTGCTATATCTTTCTTGAGTCTCAAACCTCTTAGGGAAATTCCCCAACTCTTAGCTAGCTCTCTCTTTTGCTTTATGGTAGGCATTATACTGAGTATAACCAATAGATTTTTTATCTTCAATAGGGTGTAAGTTTATATTTTATTTGTAATAAATGTATGACAGATTGCTGTAATATACTTAGTATAACTTATGGATAACTTGTCTTTAATAGGGTGTCAGTTTATATTTGTGACAGATTGCTGTAAAATACTGAGTATAACTTATGGATTTCTTATCTTTAATAGGGTGTCAGTTTATATTTTATTCGTAATAAAGTATGACAGATTGTTGTAATATACTTAGTATAACTTATGGATAAATTTTCTTTAATAGTGTGTCAGTTTATATTTGTGACAGATTGCTGTAAAATACTGAGTGGATTTCTTATCTTTAATATGGTGTCAGTTGTTATTTTATTCGTAATAAAAGTATGACAGATTGTTATATATATATACTGAGTACAACATAGGGATTTTTATCTCTAATAGGGTGTATCTTCTCATGTCATAAATATATGGTCTCGCGGTAGTAGTATATAAGAGTCACAAATGATACCATCATGCTGTGGAAGGTACCGCGCGTAGCCGGTGCCTTCCAGAGGTGATGGTATCATTGTGACTCTTATATACTACTCGTTGCCATACTTTACGACCGAGTTCTTCGCCATCGCAAGATGAAGAAAGACAAAAGCGACACATTGTGGAACATTAATATCAACGTCCCCGCGCTCGATGAAAGGTATACTGATGCTGTTCGAGTAGTCTCGATTCGCGCGCGGGGCTAGAAAAAGCGACACATTTTATAACCCCAACATCACAAAGGTCGAGGTGACGATTGAGGGAGTCCCCAATCAACTCTACAGCCAGGGCATTCGCACACACCAGCAGTGGGACGAAGCCAGAAAGCAATTTGCTGCCGGCTCTAAGCGCGCCCCGGAGGTTGACGCGGTTGTCAAAGACCTGCAGCTCTCGGACGTCTCCCTCGCCGGGTTCCTGACTTCCAAGTACGCGCTATGGCTAGATAGACATGCGAACCAGCGACGACGACCAACTGCACGGTAGTGGACGTCAAGTTGAGAACGCGAGCGAGGGTGTAACGATCCAGATAGCCAAAGAGGCGGACGGAGCTGGCGCATTGAACGTGTACCTATATATAAGCACAGATGCGCAATTCAACATCGAAGATGGCCGATATGTCTCAGCTTTATACCAAAACGCTGGGTTTTACGAAGGATGCCCACCCTGCCATAATATGTGGGCAGACAGGATGCGGAAAAACGATCGTTAGCAACTGCTTAGCAAATGCTTAACAAATGCTGAGCAATTGTTAACAATTGCTGAACAAATGCTTAACAAATGCTTAACAATGCTTAACAATGCTTAACAATGTTTAACAAATACTGAGCAATTGCTGAACAATTGTTAACAAATGCTTAACAAATGCTTAACAATGGTTAGCAAATGCTTAACAATGCTTAACAATGCTTAACATATGTTGAACAAATGCTGAACAATTGCTGAACAATGTGGGAATGAATGTGTTGCAGCACTGTGAGCATAACGATGATCATAATTATCGGGTGGAGCGCTTGGCAATATGTTAGACTTATGAGGCTATTCAGAATAGTGCTCAAAATGAACTGCGACGAACTTCTCGATCAGCTAATGGAAGAAACAGTCGTGCCGACTGTCGGTACGACTGCCGATACGGCTGGAACTGTAGGAACGACTGCCGACACGGCTGGAACTGTAGGAATGACTGTCGGTACGACTGCCGACACGGCTGTCGGCACGTCAGAAACCGCGACTTCGCAGCGGCGCCAACGGCTCGCTGCACTGGTTACAGGGGGGCAGGCCGAGCAGTAACTGGGGCGACGCCTCACAGTCGACCAGGTGGATAAGATGTCAGACGCAGAGATTGAGAAATGGTATGCCCGATACGAATAGCGGCTAGGCGCGGTGATGACGAAAACCCTAGGGGCGGCAGCCATTCAGCACTACGAAGCAGTGGCGAGTACGTTTCTGCCAATCCAGAATCAATCAGGATTGGTCGACGACCTCGAGACTGATCCCTATGTCGGACACGCGCTAAGAACAGCTTGCTGTGTAATTTACCACACGTTTGGCATGTTCTTAGCACCGCTGACAACTGCGTTGACCAAAGCTAAGCACTGTCAATTTGGACATATATTCACACGAACAATAAGCTCAGAAAATGATGACACAAGACGCACCTTCGAGAGTGACGGTGCAGCAATCCCCGATTGCTCCACAGGAACTATCCCCGATTGCACCTCTGGAGCAAGCTCCAGTTGCACGACACAAAAACCAAAGACAGGCAGCTGGGCGGGCAGCGACTGCTGCCCGAAAAGCTAAACAAGATAATACTCGCCGAGCTTCGAGAGGCCAAACAGTCGTTAGTTGTTCCAGCTGTTGTTGAAACAGCAAAACAGCCGAAGGCGGTTCCAGCGGAACATCCGAAGGCAGCTGCAGTTCGGTCTCCGATAGTTCCTGCAGAACGGGCTCCGACCTGGATCATCCCGTGGGTTGTTGGTGGTAGTCTGCAGTTGCAGGCACCCTGTGTGTGTTCCCACTGCGGAACTACCTTTCGTGACAACCAGCCGCGGTTCCGAAGGAAGTTCCGAAACCGATTGCGCCCCATTTAAACACTGCTCGCGATCCCTTTTATATGCAATAACTGTATAGTTATCACTATATGGAACGGCTGAATACGATGGTAAAATAAATGTAAATGCTTTGATTTAACGACGGCACTGGTTCGATGACCTTGCATGTCGGGACCGACTATTTAAGTCCCCATCAGATAGGACAAGGCTATCACGAAGGTGTCTTGCCCAAATACAAACCGAATCGGCCAGTGTCGGGACTGGAACTCAGGACCTTTCGATCCGTAGTCCGATGCTCTACCACTGAGTTATTGCGGCTGACTGGTAAAATAATAGTGAATGCGGTTTATCACGCCGTGGTGATATCGAGCCTCAGTATCGGGTTTGCTCGACTATCAAAGATGGTCTTCGGAGGGCCCGCTCCGGAGGGCCCGCTCCCAAGTTGGACATGACTGCGAGAGACGTAGGTCTCGTGACCCTAGATGTAGCGGCCGCAGTTGGGACCCGAGATTATCTAGATAAAGCTGGAATTCTACCGGCTAATGTATGGAAATAATTGCTTCGATCGCAATGCTCGTAGGTGGTGCGGTGGTGAACGCATTGGCGTTCAGCTGTAGCAACTTTCTATTCTCGAATCTGCGAAGCTCGGACGTAGATGAGGAGCGCAAGCGTCACGATTAGCCATATAGCAACTCCAGAGCGCACACGCAGCATGGTCACGAAAACGAACCGCCCGTCTGGACTGGATCAACGAAGATCTTCGCCGCCAGAATCACGCCGTGCAAACTTTCCGGAGCGTTGACGCCGCCATCCGCGGCTACTGGAAGGGACTCGCGGCCATCAAGAACCTCGTCCCGGCGACCAAGGTTTCCGAAAATGCTGCCAAGGAATGGCTCAAGAAGCAGGCCATCTGGCAGATCTATTTACCCGCGCCGCACAGTATTCCACGCCCGAAATTCGACGTGCCTGTGCCGAACGAAGTCCGCCAAGCAGACATCCTGTTTCTCCCTCATGATCGCGTCTGTCACAAGACGTACAAGTACGCCCCGACAGTCGTTGGCGTAGCGAGTCGCTATACGGAGACTGAGCCACTGGCCACGAAGGAGTCCAAGGAGGCGGCCGAGGCTCTTTCCCGAATATACAAGAGGAGCCCTCTCAAATGGCCGAATCTTCTCCAGATCGATCCTGGCCGCGAGTTCATGGGCGCGGTCTCTCAGCTGTTGGCGAAACGCAACGTTTCTGTCAGACGCAGCCGCGTCGATGTCCAGCTGGACCAGGGGATCGTGGTGCGGTTCAATCGGACCCTGGCTGTCAGGCTGTTCAAACACCAATATGCCAAAGAGCTTGTAGACCCTCATACGCGATCGACCGAGTGGGTGACGAGGCTGCCTGCCGTGGTCTCTGCACTGAACGGCGAGGTGACCAGATTGATCGATAAGAAGCCCGTGAATGCCATCAAGGCGAAAAAGGTGTCGCACAAGACCTCTGCCGTCTCGCGCGGGCGACCCGGTGGTTCAGCGGAGCAACGTCTTCCATTGGATGTTGCCGTCCGGTACCTCTATCAGCCCGGATAGCTTGAGGGCGGCCGCCGCCGCACGACTGATCCCGTGTGGTCTCTTAATGTATATCATCTGGATCGATATATTACCAGACCCGATGAGCCCGTGCTCTACTACCTCGACAGTGGTTCATCGCGCGGGTTTACTCCCGAAGAACTTCTTGCGGTGCCTTCTGACACCCAGCTACCCCCGATCCGCCTGTCGCCATAGGCGGTCAGGCTCTCGTCAGAGCCTTTCCGTCAGTCAGACTCTTGGCCAACTGATAGACCGCTATGCCACACTGAAACGGTATGTTAATCACCACTCGAGTCGTCCTGCTCGATATCTCGTAAGCCTCCCCAATCTCCTCCAGGTCTTCGAACCACGCCGACCTCAGTGCCCGGTCGACAGTCTTCTCATCCTTCGCATAAGTGGTGTTCATGTGTCTCTCTTGCGCCTCTATCAGATTGCCACAACACGCGTTGCCAACCAGTTTGAATATCTCTGCCAACACCGCCTTGCTCTTTTCGACGTCCCCCGTCCGTCTGGCGGCGGTGACTTCTTCCACGAACCATTGGAACGGTTTGCCGGGCGTGTAGTCTATCACCCTATGCACCGCCTTGACGACCAAACCGTGCTCCAGATACCACTTTAGCAGCGGGGAGTATATGACCATCTTCATGGCGGACAGTGCCCCCACGAGCTTTCTCTGACCTTCGACCCTAGTTCTCCCTGTCCTGGTCAGGTAGTCCTTCATGTGCTGCGGAACCTCGGTCTCGTCGACTTCTCGATTAATGAACAGCGGCGACATTTCCGAGAACTTGTCTCGCAACGTTCCAGGACCTCTATATCCAACTCTGCAAATCCGAACCACTCGTCGCGCCTGACCCTCCTCACGAAACGGTCTATGTGCGATTGTCTTTCCGGGTCGTCACACGTTCATATCTTCTCCTCCCCACACGGCATGTCCTTCGACAGAGTAGACAGGTACATCGCATTGGCGTCGTACCCCAGCACCGCCTTGCACATCTTCTCCTCCCGACTCCCTACCTGGTCCCTGATCGTCGACCTGCCAGCCTCGGCGTATCTGGAGAACACTATGGACGAACCACCAACTAACCCCTCCTTCATCATCGCGTAAGTCTCATCCTTCGGCGACCACAGCTCGGGCGTGTCCGCCTTCCCATCGATCGACCCGCGGAGCAGGTACTGAAGGGAAACCCCAGGCAGAGACACAGCGTCATTGAGTATGTCCACACCCCTCCCCCTATAGAACTCCGTCATTTTAGTCAGGGCCTCCAGGAACAGTCCAACGTCCAAGTCGTTGTAGTGTTGCAACCATTCTTGAAACGTCTTCATCTCCTTTTCTCTGAAGACCTTATTGCACTCTTTCCACTCCGATATCGACAGTAGGTACTCACCCTTCAACTTCGAGTACCACTCGGGATAGTTGGGCATCCCCAGATGGTCGAGCTTGCCCGCGCTATCGAACCACTCGTACGGGAAGTGGGACTTTACCGTTTTACAGTCGTACGCTTTAACCCACCGGTCAAACGTGGTACCGGGTCCCAGATACTGGATGATGTCGAGAAATCTAAACACTGGTGTAAACAAAAACAACGTCGTGCTGGCCCTCTTTCCGACAATCACCTTATTCACGGTGGCCGCCAACTTCTCGACAAGGTACTGCTTGATGAGGTTCAGGTCGTACCTGCTGCAGTTGAACCCCACCACCGGGACTTGGTCGATCCACGAGACGATATTCTCTCGCTGAGGCTTCGACAGCATCTCTATGTCGGTCGGCATATCATTCTTCCTAACCCCCTCCCTGATGACATTGCCTCTCCTAGGCAGCTCGGTCACGAACTTCTCGACCAGCGTGTCGGGGTCTCGTTCGCAGATGTGGGTGATCCCCTCGTGCATCGTATCCCCTAACGACACCGATATAAGGACGTGCTCGACCTCGAAGGTCAGGTCTTTGGTGGGTCGCGTGGGTTTCGACTTGTCGAGATACGCCTGGACGTCTTAGACTATCTGGTGAGGGTAGAGAGTCGTCTCCTCCTC
Source organism: Conchocele bisecta (assembly GCA_029237695.1). Taxonomy (NCBI): domain Eukaryota; kingdom Metazoa; phylum Mollusca; class Bivalvia; order Lucinida; family Thyasiridae; genus Conchocele; species Conchocele bisecta. The sequence continues at coordinate 52,640,845 of CM055272.1, read as the reverse complement.
GCGCCGTGGTGGATAGTGGGGATTTCCCTCATCCAACCACTCGCACTCCCCCTTCACCACCAACTCGTAACCCACCTTCATTTTCTTGTCGTCTTGGATGTTCGTCCTCCTGTAGAGCGATCTCGCGTTATCTCTCCTGCAATGTATCGGACATCCGTGCCAGTAGCATCCGTGAAACTGAAACACGGTCTTGGTCTCGTGACAGTAGCCGCCGACCGGATCGCCGGCCACCCACCTCTCTCCCCCGTGACCGCATCTCGCGTGACGTATGTGCTTTACCACCCTCTTCTCTTCTCTACTCAACCATTGACATCGACATCTCACTCACTGACCCCTTGGGGTAGAACGCCTTCTCGTATGCCGACTGCGGTCTGTCTATCTTCTTGCCCGGACATATCAAAACGGTCTTCCCACCCATGCAGGTGATCGCGTGCCTGTGCATGTTACACGACTTTGTGAACCGTTGTTGACATCCGGTGCACCAGTACTCGTTCGTCATCTTGCGGAGGTTCTTGATGAGGAACGAGTGACCCCCCAAACATTCCTATCGTCATGGTCTTCTTCCCAACCGCGTCGTAGTTTGCCGGAGACTTCATGAGGTACCACACTCCGTCGTCGGTGGGCTCGTAGACACGAATGCCCAGCTTGAAGCGCTCTTCGACCTTCTTAATATCGTCCAGGGGGATTCCCTTACTATCCGGTCCGTTATCGTGACCGATGTATTCGCGAGCCAGAGCTCGTGCCTCCTCAAAGCAGCGGTCGGGTCTCCCTCCACGGTGGATGGCTATGCACCTAAACAGACACAAGTAGTCGTACATGTCGATGGAATACATTCCCTTCTTCTGTCTTAGCCAATCGGGGAGTTTTCCCGCTTTCATGAGGACTTGTTGTGCATCGATTATCATCTTCATTTCGACCGATATCCAACGAACGAAGGTCCATTTTGTGTTTGGTCTATCGACTTTGTCGATCTCCATTCGACCTTTCTCTCTATCGGCTATCCAACTCTCAGCTTTGGAGATCTCGTTTATCCACGGACTGCCCTTTGATTATTTGTGAAAGATCATCGTATCGTCGGTCTCGATGTTCCTAATAGGATACGAGCACGAATACCTCAGATAACATGCCGTGGTCATCTCTGGACGAATTTTATTCATTATGCGATTAGCGATCTCCCCGTCTACCCCACTCTCGAATGTCCAGACTATCTTCTTCCTACCCCTATCAACTGTTTCCCTAGCTTCGACTTCCTCGGCGAGAATCCTGGGACCCTCCTGCACCAAAGCTCTGGCGATATTTGTCCTCCTCCTAGGAGGTCTCCCCATCAGACTTTGATAAATCCTATTGCAATACACCTTGAAGAGTATTTTTTTCTGAGTGCGCTGGGATCGTCTTTTACACGCTGCATGTAAGCAGTGGCACGCAGACTGGCCGTCGTCTCGTTCTCCAATTTCTCGGATTGTTTTTCTGGGTTGGCAGGCAGTCGTCCGGTCGAAACCCCACGCCGCAGCCTCTTCTCGCGAACGACAGCTCGCGCGTCACTTATCCTATCTGCTATAGCTTTCTTGAGTTTCAAACCTCTTAGGGAAATTCCCCAAATCTTAGCTTGCTCTCTCATTTGCTTTATGGTAGGCATTATGCTGAGTATAACCAATGGATTCTTGTATCTAATAGGGTGTAAGCTGTTGATGTATATGACAGATTGCTGTATTATATTGAATATAACTATGGATAACTTATCTCTAACAGTGCGTCAGAGGTGGTGACTTGATATGTATGACAGGTCTGCTATGTATGGCAGATTGCTGTATATACTGAGTATAACTAATGGATTCTTATCTCTAATAGGGTGTAAGTTGTTGCTATGGTTGACAGATTGCTGTATTATACTGAGTATAACCAATGAATTGGATTCTTATCTCTAATAGAGTGTAAGTTGTTGCTATGTGTGACAGATTGCTATATTATACTGTGAGTATAACCACCTCTCTCATATATAGCGTATCTCGATAATTTGTTGCATGTGGTTAGCGCCGAGTTTAATAAATCGTGTAAACTATATTGTATACACGTAACCTCGATAAGACGAAATATACTCGGCTGTTCACGAACCACCGCTGTCATGCACTTAGCAATGGTGTTCCTATCCGATCGCCGCTTGTCTATATCGGGCACACCCAAAAAAACTGTGACAAAGTGGTTAACCGAAAAGTGTGACGGACGGACGGACAGACAGACGGACAGACAGACGGACAGGACAGACGGACAGACGGACAGACGGACAGACGGACAGACGGACAGACGGACAGACAGACGGACGGACGGACGGACGGCGGACGGTCCAAAAGCAATATGCCACCCGGCTCTTCGAGACCGGTGGAATAAAAAATAACTAGAGCCATTGTGTGATTACATATACTGAGTATAACATAAGGATGGCTTATCTCTAACATGCTGTCAGAGGTGGTGACATCACCATCTCGTCTCATTGATAACTTCTCCTCCAGTCAAGGGAGTATAACGGTCTCGTGGTTGATGAAAAATATTTTCCACTCGTCTCATCCATACCGTGTGAACAGTGGGAGAAACCCCAAATAGTATATGGGAGTCAACAATGATACCACCTCCTGATGGGAGCCACCGCGCGTAGCGGGGGGCTCCCAGAGGGAGGTGGTATCATTTTGACTCCCATATACTACTTATGATATCTTTAATGTTTTGATCTTAAACTAATATAAAATAACCCAGTTTCATGTTCGAGGGTGTGACGAATCTAAATCTGATGTCATATAATTGGTTAAATGTCAAGGTTGTATGAAAATTCCAAGGTCATCGGCAAATAATTCCAAAACATAATTATTATTATATTTCTGCGTTTATTTTCAAGTTCAGTGCATGAACCTCCTTTATATTGGTAAGTAAACATTACTAGGGAGAGTAAGTGCTTCAGCTTATATAATTATCATCCTAATATGACCTTAATATGACCTTGGTTATCGCACAAAACAAGTGTCAATGTTGCAGATGCTTAAGTCTACAGTTTTATGTCGAAGTGGTGAGAAAGTTAATTAGTGCTCATCGTCACCATTAGGAGGATATGAATTTGTACATGGTTGGCCAATGTATGACGAGCACATTGTGCAATACAATCCAGCTTTGCGACACATACATCGCTTGCCACACCGTTTCTTGCAGTCACACGATACAATCTGGAGTACACTGTCAGGTGTTACAGATATATATGTCAGAACTGGCTTCAGCATATTGTCATTGAGCTATGGAAATTGTACATTTAGTCTCGATGACAAACCCGACGTCTTCAATAGTCGCCGCCATCTTTGATTTGGACGCATGTGGCCAGAGCGTGAGGTTACGTCACTAACTTTGACGTCATTCCATATTCAGAACGTGCGGAAATAGCCCCCGTTCTGGGAAGAAATAGCCCACGTTCTGGGAAGAAATAGCCCCGGTTCTGGGATTTGGCTCCCGTTCTGGGACTGACCCTCGATCTGAGTCCTACATTATACAGTGGCACCTCTCTAAACCGGACACCAAGAAAACACGTGTGCTCTTATTTTTGATGATTTTCTACGTCATATATCTCAGGTGATAATTTCGTTATCGCATAACACACAACTATGGCTCCGAATGATCAAATGCCTGATTATTTACAGTCAAACCTCTCTAAGCCGGACACTCTGGGGACTGTATTTACAAAAAAAATAATGTAGGCTCCTATGTTAGAAACTGATTGCTCCCTTCGATGCTGTCAATATGTAGCCAGTAGTGTTAGTAATCACTGACAAAAAAATAATTGTATACATAAATCCTTAACTAATGGCGGCCATATTGGATTTTTGTGGCTATTATGCTTCACCTAATAGGTTCAATAAACTACAGAATCAGGAACGCTGGTCTGCAATTTCTGACTGCACAATAATGAGATAGCAATTAATAAAAACGGCCATCTTGGAGGCCATTTTATTCCTCTACCTGCATAACATACTACAGTTTATTGTGTTATTTTTAAGCAACTCTGTGCCATATATTTTGTTATATGTTATTACATGTCATTGATTCAATTGGTAATGTAATAAGCATAGTTATACAGTTACACAGTACATCGAAAGTATTGTCTTTTTTCGCAAATCTGACAAATGAACCTTGGCCCCATGGTTGAACAAATGCAAGCAATTATATTCTCCGTTAAGGTACATGCAGTCTAGTAGACACAATATAACCAGCCTTACAGTTTTGAATGTCTCTGATATAACTAATATTTTATAATATCCCTCTATTATAAAGTAAACAACAAATTACATCGTTAAACAAAGCTAATACCCTCGCTGGTAGCATTGATAATAATAAATCTAACATGTTTGCCCTAAAAACAATGTGAATTTAAGCCCTGACTGACCTTCACCTTGGGCGGTCCGACGTGGGTCGTATGCAAAACGAGTCGCCATCCCTAGACACACATTGTGCCCAAATATTATCAACATCGTATTGAAAAATGAAAGGTGTTGCAAAAGTTTTTACGTACGCACGTACATGGACTAACGCTACATCGGTGAGGGGATACTCATAAATGGCAAAAAATGTTGAGAATATATACCAAATTTCATCAAAATTCGTCTGCGAGTTCATAAGTTATTTGAAAAATTGTTCAGGTTGTCTCAAAATATGTACAGTCTATTGAGAGGAAACGGATCACCGGGAAAGACGGGTCAGTTTTGCATTTCCAGCCCCGAAAGTGAAAACATAAGCAATTTATAAAACATATAATACCATAAATTATAAGATCTACCACCTGAAGGCGACTGACCCAATATTTTGAAATTAAGTGAACTTTGTATGGACCTTTCTACCTTTTGGCTGCCATGATGTAATCATCCGATTCCGACAAAAAATATGCTCCAGAGAAATCGTCACCTTGATACCTTCGGTTTGATATATGACATTACCATAATTGGCAAAATATGAAATTTGACCAATACTTGACCCCAGCTACCACCCCCCACCCCTCCCCGCCCATTTCTTTTTATCCCGGGGGCATCATTTTCACTAATCTAAAATAGTATTGACTATCGATCATATGCCAAGTCTCGTCAACATCGGTCTGTCTGTTCGTGAGAAGAAGAATAAATATTATATGGAGGCCATCTTGGATTATGTGACGACCTCCATTTTAACAAATATGAAAATGCTTTACCAATGGACCTAACTGCGAAGTTTGACATAACTGCGAAGTTTGACCAGCATTGGCCAAGCGGTTTACGAGAAGAAGACGTTTGTAATCTATATTAATTGGATGACCTTTCTACCTTTCGGTGGCCATCTTGGATGACGTAATCATCCGATGTCTATAAAGTATGTTTCAGAGTGATCGTCTCCAATATACCTTCGATTTAATATATGGCATGACCATATTTAGTCAAATGTGAAAGTTTACCCCTACAACTCTGAAAGCATGGACTTACTTTTTCACGGCGGCCATCTTGGATTCGGCAACGACCTCCAAATTTACCCCCACCCGGAAATCATCCCTGTGAATGTTGACCAACATTGGACAAGCGGTTTACGAGGAAGAAGACGTTTGAACTCGGTGGCCATCTTGGATAACATAATCACCGTCTTCTCAATACATGTACCTTTGATTTGATATATGACATTACCATATTCAGTCAAATATGAAATTTGACCCCTAGTTGACCCCCGGCCACGTCCATCGTTTACCCCTGGGTAACCATTTTCCCGAATCTGAAAGAGCATTGACTGTCGATCATTCCTGTCAAGTTCCATTGCACTCTGTCTGGCAATTTTTTTTAAGAATTTGACCTACTTTTCCACGGCGGCCATCTTTGATTATGCGACGGGAGTTGTTCGGGAGAAGAATACGTTTGCAATTGCAGACGGACGGACGACGGACGATGGACGATGGACGGACGACGTCGGATGAAAATCTGTAACAATAGCTCACTTGAGCCTTTGGCTCAGATGAGCTATTACACCCCTGTATAAGCTCAAGAATATGAATGCTTGCTGCGCTGTTTTAAGTGAGAATTTGTCTCGATAAAAATACTTCCAGTTGTTCAATATGCGATTTCAAAATGGCAAAACACCGGTAAGTACCTTGTTTCATCTCATCTCTTCTAATCAACTCCTTACAAATAATACACCGTGAAGAGAACACCCTGTAATTGCGCGCCTGTTTTCTTGGAAACCACGAGCTACCATGCAAAATGTTTAATTTGTATTACAGTCCATATAAAGTTATTTGAAAACTTGGAAAGGGATTCGACTAATCTAGAATGTTAATGTCATTGAACACATTCCAAACATGCAGTCAAATATATCTAGATCATAGAAACAGCTGCGTAATTTGTATTTCAACAAGTTTACATGACGTCACATTTGACGTCACACAACGTAACGTCAAACGCTGGAAAACACGTCAAGCGCACATCACAACTCATTGATTTTAATCTAAAAAATGAGCATATATATCCGCCGTGGAAGTGTAATAAATAGGATATTCCATCGTGTATGTTTGAATAGCTAACTCGTTGCTTACGCGAAAGCCGACGCACACTCGAGTATTATTTCCCTCTATTCAAAATGTAGGATGGAATATCCTCTATATATTATTACAATTACTATAACAATACGATCAATTATATTAAAATATAATTGATGTCTGATTGCACCTTTCCATACATTCAATGCGTTTGTCAAAGCGTAACAACTGTACTGTCACTTCAATTGCCTGAAGCAAGCATAACAAGAAAAACATACGTGCCTAAACAAACGTCATGGTGAACAGTTTCCACACATTCTTTCCTTTTAACTTAAACGTCAGCAATGCTCCGCATAACACCTTATATCCTCGCATCAAATTGAAAATGCATTATACTGTCGGCGCATCACACATTTCGACTTTACAGCTCCATTGTGGACGTTTCCGAGAATTCGTCGACTGCTGAATGTTGTTTTAACAAAATACATCACACAATGCACATTTTAGCACTGCATAATGTGTTGGGAAACTCGATGTCCTGGATGGGCATGTCCGGTAGTAGTTTTCTCGAATGATCTAGGCAATTAGGCAATCTCGCAAGATGTACAGTATGCATATCCTGCTGAAATCTTAATCATTGACGGTCCGGATAAGCATGGTGTCATGTTCATTGAGCGTCTCTACAAAACTATTCATGAGATGAAACAAGGCACCTACCTGTGTTTTTCACATTTGAAATCGCATTGAATAACCGAAAGTATTTTTTAGCCAAATTCTCATTTCAAATAGCGCAGCAAGCATTCCTATTCTTGAGCTTAAACAAAGGTGCTGTTTAAAGTGTAAGTCAATATAAGTATGTGCCTCGAAGATCGCGTGATAATGATCAGGAAGTTTCTCATGGTAGTTTTTCATATGAGTAACATTACGTAGGTCATGGATCATTTATTATATATGCATACACATTGTATATATATATATTTGTCTGGTAACCGACGGTTAGATCCAGGATTACCGTTCACCCGTTGTGTTGTATTCTGTGTTCTGTATCCAACGTTGTGTGTAAGTCTGGCACATCTTGGACGTATCTTGTATGTGTTTTAAATGGAAGCGTCCTGTGCCAATGCTAAAATATGTTTTCTCTCCTTGTATCTCCTAATTAGGACTTAGTATATCCTAATTATGAGTTACTATCTCCTAATTAGGACTTACTATATGTGTTAATGATATGTTTTGTCTCCTACTAACTCCTAATTGGGAGTTACTATCTCCTAATTAGGACTTATTTGTTAATATCTCCTAATTAGGACTTAGTATCTCCTAATTAGGAGATATTAAGACATAATTAGGACATATTGTCTCATAATTAGGAGGTAGTATCTCCTAATTAGGAGATAAATATATTTTAACATTGGTACCAGGACGCTTCCATAGGTTTGTGACATGTGTGTGCGCCGTATAAACATATGTTTTGCGACCAGTGTAGATCCATATCAGCCTATGCATCTGCACAGTCTGATCAGTATCTGCACTGTTCTCCACCAGTGATGTTTCTAGCAAGCAATATATGTCGTTATCAGGCTACTGGAGTGTACTATTTGACCAGGAGCTAAACTGGTCAGACATATACCCATAAGCCACATTTCTCCAGTCACAGCCTAATACCAAAGACAATGGTCTAGTCTGCTCTATATGTCCACACACCATTTCAGGCTACCATGGAAACGAAGACCGTCTCTGTCATCGGCACGGGTGATTTCGGCTGCGCTATCACCAAGCGTCTGATCCGGAACGGAAAGCACGTATTCGTCGGCAGCCGAAACCCTCAAAAACGCAATCTGTCCAGCAGAGACGCAGCTCTTGCATCTGCTAAGCTCGTGTCAACACGTGACTGCATAATGGCTTCCGAAATCATCGTAATTGCAGTTTCGTTTCAGCATATAGAGACACTAAAGATGCATGAAGAAATTGTTCGCGGTAAGATATTAATTGATGTATCCAATCCGGCAAAAGTTACCAACGAAAAATCAAACGCTGAAAAACTTGCTGAACTCTTACCATCGGCAACCGTTGTGAAGTGCTTTAACACCGTGTCGGCGTACGCCATGGTGTCGGATGCTTCGAATGAACATCGACAGGTACAGATCTGCAGTGACGAGCCGACAGCTGCGAAACTAGTCGCTCAGTTGGCCAGGGATATGGGTTTCTCGGTTAATAATGCCGGGGCGCTGCGCAACGCCAGAGAACTTGAAGCAATCCCACTCTATCTTTTCCGAGGCTGGGGATGGCCGACTATTTTCACTATTGGGCTCTTCATTATCGAGATGGTCTACATATTAGTCGTCAAGTACGCGATTATGAGCAAGTATGACGTCAGCATGATACCCACGTTTGTCATGAACAAGGCTTGTGGCACCGTCTGCGTGAATCTGCTCGCCTTCTGCTACCTCCCGGGCGTCCTGGCGGCGTTTGTACAGATCTACAACGGCTCTAAGCACACCCGGTTCCAAGCCTGGCTCGACAAATGGCTCCAGGGAAGGAAGCAGCTCGGACTTTATGCCCTATTATTCGCGTTCCTGCACATGCTCACCGTACTGAGTTGTTTGAACAGCGCCTACTACAAGTTTCTCTTCAAAACGTCATCAGTTGTCGTTACCATGGACACTACTACCGACACGGAAATCCCATTGAACTCGAAAATGAATCTACACGGCGAAGGGTGCATCTTAAGTGGATTAATCGCCATCGTGGCAATGTCGATTATCGGGCTTACCTCCGTACCGGCTATAGGGTCGCTGCTAAACTGGCGGGAATGGCGGTTTATCCAATCTCAGTTCGGTTTCTTCTGCTTTCTCCTCGCCGTGGGCCACTGTATGATTCGCGGAGTGCCGCGGTGGTTTGTCCAGAGCGACCTCGCCCTGAAAAACAGCTTCATGAGTCTGATACTACCGTGGCTCACCATTTTTTTAAAGATAATTTACTTCATACCGTGTGTCCATAAGTACGTATGGAAGATACGAGGTGGCTACGAAAGAGGGATACATCACGACATAGAACAGGGGGAGCCAATCACAATTAGTTTAAACAATATTGAAATGTAAGTACTTCTTCGTCAATAGCAAAAAATCACCCTCTCCATGTTTCTTATTTGTGGCCGTGACTGGAGAAATGGGGCTTATTGGAATTGTGACCAGTGTAGCTCATGATCAAATAGCAAAAATAGCCTGATAACGATATATATTGCTTGTTAAAAGCGGGTGTTTCATTGATGAAATGGCGAACAGTGCAGATCCTGATCAGACTGTGCGCATGTACAAGCTGATCTGGATGTACACTGGTCTCCAAACCCAGACGCCCCATTTCTCTAGTCACATTTGATAAAATTCCATCAAATATTGATTTATTGTGAAAATTGGGAAAATGTTCCTATGTGAATTTAACATGGGGCAAAATGGATAAACAAGAAGCTGGAGAATGACGAACAGGATCGAAATACGAAACAGTTTGGAAAGTGACACCGATACCCGACTAGATTGCTTGGAAATGATGTAACTAAGAAAATAAATTAGTTTTTGAAAATCGGTCGACTAATTCCAAAAGTATTTTTTTAAAAATCTAGTTCTAACTTTTATATAAAAATTGTATTTCCCTATAAAATCAATAGTTTGCGAAATCTTGTCAAATAAATATATGAGAGGGTGACAATTTTTTACATTTTACGAAAATGTATTTAACTTTAGATATTTTGGGGATTTAATGTGTTTAATAGCCAGTAGGTCGACAGGGAACTTTGGAACAATAGTCACCATTGAACACACAATAAATATAAGTGTTTGCATCGCTGCTAATATGTGGCTGCGATTGGAGAAATGGGGCTTATGGAATTTGTGACCCGTTTAGTGTACGTACTGTATAGAACCCGCCCTGGAGGCGTGGCTTAAACTGGTACCTGACTGCTGAGTCAGTATTTAACCCGGGGTGGGGGGGTCGCATATTACGACACTTTATATCTAATAAATGAATCATTAAATGTTCAGCCGCTATATTTAGAACTGATTTTACGCCTTGTTGGCATCAGTTCACGAGACGCAAAGCATATTATTTCCCATACTAGCACTCACTTCGTGTCACACCGCCAATCACATGCTAGTATAGCGATTGAAATCACTGTTAGGGGCGGAGCGCCGCGACCGTACTGCTGAGTCAGTATTTAACCTGGGGAATTTTATTGTTTACCCTAGTTTCGCGACCAATGAACGAACAGCATTTCGTTTCAATTAATCGCATATTGCGACACTTTTGCCAATATCTAATAAATTAATCATTAAATGTTCAGCCGCTATATTTAGAACTGATTTTACGCCTTGTTGGCATCAGTTCACGAGACGCAAAATATATTACTTCCCACACACGCACTCACTTCGTGTCACACTCCAATCACATGCTAGTATAGCGATTGACATCACTGTTAGGGGCGGAGCGTCGCGACTGGGCTGGTAAACAATAAGTACGTTATATTAAAAATTCAATATGGGAATTATAACTTACACGAATGCATTTGTTCTAGTAAGCAATTATAACAAGATGTATTTATTAACCAAACCAATGTTTGTTCCTATATCCTGCAACACATTTAAAAAATGTCCTATATCCTGCAACACATTTCAAAAATGTGATATAACACTTGTAAAACACCTGGAGCGAATTTGATTGTCTGGCCGCATCATTGTAATTACGTTTTCGTATTATGCGCGACGTTACGCCAAACGAACACGATCAAGTCTGTCCGAATGCCAGTGAAATCAAAGAACAGGAACCTATAATATGGCATATTTCTCTCAGTTATATTGCTAGGGTTAAAACTATTTGTATGTGCTGAGATTTTCAACTAGATGCGAAAACAGTCAATGGCGTCTGCCCATGGCAATGCTATCTCCACATTTTGTGCTCTTTGGAGGGTGAAGTCATGTGATGAACATAATCTCATGAAATAGGTAGGCAATTGTGCCTGTTTCGTTTCTAAATTTCCATATAACCTAAAATGGAGATGTTGTTTGAGATATTTTAAAGATGGGGTCCCATTTATTAAGCACACACTGTTCTTTATAGAATCAGTGTATACATGTAGTTGTGTAACTATTCCATCAGTTTTAAACATTACGAGTGCCATGCAGATATAATCATTCATTAGTACTGTAATGTATATGGGCTACTCTGTGTCTGCAGGTGACTGGCTCATAGTGAGGCTGACTCTTAGCTCATGAATATTAGGCTCCACCCAGTTGAGTGTATATACTGTAACATGTAGTTATATTGTTAGAATAGAATATGTAACCATATGAGTATCTTGTATGAATAGTTTAACATCCCAAGAACGTGATAACAATCACGAGAACACAAATTATATTGGCGACTAGTGGCGGGATTATTTTTCTCAGAAAAGGAATTTGTGTGTATTAAATCTATTCTCAAGTCAAGATGGCAGCCAAATATGACTTTCCAACGCCGAAACAGTTCAAAGTTTTAGGCGAAAATACAAATTTGTCAAGATCTTGGGACAATTACATCAAACGTTTCGAGTACTACATAGCAGCATCAGGAGTTACCAAGGATGAGCAGAAGAAGGCATTACTGCTACATCTATCCGGAGAAGAAGTCCAGGATATTTACGAGACATTGACAGATGCTGGAAACACGTACAAAGATACAGTTCAGAAACTGTCAGAATACTTCAATCCAAAGAAGAACATTTCATATGAAAGACACATATTTCGACAGGCGAAACAAGAAACAGACGAGATAGTGGAAAACTTCGTCATCCGTTTGAAGAAATTATCGGTCTCCTGTGAATTTCCCGACTGAACTGTAAATGATCAAATCCGCGATCAGATCGTAGAAAACTGCAGTTCAACGGAATTAAAGAAGAGATTCCTGCGAGAACACGAACTGACATTGGATAAAATACAGCAAATCGCCAGGACAAATGAACTCGCAGACCTACATGCGACGAAAATGAATAGAGCGACGGGAAGACAGAGGTTCGAATACCCGACGACTCAGCACGACGAAGATGCGCTACACCTACGACAACGGGACCAGCAGCCAGGAAAATACCAGAAACAAAGGAAGCAGTACGCGCCACGAGGAAAACCGCGATCGAGCCCCAAACCATCACAATTCAAATCGTGTTATCGCTGTGGTGGCAAAGGTCATTCTGGCCATGAGTGTATAAAATCACGGAATGTCGTCTGCAATAATTGTAAAAGGCGAGGGCATTTTGCTCACATGTGCAAAACACGAGAAAAACGGGAAGTGTGATTCATGCAAGATGATACTGCAGAGAACAGCGACACTGAATTTGTGTTTGGAATTAATTCTGATGATAAATCCACTTATGTATGTGTAGAAATTGAAGGAAGTGAGTGTAAGCTTCTCATCGACAGCGGTGCAACAGTGAATTGTTTGGACAAAATCACGTTTGATAAATTCAAATCAAATACATGCATTCTTAAGAAATCAAATGCGAAAATATACCCATATGCATCCAAAATACCACTCAAAATTATCGGTGTGTGTCACATGAATGTCAAAATAAATGACGAAATGAATAAAGTTGACTTTCACATCATTGACAGTCAGTGTGTACCTCTAATCGGTCAAAAATGTGCTGTAGAATTTGGATTACTCAAATTTTGTGTGAACAAAGTTGAAAAAAATGAAAGCAGTGTTGATGAAATATTGTCGGAATACAGTGACAGGTTTCAAGGACTCGGTAAGTTGAAAGATTTTCAATTACAATTGTATGTTGATAAGAATGTCACACCAGTTGCACAGCATAATCGCCGCATTCCATTTAAAATGCGAGAACAAGTAAATCAGAAAATTAAGGAACTATTAGACAGTGACGTCATAGAAAAGGCAGAAGGGCCAACTCCGTGGATTTCACCCCTGGTAGTCGTACCTAAACCCAACGGTGACATTAGAATCTCGTAGACATGAGACAAGCTAATACAGCAGTGCAAAGAGAGAGGTTTCCGTTACCAAACATAGATGCAATATTGGAAGAAATGAACGGTGCGAAATATTACTCCAAATTGGATCTAAATATGGGATTCCATCAACTAGAACTCTCACCTGATTCTAGGGAGATAACCACGTTTATCACAAACGACGGACTGTACAGGTACAAACGCCTAAATTTCGGAATATCCAGCGCGCCGCAAACCTATCAACGCGTCATTCAGCACACGATACATGACATCCCAGGATGTAAAAACGTGTCCGACGACATAATTGTCTACCGAAAAACAAAGGCTGAACATGACACAGCATTGAGTAATGTGCTTCAACGGCTACGCGAGAAAAACCTAACACTGAACAGGGATAAGTGTGATTTCTGTAAATCATCACTCACATACATGGGACACACCCTGACTGCATCTGGACTAATGCCACAGAACAGTAAAATTGAAGCCGTACTGAACACTACTCCGCCTAAGTCAGTGAAGGAAATCAAAAGTTTCCTTGGCTTAGTGAATTACTGCGCGAAGTTCATTCCAAATTGTGCTACTGTCTCGGAGCCGATCCGCAAGCTAACACGGCGTAACGAGGAATTTGATTGGGGACCCGAGCAACAACAATCGTTCGAGAGGCTGAAGGAGTTAATGACCAGCGCGAACGTCATGGCATTCTATAATCCGGACGCAGAAACAACCGTTACTACAGACGTCAGCCCGTATGGAATTGGATGTATACTAGCACAGAAACAAAGTGACGGACACTTTAAACCAGTCGCATATGCTAGTAGGACATTAAACCAAGTTGAATGGAAATATAGTCAAATTGAACGCGAAACTCTGGCATGTACATAGCCATTACACGTTTCCGTGTATACCTATATGGATTAACATTCATGTTGATCACTGATCACAAACCACTTGTGAACATTTTCAAGCCAAAACACATACCACCAGTCAGAATTGAGAGACTGCTCCTTAAACTACAGTGCTATAAATTTACTGTGACATATCAGCCAGCACACATAATGGCAGCTGATGTACTTAGCAGGTGTCCACTGGACCACAGTGACTGCAAAATATCTAGCCTGACAGAGGAATACATAAATTATGTAACTCAACACGCTGTTCCAAAGGCAATGACATTGAATGAAATTGAAACCAGCGCAGCCCAAGATACGCTGACACAGAAATTAGTGGACTCGCTGAAACAAAACAGATGGACAAAATTAGGAGAAATGGGGGCTTACTATAAAATACGCTCTGAACTAACAGTGAACAACAATGTTGTACTTCGCGGCAATATACTTGTTATACCCGAGTCGCTTCGACCGAGAGTGTTACAACTCGCCCATGAAACTCACCAAAATGTGGTGAAAACAAAGCAATTGCTGAGTGAAAAGGTATACTGGCCAGGTATGGACAGAATGTGGAGCATTTAATTAAGACGTGTTATCAGTGTCAGTTGTTATCAAATCCGCCAGCTCCACCTACAGTGCAACCCACTGAACTACCAGCAGGTGCATT
The DNA here is from genome assembly GCA_029237695.1 of Conchocele bisecta. Classification (NCBI taxonomy): domain Eukaryota; kingdom Metazoa; phylum Mollusca; class Bivalvia; order Lucinida; family Thyasiridae; genus Conchocele; species Conchocele bisecta. The sequence goes on along the minus strand of CM055272.1, from coordinate 52,625,788 downwards.
CAAATATGTAGCCATGGACATGATGGGACCGTTACGGACGGGAGAATCCATACTGGTCGTCATCGACTACTATTCTCGTTTTCCCGAAATTGAGATTATGAAATCTACAACATCAAACGCCATCATTCAACGATTAATGAGAATATTTGCCACCCATGGGCTACCTGAGTCCATCACAACGGACAATGCGCAAAATATGGTATCAGCCGAAATGGAGAAATTTCTGTACCAAAACGGGATAAAACACAGGCGTGTGACACCGTACTGGCCACGAGCCAATGGACTCGTGGAAATTTCAACAAAACGCTGGGAAAATGCATCAAAACGGCACATACAGAAGGACGAAACTGGAGAACAGAAATCTACAAGTTTCTGTTGATGTACCGTACAACGCCACATCAGACGACTGGGAATGCGCCGACTGATCTGCTGTACAATCGGGCGGTGAGGAATAAACTGCCTCACTTTGAGAAGAAATGGGAGGATTCCACCCTGCGTGCCCGTGACGAAAAACAGAAGAAGAAAAATAAACTGTTTGCAGACAGACGTACATCACGGATTACTAACTATAGACTAGGTCAGAAAGTGCTAATTCTGAAAAGAGACAGGGGGAAATTGGGACCCAACATGGGAAATAATTATCTACACTGTTGTAGGTCAAAATGGTGCACAAGTGAAAGTGCGGTCGGACAGCAATAATTTACTTTACAGACATGTTTCCCACACCAGACCTTATTACAAGGGTTAACCATTAGGTGTGGCAAAGCCACGTTATAATTAACAGCCACATTATAATTAACATTGGGGTTTGGGTTACCAGTACAAGTTCATAAATTAGCGACTTATCTTGACCTTTACCGGGATGTTGAGCTGAGATAATTACAAGGTGTAACCCACAAACAAATATATTTCTAAGTGATAAGAGATGTCAATGACGTCTGGTATTTCATAGTAAAACTTTCATTCATGCAATAGGAATCCCTTATCTGCAAAACAAAGAAGGGATGTAATGTATATGGGCTACTCTGTGTCTGCAGGTGACTGGCTCATAGTGAGGCTGACTCTTAGCTCATGAATATTATGCCCCACCCAGTTGAGTGTATATACTGTAACATGTAGTTATATTGTTAGAATAGAATATGTAACCATATGAGTATCTTGTATGAATAGTTTAACATCCCAAGAACGTGATAACAATCACGAGAACACAACATTACACGTACAATGTATTTAATTAAAGTACTGATAGCGACACGCCTTTAGTATCAGGCTATTTTGATATGCAAATGGGGCAGGATATTTTTTAATTATATTTATCAATTAAACGCGTCACGTGAATAAACATTTTTAGAAAGAAAAAAAACATTTACAAATTGTGTGATATTGTTTTGGAAATGACATTACAAGTATACAAAATTATCAGAGCAAAAGCAGAATGGGATTCCGAATTTGCTCGGAACATTTCGTATATTTGTAATTTACGGAAAATATCGCGAATTAAAGATCAAAGGTACATGCCCACTCAGTAGGCACAAAACGTTCTTAAAAGAATTAAATAAATGTATACTTGTGTCACTATTCCACCAATTCTAAAAATTACGAGTGCCTGCTAGACAGATATAATCATTTAGTAACATTTATTTTACTGATAGTGATTCACGGTGGTATCAGGCTATTTTCATCTGCAAATGGGACATGTTATTTTTTAATTATTTATACAAATTAAATGCGTCACCTGAATAAATAATATTTTCGACAGATTATGAAGTATGATCGTTGCGGATGAAAAAATAAATACAGAGAATAAATAGCAATGTCCGTTAACATTAGAAAGAAACGCGGTTATCGCCCCTGATATAAGTGTGGATATAAAATGTACAATAATGACAATCAATGCGTGGGTAATGGTGAATGAATGTTTATAATGCCAGAACATGTCATATCTACAGAATATACAAAACTATCTGTCTTCCTATATTATAACCTGGTGTTTGTTCCTACTGAGTGGGCATGTACATTTAATGGAAACTTATGTTTAACCAGTTCAACATAGCTCTAATACAATGTTTGCAAACAGTGTAGATCCGGATGAGACGGCTCGTAACGAGCCGTCTCATCAGGATCTGCACCATTTCCGGATATTGTCGTATTTTTAAATAGAATACGACTTACTGATAAATGAAATTGTCTATAAAGTAACATGTGAGTGTCCATTTCATTTACTGAAGGGTGAAAGTACGGAGACGTGCAGGGGACGTAGAATTATTTTTGTTATTAATTCGTTCCCACGAAATAACACTTCATTCCCTCAATTTAACAATTCGTTCCCACAAAATAACAATTCGTTCCCTTAATTTAACAATTCCTTCCCACGAATTAACAATTCGTTGCCTCAATTTAACAATTCGTTCCCACGAATTAACAATTCGTTCCCACGAATTAACAATTCCTTCCTTAAATTTAGCAATTCGTTCGCACGAAATAACAATTCGTTATATCGTGGGAACGAATTGTTAATTCGAGGGAACAAATTGCTAAATTGAGGGAACGAATTGTTATTTCGTGAAAAAAAAGTAATAAAAATAATCCATGTCCCCTGCGGGGCCCGTATAAATGAGCTAAATGCGGCGGTATTGTATGATTACAATTTTACCAAGCGAGGTTCGGATTTCCCAGGCGTTTTCTGGCCACACCTGGGAGCCGTTTCACTAAACTTCGTACGACTAAATTGTCCGTAATTTAAAAAAGTATGAATGTCTGTGAATTTCACATTAACAGTGCTTTCTTGTAAATAATTATTGGATTTACATTTATTCATGCTCAATAAATGTAAATTCATCAATTGAAATTTCCAGACAATCCTAAATTTTCGCGTACAAACAGTTTAGTCGTACGAAGTTTCGTGAAACGGGCCCCGGATGTTAAAGAAGACCTGGTATTTGGAGGCGTTGCTATTATCATTAACTTTACTTAACATTACCATGTTCCCGAATACACTTATAAGTTAGGGGTGCTGGACCAATAACTTTGAAAACAAATATGACTTTTATTGAAATATGTAGAGTACATATACAAATGTACATACTATATACATACATACAACTTAAGACGGTGATGTACGTCATTATTATTATCGATACTAACTTTATGTTGTTACATGTACCACTCAGTTGAACCGTCTCCACTCCAACTGAGTAGTATTTGCGTGCGCGTGCGTAGCGTTCTTCGAGGCCAACTGAACAGTATTTTAGCGAGTGTGCGTGTGCGTGTGCGTGTGCGTGTGCGTGTGCGTGTGCGTGTGCGTGTGCGTGTGCGTGTGCGTGTGTGTGTGCGTGTGTGGGGGGGGGTTGGATGTGGGGGTGGGGGCACACATACCTTCGCCGGACCAATCTTACGATTCTTCTGAGCCCCTTTAAAGTGTAATCACCATGCGCGGTGGATATGGTGTGTCACAAGCATCTGATACATGTATATGGATGGTGTACACTTAATCTGGTAAGAAAAATCCTCCACTTCAGACCCTACTTTATTTAATAGCTCAGCAACTACTGAAGCGATTTTGACGCGATTTTGACGCGATAAAGCGTAGATTACATGATGCAGTGCACCCCATTCAAATAGCAGGGGCTCGTGACTTACAATACCCACCGGAAAGTATGTTAAGTAAACGCAATTCGGCACGACGACTGGCAGATCAGGAAACCTCAGTGAATAATCGTTTGATTGGTATACACTACATCCTGCTTTCATCTTGCCAATATTTCTTCTTTTATTTCAAAATACTTGAATATTGTGCTTGAAGTCAAGCAGCATGACAGACTGAGGCTGAGGCTGTCATTTTCAGTATTATTTCATACGCACATGTATAAGACGTATGCTCAGTATAACGTACCTTCATGTAGTCCTGTATATAGTACCATCTACGTAAACACACGTATTGCACCTACTCTATTATGTTCACCTTCTATATTGAATTGAATTGAATTGAAATGAATTGACATATTGGCAAGATTAATGCAGGTGGTTGTGTATACAAACTATTCTGATACTTGATACACGTGCACATACACATTGTATATTGTACATGTTCACGTGTCAGAACAGTATTAAAGTAATCCGTCAAGTTGTATGATACAGTGGAACCTCTCTAAACCGTACACTTGTTACCTGTCCGGTTTAGAGAGGTTCCACTGTAAATCAGGCACATGGCCATTCCGATACGTGGTTGCGCGCTTTGCAATCATGGCATACATTAACATCTGAGATAAATGGCCAAGAAACTCATCAAACATAAGATCACATATGCAGTGTTGTGTCATATGGTGTTCGGTTTATAGAGGTCCCAATGTACAACGCCATGTTCATTCCATAGTCACCATGACATTGACATGTTTGCATGACGTTGTTTAAACATGCATTTATCTATAATTTAGGTTTTTAATTATTTTTTTTTATCTATGGTAGCTGTTTTTTTTGTTGTTTTTTTTGTTGTTTTTTTTTGCATTTCACATATAATATATATATGTATATCAAGCCATTCTGATAATTCTGCTCATTACATAACTTCTATATGTGAAATACAAAAATTATATATATATACATATATATCGTATCAAAAACAATGTGCACGTGCAAGGAATGTATATGATAGAAATAAATAGAGGAGATTACATCGTACATTTTGAATAGCGGGAAATAATACACGAGTGTGAGTCGGCTTCAGCGTAAGCAACGAGTGAGCGTAGCGAACGAGTTGCTTGCACGGACGCCGACGGACACGAGTGTATTATTTCCGCTATTCAATCATGTACGATGGAATATCCTAAATCAAATAACTTTCTTTTGACTGTAATAAAACGTTTGCATGGTAGCTCGTGGTTTCCAAGAAAACAGG